>NQII01000412.1:433146-553090 GCA_002778355.1 Clitarchus hookeri
CACCCTTTCGGCGAATTGCCACCACTGCAGTTCTAAATATCAAACTATGACTTGTGTACCTTTTACAGTCTTCATGATAGTCATATTATTCACCTTATTCCATTTGTTGCATTCTCCACACGTCGCTCATCTGTTGATAACAGTTAACCTTGCATGTTTTTGGTGTACACTCTCACATCACAATTCAAGTATTCTGAGAGACAACAATTTTGAGAATTATTTCCAATACACGTATGCTTGCATTTATCATCTCTTGACTGTTTTGAACCTGACTTCAGGGCAACACCACATCACTGTAAAAGTGCAGTCTGAATTTTTGAGTGCCAGACCACTTATTTCCACTATGAATTTAATAACTTGGTGAAATGGTTGATGGTAGGTAGTGCTGAATACATCTTCGAAAATTTGGATTTTCCAAGAAACTTTCAGCAAGTGAGACTTAAACACCGCATTTTCAGTTACTTTACTTATTTCTCTTACCTGATGGGCTCCTCTGCACAAGTCGGTTGTCATGCATATAATTTAGTAAAAATTACTCTTCATTATCATGCGACTGGGCTCGTGTACAGCAAATCCATGAAAAATTGCTAACTGATACTGCTGCACATATTAGTTCTGTCTAGCTGCTAAAAGAATTTCAAAATACCATTACAAAATTACATATGCTAGTTAAAAAATTTATGATTACCCATTTACAGGTGTGAGTTTTTATTATAAAATTGCTGGAGGGAATCTTATTACAAACTTTAATTTGCTCAACATATGTACCACCTAACACAAATACAAGTTCAGAGGTAGAATGGGTCAGCAATTAAATACTTTTCCCCTGAACCATTATATTATCCACCAGCTCTGAGAAAAGTACTAAATATGTACTTATGTGCTGACATAAGTGAAAAAACTATAATAAAATTTTATGATGAAACAAAAATTTTGAAGATGATCAAAAGAATTACAAAGGTCAACTAAAACAAAAAGAATCCCTAATTCACACTTTTCTACATAATGTACCATTAGTTATTTATTTGAAAATATAAATATTTCTTCCAATCACAATTTCTTGTACTTTATAACTTTATTCACAATCCCTTGAAAAGTGTAAAACTGAGTTTCTGTAACACAGCAAACATTTAAGTTCATACCACTTTATTATTCCATTATATCACACACAAAACCAAAAGTTAAGTTTGATTACAACTTGCATAAGTTAGAAACAATTCACTGCTCTGGACAGCACCCAAACTTTGTTCCCTTTTACATGTAAAACCATTTTAAAATTATAACTTTCAGATTGAATTATGCTAATAAATACAATATATATTTTTCCACTACTGTAAATTCTTACAATGTAAATAACTGTATATTATTGCACATCCAGAAAAAAGTTTTTCTGAACTAAGTAAAAGATACTGTATTGGTCCAATCACCAAGAAACCATTTTTGCAAGAACACGAGACCTACAAATTGGCAGTCACATTATTTTCATGCATCAAAAATATTACATCAACGGCATTACACACTTTAGTTTGGGACCATTATTTAATGACTCTCAATCAAATATCCTTGCACAATCGTGCACACTTGTGCACTGGTGAGTGGTTTTTTTTGCTGCCAGGTACTGTTTCCTTAACATAATGAGAGATGGGAGGTACGAAAAAACTGAATTTTAAGATGATAGTATCTAGGCTCAGTGAATAACAGTAATTACTGCCAGATAAAGCATACATGTGGCTAAAGTGATATGTACATTAAATGAGACAACAGAGACTGTGAAAGCAAAGATAAAATAAGAAAGGGAGAATTAGACGTTTCTCCCTTTTCATTTTTGTCAGTCTATTTATAAATACACAGAGACAGAAAACAAAGCAGAAATTTTCATTCCACTTCTAAAAAAAATAGATTTTTTTTATAATGAAATATTAGCACAATGATACTCAGATTTTAACAAAACCACCATATTCTTACGTTGAGTTTATGGTACTTTACAAAAGCTAATAACAATTTTGAGTGCTGTCCAATTGCTAACCACATGTGTAAGCAACTACTTTGAACAGCTATTATTGCCTTCAATAAACTCTTAATCAGAACAAAGTTTTGTATTACAAACTGACTTACACATCTACATTTTTATTTGCTTATACAATTCTATAGTACAGTTTATTTTGATACAATGCTGTAAAACATATATAATCAGTATGAAATAAATTAAAGAAAAAATAAAAATAATAAAAAACTTACTTACAAAAAGTTTTTGCATACTTATAAAACATTAGAACATAACATCAAACATCACACAAAATTAAAATTTTATCACTTCTTTTAAAACCTTGTTTTTTTTAAGACATAACTTAAACACTGAATATTACAGCATTATTATTTTTGTATATCTATTTTTCATTAAATATTTTTATTCATTATACATTACAGTAAATTCTTGAATGGAAAAACATAGTGCAAAATACTTTGCATAATTTTTTTTTGGCAACTATAAAAGACAACTTACTAGTTGAACTACATAGCATAGTTCTCTAAATATACATACAAATTAACTGGATAAATATTGACATTTAAACATAAAATATTATTTGCCGTAGAATATTATAAACATAAAACACACAATGCATCATTTTGGAACATTATAACCAAATATCAAATTGGGAAAACATACTTTATACGTGCAACAAAACGTTTCAGGAACTCAAATTTTTTTTTCTGAACTATTTGTCATGAATTTAAAACTCCACAAATTTTCTTATGGCATTTGACAGCTAAAAACTTGTCGCATTTGTGCCAAAACACTACCCAACCAGCAAACATCACTCATGATTTCCAGCAAACAAACAATAAGTACAGTAATTAGATACCAATATTCTGCATAACTGCATGTCAAAAGCACGATGATACTATCTTGAACTACACAATAAAATAATCACAAAAAAATAAGGAAACTAAAATTTATTTCTAAATTCACTTTTAATAATTGCTTGGATGAAATTATTTTGTGAATACTGTATTCCGGGACAGCACCGCATAATAAAATACGGAAAATTTTACAGTTTTCATTAGTTTAAGAATAACAAAATCTTTCCAACACGCGACAAAAATTTTTTTTTTCCCAAAGGTAAATTATTACATTTCTACAGGAGCCAGATTTTTAATTGTTCTCTCTCCCAAAAACTGTAATATTGTAATTATGACGTGTGTTTATGCAAACAAAACGTATAGAATATACATGTAATTTTTATTTCCTGAAATTAAGGTTAATATCTACAAGTTGAACAGTGTTGACACCAAATCTTATGTAATTTATTTTTTCCTACCAAAAAAAAAAATTGTGCAAGTGATTTTTTTTTGCCAACTGGCAACTTGCTTATTGTTCTGTCTTGAAAGCCATCTGTTGCTTTAACACTGCATCCAAAATGCTCTCGTGCTCTCGCTGTACCAGCATTTCGTTACAAACCTAAGTGCTAATTTCAACACTAACATAGCCATTATCATAAAAAAAAATTATCACTTACAAAAACTGCACACATGTACAAGATGTGTACACACACGTTAAAAATGAGATTCAAGTTAACACAGATAAACTATGCATGCCCACCAGCAGTTGCAACAAAAAATAACATAATTATTGGCAGCAGTACCAGTATTATGTATATGCAGATAAACAAATAAAAAACATTTCTTGTACTATTCTTTATAATAATCGAGAAAACAGCGAATAGCTTCATATGAAATCTAGAATGCTGTTACATATTTACTTTTGGTTAGGCATGACTATGGATGGATTATTGTAAATGGATGGATTTACAAATGAATGGATAGAAACACGAGTACAATATGTACTTCACACACATCCTTCAATGAACCTCCACAATTGGAGTACAAGACTACATGCATTTACCATATGCTACTTGTATTATTAATACAGTTACAATTTGTTTGATTTTAGTCAAATTCTAGCACCATAATTTTTGTAAAATTACACTATTCTGTGCAATTAAACTATGAGTCGCACAACGAGCATACCAGCAGGGACAATAAACTGGGGAAGATGTTAACACGTCCCTTGACTCCTTCAAATACGAAATTCGTTCTGCTAATGCAATTCCCATTCCATCTGAAACAAAGTCCTGGGCATGCCTAACACGTCACCACTCGCATCAACTAGCTACATATTAACCATTACCCTGTTTATGGTATGAACTCTGTCGGAACCTACTGCGGAAATGAAATGTAAACAAGGACGGAGGCAAAACATCGCAGTGTAAAAGAGACACATTTTTGGTAACTGCTCAAACCCCCAAAAAAAATATTTACAAAACAAAAAAGTTTTTTTAGTACTTCTCAAAAAAAAATTCCTAAACTTACTACCATAGGTACTGCAAACAATAATAATTCAACATGTCAAATGCTGCACATTTTGTGTTTCTATTTTAGTCCAGTCAGATGTTGGTGTAAACTTCTTTTTTGGAGTCTGGACTCTATGGATGGTCCAGTTCATCTTGATGAATCAACCATGTTACCTATCTCACTCCAGCATCAATTCAGTCCTGCCTGACTATGTTTAAGGAATGTTTCAATTATTTTTGCATCCAATCAGAGCTCAATCAAAACTTACTCCAAATGAAAAACCTAATTCCAATAAATAAACATCTGTATTACAAGTTTGTTGCATAATAATAACCTACAATAAAACTATCTACATTGACTGCAGATCTTTCACGTTAGAATGATAAAACAAATGATACACATGGATGGATAATGGATAACAGGATAAGTATGCATGTGAGGTTTGATATTTTGCTACACATTAATGTTAATTTTTGTTCAATAAAACCACAGCCCTACTCGTGAAAATCAAATAGTGACAATGACAACATAAAGCATACAAAAAAATAAAGAAAAGCAGTAAGAATTAACTGAAAAATTAGCAGTATTGTTAAAACAGTCATAAAGGATAAATGTAGATAAAATTAAAATGGAGGCACGTTGACACCTTATGAAATATTTCACTAAATAATGATTTGAACACCAGGGTGAAATGCTGGAAATAAACTACAATGAACAAAGGAAAAAAACTTTGGAGTATGCAGCTATTTACATCTACAGTAGATCCATACATTTGTTACACAAAATACAGAGAGTTCCGAAACTTCAGAAAAGTAGGACACCATGATGAACAGATGAAGTATTGCCAATGTAACTGAATTACCATGAATTATGATGTTCAAGCAAGTATCCAAATAGAGGTCAATTTTTGCACATAGTATTAATTAATTATTTAGAAATCTCAATCCATGGTTGCACTGCAGTGAAATGATAGCACTTTAATATTAGATTTAATTCTGATGACCAATAAATGCCTTCTGCTATGTTTCAGATGGTTTTGGCACTAGCAGACCTGCCTGCTGAATTACGACTATACATTGATTAAAGTCGACCATCAGAGGCTTCCTCAATGAAAATAAATCCTACGACATCAAGCACAGTATCGAGAAATACTTTCTAGATATCACCAAGGGAACTAGTCTTGTTTGAAGAAAATACCCATCACGAAAACAGAATGTCAACAGCAACTCTCATCTTTTATGAAGACAGGAGCTCTCAATAAATTTTAATCCCTATGAGCAGCTTTGTCACTTGTTAAAGAGAAAAAGCTAACTGAAGAGTAACTGTAATGGTTTACGTAAATTATTAAGATATGGTAAATTGTACTGATGCATCAAATAAACCACAAAAAAGTTTACACCTGTGAACCAATTAATATTTTCATACGTGTATCAAAAGATAACTGTACTTGGTACGAATTAGTAAAAGCCCACTCAAACATTGCAAAGAATTTGCCTACTTTCACAATATCCAGAATTACTGTATTGCTCTTTTAATCACCACACAAATTATTTTTTATATTATGTGAAAAAATATTTTTATTTTTATGATATGTGTAAGTGAATAACACAGAATCAAGCTCAATAAATTCTGACTGCTGGCAAAACATAAAATGAAATATTAGTCTAGTTGTAACTCATTCAAAAAATATTTCCATAAGGAAAAAGGCAGTGTTTAAATATAGCATAACAATTATGCTCCATTGTTGGATATTGGATTAACTATCACCAACCCCATCCCAAACAACCGTAAGACTCATTCAAAGGTCACATGTTATATTGCAAATAAGAGTTAAGAATTTTATAAACTTTGGCTCACCTCACTATCACTGTAGAGAAGTCAAGTAAAAATAGTTAAAAATAAACTTACAGTACAAAAATGTAATAGTCTTAAACTGAAATATATTTTCACCTGTTTTAACTGTATAATTTGGTAAATTTTATATGGTTAAAAGGTGGGAGGTTATCCAAAAATGGCAGCTCAAAACTTTGAATATAAAAGTTTTTAACCACTGTGGTAATAATCATCTTTCTCTGAGATTCAACACTAAAAACTGTTACTAATAAGAATATAAAGCTGTGCTTGAAATTTACTACACAGGAAATTGTGACATTTACAATTTATAACACAGTTCAAACTAAGGAGTACAGTTTCAACGTTATCATATAATACTAACAAAATAGTTTTCATCAGTTAATTTTATTTGGTTATTAAAGAGAAAATTATAATGTGGTTTTTAAATAATAAAGTTCTCAGTATGAAAATTACAATTTTCTTTGTTCTGGCAAATTTTGTTGCAGTGCATACCGTATTTACTTGTGTAAAGCAAGCCCTCATGTTTAGTGTGCATCATGATTTTTGCAACAAGTAGCAGGAAATTTTTTTTTTATATAAAATTGCACCAACAATTATTGGCGCTTTGTTAGTAAGTATGTAACAAATTATTCTTTTTTTACATTAATGTGTGGTGATTGTGATGTGTTTGTAAAATACTCTAATTAAATAACTCGCAGTGCTAAAAGCCAAAAAATTGTGGCGTGCTGTAAGATAACGGTAACCAACGGTCGTTAAAAGAAGAACGTCAACAACTCCGGTAAGCGGCAGACTTCCTTTTTCTTTCTTTCATGCAGTGACATGTTGGTTTTTTTGCCGTGCTGAAATGCCACAAATCTCAAGAAAACTTTGTGTCTGCTATTAGGTACCTTCTCCACCCCCTGACCATAGTTGGCGATCCTCTGCCTTACACGGAAACAAAGAAGGCTTGGAGGAATTTATCGATAGCAACATTAACAATAAGAGCGAGAGGAGGGGGAAACGTAAACACGTGGAAGCTCAGCTTTGCGGCGAGAGAGGATGCAAGCTTTGAGGAAGCACGTGACCGACTGCCGTAGATGGTGCAATGGGACTGTGACCTACACGTAACCTTGGGACTGTGACCTACACGTAACCTTGACACGAGGACTGAACACAGTCACATAGTTTGTGCACGCAGTTCAGGTTACATTACTGATTGTTAACTTTTTTAAGGACACAAAGTGAAACGTTGCAAGCAGCATGTACTAATTAAACACCAATAATGCATCATCACTGTTTAGATAAATATTTACTTGCAAGTTATGTTATACTTATAATTATTTCAAATAAACGTTTTATCACTGACTTTATATACCAATAAAAAATAGTCACAGCTATCGGAAACAGCCACATCAAATTGCCAAGCCACAGCACAATTTACATTTTCTTCAGCATATTTTATGACTGACAGCTTAAACCTCGCAACGTAAGAAGCAAGTAAACTTCCGGCATTCATTACATGTTTATTGCACATGTATTGCGTAAGCACTGCAGTGAAGCACTTGGAACAGGGACCTGGATAAGCTAAAAAAAAAAAAAAAGGGGGGGAGGCGCTATCAGTGAAGGTTACAGGTCAGGGCTGGAGGGTCGAACTGAGAGTGAAAGAGAAGGGAGAGAAGTAATGATGTAAGAGCGACAGAAGAGATAACAGACTGTTCTGCTACACTTCTCTCTAAACATCTCCAGACAGTTTACGACTACCACTTGGTCCTTAATTTTTTTTGTGTACAGCGCGCACCCCAGAAATTTTTCCCTTTATTTTGGGAAAAAAGGACGCGCTATACACAGTAAATACGGTACTCTGCTTCATTCATGTGATGACGTGCACAGTAACTATAAATCTGAATGCCCTTAATTTTACCACACAACTTAAAGCACACCTTCTGCTACATTACAATAACTGGGANAGTGGACAAGATACAAAGACACACACACCCACACAAAAAATCTAATGAGCTATCAAGTATAAACAAAGAAGAATCAGTCCGAAAGCAATAAAAAATTCACCCGCAGTAAAATGCAGCAACATTATCATATCACTCTTTCATAGCAAAATTATTACTTTTAAACTGTATGTTGGCCACTTAAATAGTACATTCAAAGAGTGAATGCTTACACATAATACAATACATAAATATTTTTGAAAATTTAGTTAACTAATTTTACACTTTACTGATTACAAAACACCACCAGTACCACAAGTTATTGAAGACCTGCTACAACTAACAAAATCCTCAAATGTGACCTTACCTGTGATTTTACAAACTACATATAGCAATTTGTGAACAACTGGGCTGTAAGCCCTATTTTACTGCAGAAGGAAGGGAGAAACGTACTAAACAACAACTGCATCTAGTAATATATAAGCCGTAACTATAAGTTATTGCTGTCACGTTAAAAGGAACCTAGAGGTGTTCTGGCGCAAAAAGCTGGCAGGAGTCCTGCAAGCCCATGAATGTGCGAGTCAGAAACAAGATTCAAGTGCTATGCACTTTGACTTGACACATCTTGTACCAGTTGCAGAAACTTAGCATAAAGACTGTTCACAGTAAAATAAGCACTTTAGGTATCGAACTTTGAAAAAAAAAAAAAAACTGCCCATAACTACATATATGCTACAGCACACAATGGCATGAAGACTGCTGGCAGTTAAGTTGGTTTCAAATCAATAAAAAATAGTTCTACAGTTTATTGTAATGAGATTAATGTTTAAATTTAAGGCTACTGAGGTCACTTTTTGATCTATAAACACAGCAGCACAAATTTGCATATTATAAACCCCTTTACGTTTCTAAATATTCAATGGTTTCCCTTATATGGCGTATGAATAAAGTGAGCCGATCCATGGCAATGATAACTTTACATTAGGCAGAAGGTTACAAATTGAGAAGACACGTAGAACCTAACCAGGGCTCAATTAACAGTGAACGGCCTATACCTGTATGTACTGCAAACTGGACTCAAGCCAGCGATTCATGACCAAGGGAAGAACTTGCTAGAGTGCTGGCGACCCCACATGGATTCTGTATATGTATTAATCAGGCAGTCACAATTTTGTGACAGGTAGTGTAAATGACTGGGTGACCACCTGTTGCATTGGCGAAACCTCGTTAATATAAACCTCAAGGGACCTGTAATTCTACTCAGTTTTTAATAATGAGGTTTGTATTAATAGGAGTTTGCAATAATTATATAAAATCCCCAAAAAAATTTTTAATACTGACAATATGATTCAACTTATTGGAAAATAAAGACATTCTTATCACCAGCATGACTATTTTTTTACCGGCGGACTTGAAAACGTGTAAGAAAAATTAAAAAAATTTTTTATTAGTATTACAAATACAAAAATACAAATTAACATAAAACTCCTTATCTGACTCCAAGAGGAAAGAAACAAAAATACAAATTAACATAAAACTCCTTATCTGACTCCAAGAGGAAAGAAGACAACTTTGTACATAAAAACAAGAACTTTGTATGAGAGAGGTTTTTATTATAATTAGGTTTCACTTTAATCATTAACAGAACTATGCATGCCCTACATTTTAAGGATTGCCGACAACTCCACTATCACCCAATGCAAAACTAACCTGAGATGTAGAACAGTAAAACAGCATGAGCATGCAGGACACTGCACACACCATTCATAAAAATATTCGGGATGGCACAAGGAAGCGAGAGCTTGGGCCAGATGAGATCTGTGTGGAAAAGATTGTGCACAATTGTACAACAGCACGCGCAGAATACGACGCTGATGTGCATCCTCACACCCTTATGCAAGCCGGGCACTGCGTAAGCTCCCCGACTATACAGTAAGTCAGCCAGTGAAGCAGTCAGTTGTCCGCTATCTGTTACTCGGTCCTATACTTGGCGTCGCACAGTGCAGGGAAATGCGTTGCCCGACTGTGCTGTGTGTGCAGTAGTAATTCTACGGTTCAGTCTAAAAGTCTTGATCTCCCAGAGAGAGGCTTTCAGAACTGGTGGAGAGATATATTAAGCAGGATCTCCAATGCCCCACTTGTGGTAAGTCTTACTTTCTTGTTACCAATCACCACATGTTTCACAATACATCAGATTTTTTTTTGTGGAATTTGCAATGGACTTCGTGAAATAAAACTGCACAAATCCCAAATATAAAAAAAGAAAAAAATACTTCTTACTGCCACAATAGCACGTCTCCTTGTAGTCTGAACCGCGCTGGTAGTTCATTCCTGCACTGGGGAAATGCCAGTGTTAACACATACACACTAAATGTAGGTTGTAAACCACAGTAACATTCTCAACAACTGGCCAAGTTGATTTGCATATACACCAAGCTTCTGCTGGTTTAAACAAATTCTTAAGGTCCGCATTCAAAATTTTACAAAATATTAATGTAATACTTGGACGTAAAGTTGGTGTGAAATCATTACTTTGTTAAGTTCCTGCTCTACTCGTTCTAAATTCAATCTCCCACATACACTTTAACGTCACGCTCCAATAGTCTACATAATTAGTTCTAATTTTTTTCATAGTGCTTCTTGTGTTATCAATCAATACAAATTCAGAAGTTTGCTAAAACCTGAGATCTTGAACACGTTGCACAGAAAGTTATACTTTTACAAAATATACTTTCAACAAATATATAGAATGATTTACATGGTAAACCATTTACTTAATGTACATACAATTTAAATAGTTATTTTTATAAAATGTTTACACAAGTTTACAGAAACAAATCTTCATTGACTTCATTTTATAATGCATCACTTTTCAAGTTTACTATAAGCAAGGTTATTAATTCACCCCCGTGCTGAAACACTTTCAGCAGACGGTTGGACAGAAACTTTCAGAGGGGCCAAACTGAGGATGCACTGGACAACATTAAGGCTTAGATCAATCATAAGTTATGTATCACCATATCTGTGGGAAAAAAGAAACATGTCTTAGTATTTTATCATCCCAACCAAAACAACACAGATAATAAAGCTGTTGATATCCTCTACAAATTATTTGCTAATGGTTTCCCAATACACCTTAAATGAATGGTTTAAATTCAGACACCTTAATCAGTGGTCAACCAAACCTGAAAATAATAAAATAATGAGAAGAAAAATTTTTATTTGAAATTTATTTCCAGACAGGAGGCTTTAGAAACAGAAATTTGGCAGTAAACAAACCGCCATAAAAAAAGATTGACCCAAGAACTTACTTACACATTGACACGCACACACACATGCACACACACACAAAACAAAGTGACACATTTTTATACTTGCATTAATGTGAAACATCCATTGGCTCCAATGATTTTACATTCAACACTGTCACTTGATGAAAGAATGCAAAAGGGACAAGCATCCCTTTCTAATTGAGTAGCCATGAGTTTCGTATCATTCAATCTTAACCAAGGCATACTATGTTTCATAAGATCAGATGATTTACCTTTGTGTCCATTTTCCAAAGAACACTAAATAAAATATGACAATACTGGATGTTAAATCACCATGAAATGCTTTTCTTATATAGCACACATGTCGCTTCAAAGGTGAATTATGGGTAATAGATAACATGTGAAGTAAACACATCTTGAGATTACCATAATGCACACAATGAAAGTGTGCAACAACATGAAAGTATGTACTCAATAAGTTGCGAGTTGAATATTTTTTTACTGGAAATGCAACAGGATGCTAAACATAACAGGCAAGGAAACACAAAGGCAAGAAGGGATGAACAGAAGAATGGTACAGGAGAGGGGCAGACTGAACAGTGGCAGTGTGGGTGCACCCTAATGCAGGGAGGGGCAACATCCACCTGATGACTGGCTTTCAAAGTGGGGCCAACATCCACCTGATGACTGACTTTCAAAGTGGGGCCAACATCCACCTGATGACTGGCTTTCAAAGTGGGGGCAACATCCACCTGACGTGCAAGACAGAATGAGCCAAGGATGGAGCAACAAAAGAATGCAAAGGTGGGGTGAAACAGACTTTCCCCAAGATAACCCCCTGGTGATGCCCGCCAAATTTCCTACATGCACAGCCTTGGGGTGGCCCCACCAGAACATGAACTTTGACAGCTGTGGAGGAGTGGTTGGCAAGATAATCACTCGGCTGTAACTAAACACGGAACTGACCTCAGCTGGGGTCCCCACACTGCTCCGCGTGATATGCCAGAACCTCCGAGAACTTCTGCTTGCCGACATTCATCTTGATGGTTTCAATTGACTTGAAAAGCTTGTCTGCAGCCAGGTCGTCCGGCAGCTTCGTTAGGAACTGCGCACCGCGGATGAAGTCCATCTTCATGAGAGCGTCCTGATGCAAATGCAGAACTCCTGTGGCACCATCAGAACGTCACAACCCCTCTACTACACCAATGTGCAAAAATTTATTTCATTAGTGTAAGAAAACTAGTTAATGAAAGTCTTCAAATGAGTAGGCATAAAAAGTCGAGCATATAACCACTTGAAACGGGAATGTAAATTATTCACAACTTTCGCATTTAGTATTTGAAGTTCGAATGTGAATAATTAGTGAATTACTAATCGCAACTATTCAAATTTTCAAATACTCCCACACCCCTAGACATTACTCACACAGTGATAAATTTTTTGATATAATGTTTTCTATTGCAGTTCTGCTCACCATTTGGCAACCCAAATAGGCAACAGCCTTAGGCTACCAATAAAACGGAACTTCACTTCCTGCCTGACATTCAATAGCACACATGTATCCCCCTGCATTCATCAAGAGTTGGCCCACACCTGATCAAGTACTTTCCAAAGTATCCTCTGGGAAATATCAGTAAAACCTCTATATGACAAAATTTAAGGGGCCAAATTTTTGTGGGTTTGTTATAGAGAGGTGATTTACAATGTGTTTCTTTTTTCATCATGCAGTAAATATTGAATATAATTGCTGCTGAAATTAAATTGCATTAATTATTTTGTATTGATTTATAAAAGAAAAGTATTAAATTGATACAGTAAACCCTTATGGCCACTATAAAGAATTTACCAATGTCACAGAAAAAATATGCAGTTAAATTTAGTCAATATAGCTTCTACAGCACTTAAAATAACATTATGGCTTTTGTATATTTTATTTTTTCCCTAAAAAATGTGACATGCGAGTTTTTTTTTGTAAAAAAGGAGAAATATAAAAGGAAAGTAAATGTAATCAGACCGTTCAGTCTCTGTTATAAAGAGGTTTTGTGCCAAAGAGGAAAAAATAATTTGTTATACAGTGTGTGTGGGTGCACACGTTCGTGGGTGCATTCGTGTGTGTTGGTGTGTGTGTGTGTGTGTATATTTATGACGGGATGTCGTGGGCTAAGTAGCGGGTATCAGGTGTTGGAAGTTTGCATGACAGATTTAAGAAGGATTGTTTAGGTAAATTATGATGAGGGTGCCAGCTCGGTCGAGCAGAGACTCTTCTCTAGAGCCCAGCCATTCGCCCATGTGGCTACTCCTGGACTCACCCCGCGCCGACGATGACGTATTTTTGAGAGAGTATTCTGCATGCCTGCCTTGTTAGGATGTAGGCCTCCTCATATGCCGCTAATTTCCGCGTGAGATTGTTACGACCATCTCGCGTACAGATAACTTATGTGCCCAACAATCATGTCACTTATCGGGTGCAGTGGTTCGGTGGGTAGATGACCCAAAATTATGTGGTCGTTAAGCGGCCGACAGTAGAATAAGACACCATTAGTACAATAGGTTCTTTTACTTAATACAACAACCCTCCTGGGAGGCACTTACATGTTTCCCATCGGCTACAGTGAGGTGGCAACCGATGTGGTATAAAAACGACGCGCGGCGAATAAACAGATTATATATTAAGTACAGTCCCGGCGCTCTTATGATGGCGGGACGTGGGGGTGGTGCTGCCTCTGGGTGACGAAAATTAATTTAAGGTTCCATAATAAAGAGTTACTATTGAAACTGCATGATGATTGGTGGAAAAACAGTGAAGGTTCAGAGGCACGCGATGCGTGACCACCCCCGGCAGCGCTCAAAGACCAACTGAAGAAAATGGCGGGTCACCTGACTCCGGCAGTGTCTCAGATGTCGTGCAGGTAGGGTGCACTCCTAGTACACCGTGCCGAGGCATATGTGTGTGTTGTGTGTACAGTGACTGAGTTCTGCAAATCAGACTAGACTAATAGATCAACTATTAAATTATAATTTTAAAAGATTCAAGATTCACATATCTCAAACAAATTGAATTATTTTAAAATGTTGTAAATAAACTTTGTTTTTACAGTATGAAAAATAACTGTTAATTGGCAAAAACTATGTTCTACAAATCTTTCAAAAGTGATTATGAAATACCTGTTCAGGTACTGTAATTCTTTAGCCATGTTAGTATTTATCATTTCAGAATATTTCCACAAGACTTTATTCTACTGTTTATGACCTATTACACTTCTGGTTTCAGGGTGGTACTTGCTATTGCCTCTGAGTTCACCAGTAGTGAAAGAGTTCAGGCACGGTAACATGGATGAAGAGAGACAAGGGTGATGTTTGGTGGTGCAAACCAACATACATGAGCAACACGTCAGCTTGAAGATTGGGTAAGGTGAGGCGAGTCAAAGTGTAGATGGAGAGGTAACGTAATGCAATAGTGTAAGAAAACAACCCAGTGATGCACACAATATTTCTCATGTACAAAAAATCCTGGGACAGAGCCACTGGGAATTTTACCCATACTAGGAGGCACACATTCTAATTTGCACAACCGCAAATGCATCCTTCACAAGACTTTTGAACCGTAACTCACCCAAGGCAGTTTTGAAGAGGAATTCCTCGCCATCCCTGAGGAACACATCCCACACCCTACAGGCCACGTCGAGTGGCATTGCTTTGGCAAACACAGTGTACAACCAGTCCAGCAAGTACAGGTCCTCCGAGAGGGCACATTCCTGGAAGTGAGCAAACAGCCGGGGCAAGTTCTCATGGAAGAAGTCATTGTAGGTGTAGTAATAGGCGTGCATCTGTAACACACAGTCATGCTGGCATAACGATTGTGAGAATACTCAGCATACCGAAACGATTATGAAAAATCAGAGCTTTCATTTCTAACTTCAGTGAGAAAACTAGATGCTGAAAGTCTAAACGAAATGAAAATTTTCAACTTCAATGAATATTCAAATGCTTAGTTGAGTAACTATGAAAATTTTCTTATCTTATATTGAGGCTCGGAGGCTGCCTGGACTTTGTTATAAGCTAATGACCTGCTATTACTTTTGAATAAAATCAAGCTACAAAACAGTGGTGCACGTAGAACTAACCATGGACTGGTTCAGCCTGAAGAACGCCATGAGGCAAGGCTGGTTGAGCAGGTTGGTGAAACAGACAAAAGCATCCGCCACCTCCATGTTCAAGATGAGCACTGCTGCTATGAACGACATGCCCTGGACGTAGCCCACATCTGGACGATAGCACACGTAAGCTCCAAGCAGGCTGTGGAGGATGTCATAGTACGGGCCACCCTATTAAAAAAAAAAAAAAACAATGGAAACGCAAATATTGTGCTTGTGTATATCACAAACCAGGTTGAATGTATTACAACACAGCATTATTACATCAAAGATTTACATACTGTGAGTTCAAAAGGAAGAGAAGAATTTGTTCCAACCTGATACTCTGAGAAAAAAAAAACTGTGAACTTAGCTATCAACTGTTTCTAGGCACGAGTGCATTATATGTGCTCCCTAGCATGTGTTGCTTTACTTGTCCGAGGGCTACAAGCACTGGAGTGTGCAATTAAGACATGCACTTCAGATTCCCATGTAATCACCTTGAAATAAACTGGCCACTGACCTAGTGTGCAGTCTTCCTGTTGGTAAATTGCCTGAGACTTTCAGTACTGACCCTGTGATTCGTTACCATAATACATATAAAAATGCACTGCACGTCCCCATTACTTTAAATATTCTATACAATATACAGCATCTTCATACGCAAAAACGATTGCGTAAACACCTGTTTTAGCTTTATTCACTTTCAAAAATACACATTACACACAAAAACAGAGCCTAGTCTTTAGATAAGAAAAATTCCTTAAGTGCTATTCATAAACGAACATGACTTTAAAATATTGAGCAGTATTAGAATAACTGAGGGCTACCTGTACATAAAAAAGGGAAAAACTTTATACACAAAAATTTATTCAATGCTCTGCTTCTATTTTTGGGATATAGCTAAACTCATCACAACTTCAACACATACCATGCAATTTTGTGTAACTGTCAAACACGTACATGATCACAGGATATAGTAGTAGGTAAATGAAAATACGGTAGGTTAAAAAAAACCTTCAGTGATACCAACATGTAGTTTCTGAGAAAGAAACTTTCCTGTGTCTTATCTGTGTTATGATGTCAAAGCACATGTTACATGTACCCAGCTTGAAGCCAGAGGAAATTATGTGTGAAACTACATTGATAGCCGGTGGGCTCTCTTCTCGAACATGAAAGAACAGATAATGGTTCCAGTCTTCATGAGAAATGAACCACACACAAAGAGCTTCTGTTCAATATACATAAATAATGAAAATACAGGGAAACACTGTGAACAAGAACCTGAAGTGACTGGAAAATGTAGGCTTATTAACATACTTTGGTGTTTACAGTCCAGATTCAAAATTATGTAAATTTATTACTATACGCTATTCACAGTAAAGTGAGCACTTTTGAAAGCCTTCTCATTTGGAATAATAGTCAATAAGTATAGTTGTTTTATTTTAACCTTAGGTATTAACTTTAGAGTATGGTTGAATATACACACTGGGTTTATTACTAGATGGAAATATTCATGAAAAAGGCTGTTAAATGATTTCAAAAAATGGTTGAAAGGAAAACGTAACCAGGGCCTCAAAACTGCTCACTTTACCATGAACAGCATATAAGCAGGACTACTTCTTAAAAGGATTTCATGAACTTAAATCACTCATAAATGTTCTAATTTTATAGCAATAACTGCAAACAATTAATTCCATACAAATCAAACATTTTCATTAAAAAAACTCTCTATATTTGTGAGGATTTTTTTCTATATATTTGTAACATTATACGAAGTCACCCAGCGTCCAAGCCTATGTTCTAAAGGCAATATCTATGTCCAGACAGCAAACGTGGCAATGCACAANTACCGAGCGTTACACTTTTTCATAAGTGACTCCCAGCCGCAACCTAATTTAAGACGTTGTCACGTCAAAACTCTCTATATTTGTGAGGATTTTTTTCTATATATTTGTAACATTATACGAAGTCACCCAGCGTCCAAGCCTATGTTCTAAAGGCAATATCTATGTCCAGACAGCAAACGTGGCAATGCACAATACATATACCATTATTACAGTTTTCAGTTCAGTTTCATGTTTACCAGACTGTAAAATTTGCTTCAATTTTTGACAGGCATGATAGCAAAGTAGGTAAATGATATTCACTAATTATGTTAGGTTAGTTGAGCATATTACATCATAGAGTATCATACACGATGCATTCGGGAGTTTGTTTGTTCGAATTTGGTCAAATGCACTTGAGAGCGATTTTCACAAATGGTTTTTTTAGTTTCCCTTTCAAGGTGAACATTACAGTAGTTCCTCCACAACTATATCTCTCAAATACATATTCATTAAATATCCTAATATTTAATTTTAACTAAAAAATTAAGTTAAAAAAAAAAACACATAATTTTCTTTTAAACTTCTCAAACCATTTATTTAAAATATTTATAAATACATATGTAAATTTGTAATTACCGCATAAAATAAATTGTTAAAAAATGAAAAAANAAAACACATAATTTTCTTTTAAACTTCTCAAACCATTTATTTAAAATATTTATAAATACATATGTAAATTTGTAATAACCGCATAAAATAAATTGTTAAAAAATGAAAGAAAAAAAATTAAAAATTACAGTGAATGTAATTTGTAAGTCAAATTAATAGGATTATATATTGTAATGTCTGTAAAAGTGATACTGTATGTATAAGAAATCCCATTAGTGTTTCTACCTATTTTTATCCACTTTGGATAATCACTAAAAGACCAGCATGAAAAATTTTAATGATATAAAAGTTGTAAATTAAAAATACCTTCTGAAAGATACACAGGTGAGGAAATGTCCTTGAAATGTCCAGCTGAATCAGTTCCACACTTGCTTCCTTGTCCGTATCTTCAACAGCACCTGCAGATTTCTCCTCAGAGCACATGCTCTTTGCCTTGGAACCACATTCCACAGATTTCAGACGTTCTTGAGCTCTGAAACACAACACATGCAGAGTACATACAATATTCCCTACCCCACAGATGCTTTCCTAGTGCCCATTAAGAAGCCTGCCTCCCTACCCAGAGCCTGAACTGCCTTGCAAGAGTGAGCGAGTGAAGAGATTTGGACGGCTCTTAACTGCGAGGTCTTGAGAGACGATGAGGGCGATTGAGATGAGCATGGAGCAGCGCTGGAATGAAATGGCAGGGGAAACGGGAGATCCCCGAGAAAACCCGCAGACCAGCAACATCGTCTGGCACGATTCCTACATGCAAAAATTCGGGAGTGACCCGGCCAGGGATTGAACCCAGTTCGCCTTGGTGCGATGAGAGCGGGCTAATCACTCAGCCACCGTGGCTCCCACATTGCAAGAGTGTTTGAAATACACGTTTTCCCATGAAACTATTTAACGTGTGTCCTATGCTCCAGAGGACTTAGAAATGAAACTTTCAAGACGTTGCAGATATTGACATTATTTTGGAGAGCACCAACATAGCCACAGAGTAAGTAACAGTTACTGCTGCCACTTTACCCTGAAGATGGAGGCTGCAATGTCTTCCAAAACGTCAGGAAATAATGCATGTGACGGTGACGTGGCTAAAACCAAGATGACAAGACGATGCAAAAAAAATGCTGCGAAAGCCTGCAAACTTTAATAGCCACGAAGTGCTCTTCAGACTACTGTATTTGAAAATGCACTAAGCATATACACAAATATAAAACCGATAACTGCACTTAACTATGTTACAGACTTTCCACCAATAAAACAACAGGGTCACTGCTTTAGGTAACACAATTGCACACAACACGTGTCTACATGCCAGTGTAATAGGTGCAATAATGCATTAAATTTTGTCTGTACTCTCAGAAATACACTGTCATGTAGGCAGACCCCTAAGAGTAGCAAAAACATGGTTTTTTTAAATACAGCTTTTCAAATAACTCATACATAAATTTCAAACTTTGTGATTACCAAACATTTTTTATTCTAAATGTTTGAGACAAGTATAAGTAAAATTTAATCCCTTTGCTATAAACAACCTGGAAAGTAGTTAATAAATTGTTATGGTGAGGAAACAGCTAAAGTATACAGCAAAGAATAAGTTGGCACTTGCATATCTTTGTTCAAATGAAACATATTTGGTATATTCTCAACTTGCTTTACTAAATTTTTATGCTATACACACCATTTTGTGCAGAGGTGATATACATTCTGAAACTGAAATTGTATAATAAACACTACGTAATATGTTCCAGTATCACAAAAATTGCAAAATTGTAAGTTCAACATACTGCAAAAGATATTTTGCATGCAATATTCAAAATAATATACCATTGTGTGAAATATAACACAATATTGCACACCCCTACAGAAATTACATCAAAGCATGAATGTATCATGTACATTTAAATACTTTTCCTCAAGAATGCGTATAAAATGAAAAGGTGCAGGTTTTAGGTGTATATTTAAATGGTTTTTTTTTTTAAACTGACATCAGTCCTGTCACAATGTTAATTGTGCATTTAGCTATGTATTATGTAATCAAGAGTTTGCAAGACAGATCTGCCCTTGGATGACAACAAGGTTTTGTGGTGAATAAATTTACAAGCTGAATTTTTAT
The DNA here is from genome assembly GCA_002778355.1 of Clitarchus hookeri. Lineage (NCBI taxonomy): Eukaryota > Metazoa > Arthropoda > Insecta > Phasmatodea > Phasmatidae > Clitarchus > Clitarchus hookeri. Next base: position 453,280 of record NQII01000412.1, read on the forward strand.
TGGTGTCAGCTGCTCGTCAGACCGTGCCAAACTGTCACGCCAGCCCGTGAGAACAAAGAGTGTGAGAACCTGCCACACAAGGACTTTTCAGCTTTTCAACTTCAATGACAGAATGTGGCACCCATCACAAATTAACAGCGTTTATTTCTTTCTCAATATCAGTCACAAGTAACTCTACCCACACAGATAATTATCGTAACTTGTAAGTCATTTCTTTTACCACGGTAAATAATTTCAGTAATTTTATAATACCATAATACACATGTTTATTTTAAATACTGTCAAACAGTAAGCAGCAGCTCATTATAATACCATGGTGATCTTGGAATGTTGTTATTAATATATATATTTTTATAAATACTTTGCTAATTACTTTATCCTATTATCACAGCACACCTAGCCTACAGGAGACGGAAAGACCATACGAATGGATGGTACAATGTCAACTCTACCTGTTCTTTCTGTCAGACCTCGGTCTTCCCTACCCATTTTAGGAAGTGGGCTTTGATAGAGAGTTATAACCTAAGCACTTGTTGCAACATGTGTATAGCTTGTAAAGCATACACTTGCATGGAAGTACTGGCCTAATGTAGTAAAGTTTTGCACCACACAGCATCGTCACAGATCTACAGCTTATTTAACACAGCCTTGCAGTCTGGCAAATCAAAGCCAAGTTCTGCTGAACAGGGCTAAGAAATTAAAGAGTGCGGAACTTGCACACGAGTGGTAACTACATGAATAATCACTTTTTCATTCTAAAATGCATGTTGAAATACTGCACATACTTTTCAACACTTCATGTTGTTAATGGTAACATATTATAGTTAAGATTTTATTTCAGCACAATTTTACTGTTCACAACTGTGGAACTTAAACGTTTCAAAGTTCCCTACCATACTGTTTCTAAGTATTGAATTTGAAAATGTTTTATCAACAGAATTGTCACTTCTGTTTTCAACTTAAATACAAGCACATTTTACATTTTTTAACACGAAGGATGTGCCAATGTAGTAATACAATGTGTATGGTGCTTATAACCTGTTTCCCTGATACTATTAAAAATGTTACAGCATAATTTCACAGCATAACGGTAACATTAGTTTCTTGTTCCCATCTACAATGGTTACCAGAGCCGGCTATCCTAACCCAAGAAGCACACCTATAGTTTTTGGCGAGCCCTAAGAATAGAAGAAATAAAGTGTTGTGGAGAAGAGGCAAGATGCATTTGTCAGAGAAACCCACTGCCATTAATAACTTTCACCGCGTTTCCCAAACGTAGAAATCTAAATGTGGATCACAGTGGTGAGGGGCCAGCGCACCAATCATAAAGTCAGCTAACACTTCCACTGTATTAATAAGTATACTTTTTGTAATGTAATCAGTAGCCTAGCAGCCTATTCCCGCCATATCTCCTGGTTCTAAAACAAAAAGTATTAGCAGACCACTACAGGATCTTCAGAAGTCGAATACACACATAATTTTATATATTTGTTTGTAAAATACCAACAATGTAATTATTTAGTAATTTTAATGGAGCAGCCAAGTCAGACAAACAGTAAAAAAAACATTGAATTGATTGGCAAGTCCCTGTCCTTCGATAGGATTTCCAGTCATCTCAAATATCTCCTTTTCCTTACAGAGTTCTTGTTATCTGATACCTGTTTCATTGAAACGAAAGGCCAAACACATGTAAAAAAAAACAGTTCTGGGCATTGCCAAAACAAGAGAATAATTTTGGAGGCGGCAAACATTAATAAAAATTATCTTTCCTTAAACTTACAGAAATTCATAAAAATACTAAACCAGTGGTACAAATCAATATAACTATTTTTTTTGTAACATGCCAGCACTAATTAATTCAGTTAGAGTAGTAATTCAATGGATGCATATGACAATGATTTAAAATCTTTCAATCAAAAGCTCTGAACTTCATATTTATTTCTGCACATGAAGTGTCTGGAAATTTGTAAAGAAGTATACACAAATCTTAACAATTTTATTTTTTTTCAACATTACTAGCACTTGATTATACTTGAAATTGTGCACATATTGTCTTTGTCCTTGGCAAAACTTAAAAAATACTCTCTGCTATTATTCTCTACACTTGGCAATATTTATGAACAATGACAGTGAATTACAGATTAACTGTACTATAGTAACATTTATCAATATATTATTTTTCATACTTGAGTTTGGCTAGACATCACTGCCGGTTTTTGGGGGGGACATGGGCCCTAATTTTCGACCCCCCCTCCCACCGTCAAATTGTGCCCCTGTTCCCCACAGACAAGGTTGCCGAGTCAACACACACATAAATGGTGTCGGTAAGGACTACTGTACTTCTGTTGAGAACATAGACACATGCCGCAACAAAGAATGTGATGCAAAGGAATGTTTTACGTATCTGCACTGCAGCAAAATTCAACATTTTTATAATAATATACATTTGTTCTTAATAACAATTTGAAATATAATCGCAATTTTTCCTAATCACGAAATAAATTCTACCCTCAAGTTTAGCTATGTTCCAAGAAACCACAACTTTACAGAATAATGTACATAAATCTTTAAAGACGTTTACATTTTAAAGTAAAAACGTGAAGTTCAGTAGTTAAGTCGTTATGTAACAAGTTTCCAAAATACCAAGAACTGTACCATTTCCTAAGTCATGCACTGTTATGTGGAAAATGTTTTTGAGATAAATGTCACTGCAAATTATGAAATGAAGAATGTACAATTTAAAGCTTTCAAGAAAAAAATTTCTCCCCAAAAATTTTTTTACAAGCCCTGCCTGGCTATATTTGGTTCAAAAAAAATGTGTCATAATTAAAAATAACTGTTTTAAAACCACAAACATTTTTACAACAAATAACCTTTTAGCAAAGCTTGCTGTAACTAGTACTTGTATTTTGCTATAATGCATACCCTTCAAACGTCTTAAATGTGAACACCCCTTTCTCCAAGAAAACTTTCTTTGTACACCCCTGAAATATACCAGTGGAAGTAACCAAATTTGCAACCCACCTTGCCACACAGATGTCATACAGCTGATGGGTGATGTTCAGATCATTACCAATAGCCAATTTCCACACTTTACCGCGCACCGACGGTGGGATTCCGTTCCACCACAGCTCCAAAGCTTTCTTTGACGACTTCCTAAAAAAAAAAATAGCACAAATTTTTAACTAGTCACATTAAAGTATACTGTAATTAGACTCAAATGCTGATTAATCCTTGCCCTCAAATAAATTATAAAATAATGCCACTGTTATTATAAAAAAGAAAAATTTTTTCTTAATTCTTTAATTTGATACACATTACCTACCAACTTCACATGAAAACTTACTCAAAGTGGTAATTCACATCTTTCAGCATTTCTAATTAAGTGAACAAAACACTCACAACATTTTCATGTGCAGTATTACTATTTCTGCGGCAGTTATGATGCTTCATTAATTTTAACGCAGTGTAAGTGGGAAATATACTGCATCACTTAAATCAGTCAACTAAAGAACTCCTGAACATTTAGCTTACCCATTTAACGTTAACAAAACATCTAACTTTGTACTAAATTAATTTCCCAAGAAAATAAAATCAAACAGCAGTCGCAAAGAAGGGGTGTGTTTCGACAACCAGCCTACTTACATATGATCCCATTTAGGAAGGATCTCATTATTCCAGACACGAGCTGCATTCGCAAGCTGCTCCTCCAACTTCAGCTGCTGTTGTAGCTGTTTCTTGCGGTGCTTCGCTTCCTTCAATTCTGCAAAAGTTCGAGGTCACCAAATAATAACATTGCATATAACATTTTAACAAGTCTCAGTTAAAGAAAAAAAAAAAAAAACTAGTTTACTTTGTTTATGGTTTTAAAAATAAATGCTACTTTTAGAGACAGTCCAAGATGATTTTTGTAATACCAATATTGATACAGAATTCAGTGAATTTGCAATACTTTGTGGGTGGGAAAATCACACAATTCTAGTTCGAACACATTTATTACACTGCATACATACGACACCTTTGACCTGACAATCACAGTTCATGGTAGCTTTTATCTGATGTTAAAAATTGTTAAAAAACTAATTTATGTAATAGAATGGTTCTCCCATCATAAACGTTAACTTTCATAAACATAAGAGACTAAAACAAAGTTTTGTTATGCTAGGTTTTCAGAGACATGGTTCTGCACAGCAAGGCTAAAAAATGGGATATGTAGATTACAATAAGCTCTGAGCCACATGCGGATCAGACGTGCTCAAATTGTGAGTCATAGTTTGTATGGATATTCAACAACCACCTGTTCAATCTTCTTGCTACACAAATGTAATGCTCTAGCGATCATAATCACAGTGGGCCCATAAACATGGTATTTGAAAGCTTAAGAAAGAAACTTGTGCTCTGAAGATACAAAGGATGGTGAATTAGTTTGACGCGTGATGATTATTTGACATAGATATAAACACGACTTCGCCTCATCTGTATGTTTCACCACGTTACCCCAGGCGGGGTTTGAACCCCGAAATGACTTACTACGAGAGCCTACAAAAGTACGCCCCTAGTTGCGGGGGCACTCACGGATACGTCAGCCAAGATCGTTCGCCCTTGCGTCAGACGTCACACCACCCCCCTCACATGAGATTGAGGCTAGCTAAGCAGCGCAAAAAAAGTGCCTAAGCTTACGCAACCCAGCATTACAAAGGCGCATAGTTCGGCCACGGGCCAAGGGATTGCGCTGAAGAGCAAAGCTTCGCCCAGGAGGAGGAGCTCACCGCCTGCACCCCCACACGAGCCTGCGGGCAGGTAGAATATATGGCAGTGCACCGCTGAGGAATGTCAGTTGTTCTCCAGTTGTACTTATCTCCAGCAGCTCGCTCCACCACCTTGTGTGCTGGGGCTCTCTGCTGACCCTAATGTCTTTGCGACCTACCAAAAACTCTTCAATACCTGCACCAACAACCACCGAAAAAGCCTTTGAACCCCTTGAACAGCCTACCCTTCTGGTAGTGTTGAACACCCACTGCCATTTTGGTAGTGGCCCTCTAAGTCCCTTCTGGACAACGGCATTGAGATAGTTAAGGACAGTTATTATAGCTACCTAACCACATCTGCTCTTGTGCAGGTCAACCCAGGTCCTATTCACCTTGTTTACGTAGTTTACTTCTGTTCAGCTCTTGATTTTGTAGGAGGTAGTACAGGCCACAGCGTATATTCCTCACCGAATAAACACATTTTCTCTCAAACTTCTGAGTGCTAATTCTAGGGTGACTGTGATCTTATCCTCTCCCTCTGTAGACGTCAGTCCACCAGGGTAAAGCAGGAGACTGTGTCTGTGACAAATCAATTACAAAACCTAGAGTACGACTGCGGGCTCCCTTAACTGTGCGCACGTACATTGTAAAACACACCCAGTTGACTGCCACCCATACTGTGCACCTCTTGCACAGTAAAGCGGATCCACAACCACTAGCAACACAGTCCAAGGACTGTCAGTCAGCTAGTCCAGCTGATTCACTCCATCCTCCACACTGAACTGAAGCCGGAGGGAATAATAGACTGGTTCTGGAGGACTGCCCACCTTTGGACATACACCCAACGTTGTTGTTGGACTTCCAAGGTAAACCCACCGCTCCAACCACCGCGCTGAATTGTCGCCGATTGGAGTAATTGGGTACGACTCTGGTCAGCTCGGCCTTGGCTTGGTTATACACCTAGCTAGGGAACATAGTCGCCTGCTCTCCTCTCGTGAGGCCGATATTTGTACCTACCTGTATGCCGTACACCCAAAGGAGTGGTATGAAGTGGCAGGAAAGGAAGGCAGCTGCAGCCCCAAAGCCAACGGAGTTGTCATCCAGCCTCAACTGCACTTTGTAGCATAACCCCGGGAACAAGCTCAAGCCGCCCGCCAGCTGGAGAGGCCTCGCCTCCCACTTATTTAAGGCCCCGATAAAGACCATCATCCGACCAAACCCGATCGTCACTGACTTCCATAAGGAACGGCCCGTTCCACTAGAGATTGTGAATCCCTAGTTTGAGTGACGCCGGACCAGCAGCCCTCCCCGGGCTCACCGCAGCACCACAGTCGCCCCAAGTCGGGGCACTTGTTCCAGTCAACTCCAACAGCAGCAACAGCTGGGTCAGCAGCCACTCCGGGTCCCTTCCAGCACAGGTAAACCCATGGCTGTGTGCCACCCAATACGTAGGACCACTAAGCCCCTTTTTGACTTTGTACCATGCCGTCAAACCACGCACCCTGTATTATATATCGGCTGGGGCCCGGTCAGCAAGTTGAATCACCAGTGTCTCTAACCTACACGTCAAAACCTTGCCTGACTGTGACGTCGCCATCACGTCAGCCACCCGACGTCACGCGTCAAGTTTTTCTTTTGCTGATACCAGCAGCCAAAAATATCACTCTCTTTTGACAGAGCATAAATGAGTAAACTTACGGTCTTAATTTCAAAATGTGTTTATAGAGAAATTTTTTCAGCTCTAATAAAGTTACCTAGCCAATCAAAACTGTGAACAGCCTAATTTTATTATGACATAATTTATTTCTGTACCAGATTTGCCTTCAGTCAACTGAGGTCAGCTGACAGTTCCACAGCATAAATTTATTAACAGGAAAATTTTAATTATTGAATACATCTAGAAACAAAATGTTACTAACATTACCTGTATCATTTTACTTGCNTTAACAGGAAAATTTTAATTATTGAATACATCTAGAAACAAAATGTTACTAACATTACCTGTATCATTTTACTTGTCAACACTGAACTAAAACACTTTTCCACCAAATATTACAAAGAAAAGTACTTTTTAAGGTGGAAAATGTGTTCAACTAAGATACTCGAAAAGAAATTCACATTACTTTAAATATGCCACTCCACGACCTCCGTAACGCGTCTTGTTTGCAGATACACAACTTTATTGCAAGCAAACGTTTTTTCCTCTGCTGTAACTTTGCATTCCAAGAGTACCCNCAACACTGAACTAAAACACTTTTCCACCAAATATTACAAAGAAAAGTACTTTTTAAGGTGGAAAATGTGTTCAACTAAGATACTCGAAAAGAAATTCACATTACTTTAAATATGCCACTCCACGACCTCCGTAACGCATCTTGTTTGCAGATACACAACTTTATTGCAAGCAAACGTTTTTTCCTCTGCTGTAACTTTGCATTCCAAGAGTACCCAAACTACAGTTTAATGACCTGTGCTGTCTCTACCTTTCTTCCTGGCAGCTTCAACCATGCTCTCGTACTCTTGTCTGTGCTTCAGCTCCTCGTCCTGCGACTTAGCCGGCAGGTTGGATGGACGGTTGTGCTGGATGAGCGCAGAGCTGCTGGCAACGACTGCCTCGTACCTCTTGCTGCCGCTGCCATTCGAGCGTATGCTGGCGGGGGACGCTGCCAAGCTGCCACTCACCTGCAATCCACTGCACGTGCCAGTCCCAGGGTGGGCGCAGAGGAGGGGGGAGGGAGGTGTCTTTGGGGACACAGACCTGCTCATCTATACCACAAAACCCTCAAATTGACATGAAACTATCCCGTGTGTGTTATGAAACTAAAATTAAATAATATAAGAATTGTTTAAAAAAACTAATTTTATTTGATTAATTGAATATAGTAACCTAAAATTATGATGAGACAATGTTGCAAATCAAAAGTCTAGAATATGAAAATAACCCCCTTCCCCTTCCCTTTTCAAACAAAAGTCAATCCCCTTCTGGTCAGTCCATTGCATGAAATTTCCGCCCACTAAGCAATAATCTCAAGCCAGCCGACTGCTGTTTGTTGCACAAGATTTTCACCATAAGGTAAAACTCTCTTTGACAGGTTCCACTATAAATTGTTTACTACCTAAAATGTTTCATTACAAAATCATTAAAAAGTCATCAATTCTTGAAGTCAAAAAATTAACGCTGCACACATTTTTGCACATTTTGTTCCACCCAACTCATAATCACTACAATAATATGCTAAATTTTCATTTCTTTTTCTAAGATTCATTTCACAACCTAAAACAAAATTTGGTAACGATGGAGTGGAGAGATTTGGGCGGCTCTTAAAATCATGGTCTTGAGAGCCAATGGGGTGAAGCAAAGGGAGTATGGTGCAGCGCCGGAATGGAAGGGCAGGGATACAGGAGATTCCTGAGAAAACCCGCCAATTAGCAGCATCGTCCGGCAGGATTCCGACATGCAAAAATCCGGGAGCGACCTTGCCGAGAATTGAACCCGATTCGCCCTGGTGGGAGGCAAGAAGTCTAACCACTACATCACAAGTAGTACATATTTTCTAAGCCTGGTTGGTTAAACATTTGTTTGTTATGTGTGTTTCCAAACATTATAAATGTAGGGTGGGACGAAAATACAATGTCACCAACACATGTTTTTTTACTACCTTCCGAATGTTGCATTTGCATCAGCCTGAAAAATGGGTAACATGAGGATGAAGCAATGGAGGAACACAGATGGGATAGGAAATCGGAGCACCCAGAGAAAACCCTGTCTAACTACCTACTACACTGTTTTAATATTTTCCACGCAAATTTTTTGGTGTATTGAAACCCGAGATTAAATTAAAAACCTCAGCATTTTAAGGCTAGTGGCTAATCGTTACCCCTATATTTGTATTCTCTGTTATTGTAAAGAAAAGTTTTTTATTCTTCTTGGGTTATACTGATTTTCTATTATGTACAACTGGCAAAAATCCTATTTTTAAAGGACTGTGGCTATTTGTTGTGCATGGTGACAAAGCATGTATTTATTTCTCTGTCTCAAATATTGTCCTAATATTTTTTTGTTGAAATAATTAAACAGTTTAACTATGAGTTGTAGGTAATTTTTTTCCTTGGAATTAATATTAAACAAGTTCTCTGAATAAATTTAATATAAGTTTATTAGTTTTTTGGTAACTATGCCATAATTACAAGCTATGAAAAATTAAATTCTTCAACCTTCATTTATACTGTAACTTAGGATTATATAAGGACTCTCAAGCAAAATTTAAGCCAGTCAAAACTAAAAGCAGAGTTGACATTTTGTTTACAGGGCAGTTTAGATAGTAGATAGAACTTCTAAGAAATTGCAGATGATAACTGTTATAATCAGTAACAACGAAATTGTGACATCAGTTGTTTACTTAATATTGTCTTAGTTCAAATAAATCTCAAAACATTTGTGTGAAGCAATCTGGAATAAATAAAGTTTTTTTTATAGCTGTTGGTGGCATTGACTTCACGGGAATTCTCCATGCAAGTAGACAACTAGGATACCACTTCACTGCTTGCTACGTGATTAAGCTTGTCAAATGCAGTGAAACAGTGCGTAGTTACAGATAGGGTTTCCCTAGACAAGGATAGGCATGAGTTAAGAAGGTAGTCCGTCATCCTTTTTTTTTTTTTTTTTTTTGCAAATCTTGATTGCGTTAATTTGCTCATTTCCCTGCAATAGACTTTTCACCGTAAACTGAGGGCTTTTGAAAGCCCTGCTCAAGATCTACTTGACGCACAATGTGTATCCTTCTGCAGTATGGGAAAACTAACATTGCAATGAGACTGACCACTTTATTCATGTGTCTGGCAAGTGAAACTTAAATTATTAGAGAAGTAAATATTTTATCATTTAGGTATTTCTTACACTTATATGCTCTAAAAAAAACTGGAAAGTAAAATAAATTATTTCACTGTTCACAAATGTCTACCTAACACTTTCAATTTAACATTAAGACATGGAAATACTTTCCCTCCATCATTACCAACTTTGCTGGGTGCATACCAGTCACTACATCTGTTAAAATACATGCAGGTAGGGGGAGTGACTTTTTTCAGAGGTTGATTTCAAAAGTACATGGCAAACGGCCTATATCATAGTTGGCATGTATAGGTGTCTGTGGATAGAGATTTACTGGAGTTACATAATGGTTAAACACGCAGGCGGTCACATGGAATGAGATGTGATAGTATAATAAACTGGAATGACTGCAGTTGCAAAGGGAAAGCGAGTGAGAAGCCTGGAAACGGTTGGGTTAATTAGGGGGAGGGGAGAAGGGCAAAATATAAAAATGCTTACATCTGATTCCTCAGCTGGTTTGCACATCGCCTTCCCAAATAACCTCCATCCGGGGCTACTGTTTGCACTCTGCACGTCACTTTTCGACTTCCATGCGAACACATTCCTGGACAAAACAATAACAAAATAGAGAGCCCAAAATGGTTCACACCGAGTCTTAAAACATTACTCAAAATGTTACCTCCACAACACTGGACTCGTGTTATTGGCTGAATACCTACAACAAAGGCAATCTAACTAAAATTATCACAAACATACAATTTCATGGTTAGGCCTGTAAGTTTACATAATTCCTAATAAAATAGATTAAAAAATTATCTTTAAAAAAACTGTTGTAAATATTACTACCTTGAATAAGTTGATAGACACACTAACATTCATTTTACTGTATTTTAAACAAAATTTTATCTGTAGCCTGATACATAGGCCTACTAAATTGTACTATCAGATCATAATACTCAACTTTTGAAGACCACTACTACATAAAAACCACTGACATGTTGTAAATTAAATGAGAAACCTTTGACATACGATTTCCATTCCACTATTTACAGTACTGTCGTAAGTCAGCCAATAGGAATCTGCAACTCGGAGATGGAGTGTGTATGCTTTAGTTATTGCTGCTGGCTACAGCAGGATGCAAATCAATACTATAATAGGTATGCCAATTACTGTACATAAGTTATACTTAATTATTTTTACTTCTACCACCACCTACAAAAATACTGATCATATGCAAATGTACACTTTTGTTCTTCCTGGACCGCACGCAAAACAATTGAAAAAGGCCACACCCATTTACCAGCTTTGTATTTTTGTGGCTTTAAGGTTTTCCCAGGCTGGTGCCGTGTTCCTATTACATATTTTGCTTTTCTTTGGCATTTCCATAAATGTTATTTTAGTGTGTTTACTAGTTTCCCCAATCTTCGTAGCCCTAATAAATAATAAGTTTTTTTCAAGGATAGATGTCAAATGAAAAAACTATACCATGCTCATTGTGTCTGCACATGTTCAACATACTAGCGACAAATTTTGTTGTTACATATAGAACGCAAAAACTTATCACAGGTAAAATTGTGCCACTATGCTTCCTGGAGCGCAAGCATAACAAGCAGTGAGGGTATACCAATTTACCTGCTATTTAGGATGTCAATCAAAAACAAAACCATGCCTACATGGAAATGAATACATACTATATCATTTTTGTAGATGGAGAAAAGAAAAACTAATTGCCTGTTCACCATAAAAGTTGTTAAACTAATAGTCGACCCGAAAATGAATCGGCATCTTCAATACCTAATAGGGCCAAAAATAACATTTTGAAATTTTCCCCCCAATATTTGGCACAAGTCAACTGCCACAACTTAAATCGGTATTTATGCAGTTTAGTGACTTTTCTGAACGAAACGTCCTAGACCAACAAAAGTAGCATTAATGGGTTCTGCACAGCTTACCTTGTTCATATTTAGGAGGGGGTGATGTTAAAAATAAATAGAACATATTTTTAAAAATTTAACAAAATTGTGAAATGTACAAGCAGTTTGGCCGGTCTGTTTACGTCAATCACCATTATTAATGGCAGTGCATTGCTGATCCGACGCTAGCGGACACGGATGTCATTACGGGCATTTTAACTGTCAATTTTTAAGCAGGTCAGTAGCCATTACGCATTTGCCAGCATGATTCTTGTCATCTTAATCTGGCGGATTTAAAACTGAGAAAGCAAGAACAAGGTTTTCTGTGCATTATATTTGCCTATGAACGAGTGTTAGTGCGTAATATTCAGCTATGAACGAGTACTTCAGTGGTAATATTCACCTATATGTGGAGTTTTAGTGGAACATGGTGTTTCGCCGGGTGAGGTAAGGTTGAATTGGCCGTTGACAGAGGAATTATACCTACCTGGGTGAGTTCATTAATATTCTTTTGGTGTGTTTTACGGTTCCTTTAAATCCCTAAAATCCTAAATTTGTAGTTTAGTGTAAAACCCTACAATCCTACGTTAGTGTAAAAGCCTACAATCATAGGTTAGTTTAAAACTCTAAAATCCTAGGTTAGTTTAAAAATGTAAAATAGTGATTCATTCATCGTGGGATTAGGTTGTTAGGTTAGGTGGGTACATATTGCGAAATAAGTCATACGTTAATGATTCTAGTATATTCGTGTTCTGCGTAATTAGTAGAGTGGAAATATGCCACTTTTCGGGGGGAGGGGTTTACCGAGAAGCCCCTAAACTGCATAATTACCCTTAAATCTTTTCTGGGACATGACGGTGTATTGAGTGTGGACTCGGATGCTATAGAAGTAAGTTCAGTAGTCTGAACACAAAAATGTACGTATGGCATTTTGCACTACAGACTAATTTAGGATTTAAACACAATAACCTAAATTACTCACCGAGTGAAAAACCCAGACAGGCCTCTCCTCTTGGGTTTGACTCCATTTTCTTCAAAAAAACAATTTCCTTCCCCATATGAACCCAAACTATCATGCCCACTGTAATTTGTAGAGAGACTATCTGAATCACCATGAGCTCCTGTTGTATTTTCGACACTCGCTGAAGGGCTCGTGTCACTGAGGCTTGAAACTATACTAGAAAATGAGCTTGCATCAGTTCGGGATAGGGAGGTACCATGGGTGCCCACCCTTTGCAATGTGCTGTGTGGAGATTCATAGCTGACACTATCATCGCAGTGGTAGGACAAAACAATTCCACTATCCTCTCGTTGCTTTCCACTCGATCTACTGAACTTCTCTTCTTCGATACTCTCGAGCTGTTTTGGAACACAGCAATTAGCCTGGGGTGAGGTCTCTTGATATTTCCCGCAAACATCATTCTGTTGTTTACAGCTACTGTCACTTGTGAGAATGTGCAGTTGTTTCGTGACGGGACTGTAGGCGAGGGGAATGTTTTGAAGGAGCTCTGATAAAGGAACAGATACTTTTGAAGAATTAGGCCTGTCGGACTCCAAAGTCGAAAGATCCACAGACTTATTTGCTGATGCAGAAATATTAGATTCATGACACAGATCACCGTGGCTATTTATTGGTGTAAAAACGCCATGTCTACATACCAATGATTCCGAAGACTTATCAGGTTTAGCTGAACACTGAGTCAACTGGGCTCCACCTTGAAAGAACTCCGGGCGCATGGTTTCTGACCCATGCCCATTTTCACGAGGGCAGGAACATCCGCACTGCTGTGCATCGCAAGTAATTTTACTATTCAATACTGATTTCGACTTCCCAGTTATAAATTTATCGTTGCCTCTCTCAGGCCATGTTCGAAACCACGAATCACAGGACTGCTTACAAAGTGCATGTGGCGCTTCCTGCGGCTCACTACTTAGGCCTATCGCAACTGGAACCGCGCTGTACGCGCACTCCGGCTCGTTGTGATCCGTTCTCACGGAGATGTTTGTTTCACATCCATCGGATGGCGTTTGTTTATTATCTAGCGAGTTGGGTAAGCTCTTGCTCCGAAAGTTATGATTCACATTACCAAACACTTTATGTAAATAGCGGCCCGTGTGGCCCATCACGCCGCCACTGTCTTTCACGCGCTGAAAGCTGTTAGCTAAATCACTGTTGCAACAAATGAGGCCACGGTTCGTTTCTACAACTAATTGAGAACTTCCAGCATCACTTTCGTTGGACACATACTGAACGGATGCTTTCGTTATTCCTTCAGAAGATTCTGTTTTCATGGCGAATTTACAGGTCGATTATATAAAGCTGCACCTACTAAGCTACTCAAATTAATATACCATCACTGTCATCATTCAAAACACTACTATTCCCTTACAAACACACTACATTTCACATTCCACAGTAGGCTCTATTTCTCGTTCATTTTTATTTTCCTTTTAATAAATTGCATAGATTAGTATAGTAAAATGAAAAACAATGTACACTTAAGCTCTAATATTTTGCAACAAAGAATACGCCGACACAGAAGTAGTTTCAAGATGGCAACGGTCAGAAAGCTAAATTAAGGAAAATATTATTTGCTATAGAAAGACTTTTTCTGTGTCATTTTTTGAAAATTATAACGTAATGTTGTGGATTTAGCTGCAATTCTAGATATGAAGAGGGTAGCCCTGTAACTTTCTACATATAATAATATACTTTTATGTTTATAATCAAAATAAAAATTGTAAGAATTAATGAGTTATTGCCTAGCCCTACAGTATTGGGTCTCTTTTACGATGTCTACTCACTGCTTTTATACATATGCATTTATGCTGATATGTTACAAGTTGATGCGGGCTCGGCAATCTGGTCTACCGATGACCAATACTACAAAAGTAACCTACCTAGGCCATGTAAATGATTCAAAAGACACATAGGGCTTTAAACCCTGGTTAACACTGGTGTAAACCACACGTCCACGAGCTCCTTGTGCCCATTCTAACCACCACAGTCACATCGACAGCACCAGCTGCACCAGGCCACACTAGGAACATCAGGCCAAGAGTGCGCAGTACAGGTTGACAAGAATGGAACTTGCACATTCTTACAAACAGGAACTATGTGATGGAAGAGGTCATCCTACTTTATTTATTATATCAGAAACTGTGTTATCCCCAAAGCCACAGCCCTTGGGCGCATGGGCCATTGGTCGTTATGTCGTAGCAGCTCCCGATGTGACATACGACGTAGCGCACCATCAAGTGGCATCAACAGGCCTGTAGGCCAAAGCTGATGTCCTTAGTGCTGCAAAGTGCAACTAATAGTGTGCAGCATTTTCCTATAGATATCCCACAACTTCTTCTCTTTCAAAGCTAGAGTCAGGTGTGGTTTTTATTGTATTTAAAGCCATCAAGCATGGCAACCTACACCCCTTTCCCAGATGGACTTGTCCATCCCTTCAGGAGACCGCCACCTGGCAAAACTGTAGCCAGTGAAATACAAACACGTCACAGGAAATGTAATACACACACTTATCACAAGAAATCATAATAGTATATTTGTGTGTTCAATGTATATTAGTTCGTGACTAATCGTGTTTTCATAAAAGGAGATTGCCTATAAAGGCCTCCATCATAGTAACATTTCATTTAGTGTGTTGACACTCCCCATCAGCTTCTTAACATCAAACTTAACAGACATTTGTTAATCAACGGGCTGTCATTAATGTGTTTCAATTAATTTATATAATGTTTCACCATTGCAATTATGTAACATAGATCTTATGTCGTGTTTTACCACTCGGCATTTGACGTCGGTTCATGCCACTTGTGACAGAAGCCAACGTCACTCGTTCAGTTCGCTTTACCACTTAAGCCAAACTGGCAGCGAGGTCGTTCGCCCCGCGAGCCCCCTCGGTACCATCATTTAAGATATCACTTAATTGCAATAGTAACTTAATTAACCAGAACATTTTATTTATTTCTGTACCAAGGGGAGAACCACCTGCACTCTCACCAGAGAGTACAGCTACTGCATATCCTCATAACCACAACACTGACTTAGGTAATTTACATGCTAAGGTCACCGGCAGTCCGTAAGTGCTGGGTCCATTTCTTTTAATGCTCACATGAAAACTTCTTGAACATTTAATCAAGTATATGAGTAAACAGCTATACAAAATTCAGTGAATGTTGATTTATATTCCCCCAGGACACATAGAACGCTACACCTCTTGTAGTTCCTCCTGCAATTTTTCTAATATATTTCAGGCGTACGAGATGGCCTACACTCTCATCATAAGGTGTAAGTAGTGTAATATCAAGTGTGTGAGAACCACATCTGCAAACTGACAGAGGCATCCGGGCCCCCGCCCCTGGGCCATAGACTGAACGACCCCCATCACCAACTCTCCGCTGAGTTATGGCACTGGGAAAATTCTACACTCAACTAGCCCTGGGTCTCCATGACAACTTCAGCTGTTTATCATCCCTGCACCAATCAAACTGAACCACATAATCAGGAAATGAAAATGCAATTACATCTGTGTGTGACTGTCTCGCTTGCTGGGTGATTACCCTCTTGACATCTTCTTCACCCTTCCCACATGAACCAACCTTGTTACCTGCAAGATGCCAGCTAAAATATTACAAGGCTATCGACTCCCCCTTCCCGGCGAGAGTAAACCCACATGCATTGTGGCATAAAACCAGTGGACTAGAGTTCAGTGTAGCACACAGTTAATGAGGAGAACATGTGATACAGTTAGTGAGCGACAACCAACAATGCTACAATGTGCATTGGCTTCCTGTTACCACTCGTCCACCAGCTGATCTACATCCATGCCAAAATGTGTACATGTGGGCACCCCATATGTTGGCTTTTGCTAACGACTTCTGAGCCGGGCTACCATCGTAGTAGAGTGGGCCACACTAAGTGATTCGCCGCCTCGAAAAAACATCCTATTTCGTGTTTTTGAGCAGGAGGTGCTGCATTTCTGACCATCGCGAAGACCTGCGTTGCACAGACACCACTTCATGTGTAACTGCGACTGATGTCTCCGGCGGCCCAGTCAGAGAGGACATTTTTTAAGTATGCCAATTTCCCAATGTTTGGTGGGAACAGAGCCATCTAATTTTCTAGACAAATATGGCGGCGTTTAATACTTTTCGAATTCATCATATCTGTCCAACTTTATTTGACCAAACTTATTGGAAGCAGTTTGATGGAAATTTTTGACATTGTAACAGGGGCTTAACAATATGCATAAATGTGTTGTTAATTTGTTTAGTACCACAAATGTTTACGCCAGAAATGGTAGATTATTCGTTGGGGTGGTCTTGCATGTGTGCTATTACTCTGACTTTTGCATCTGTTAGGCATAAGGATGCGAGTGAATCTTAATATCGATAAATATACTTACATTTATAAAGATTGTAGATGATCATCGATAAGCGGTATATCGACTGTCGCAGACCATTATTATCAATATTTGAGGAATTTTTATTTATATGTATGCAAAAATAATTAATGAACAAAATATAATAAATTTAATTTTAAAAAAATTACAGCCAACTTTATGTCGTGTCTACTGATCCTGAGAAAAGTAGTTTACCCAATCTTTTACGAAGAAGTCAATTCCTGTTATGAGTGAAAGGTGCTCCCGACTTTGAATAGAGTCGTTCGGCTGGCACCTAGGTGGCTACAATAGGCAGATGTCTTATAGCTATTTTAAACAGGTTAGGATAAGAACCCTGCATCTCATGCCATATGTCCAACACGTTTGTTTTTAATGTGCTCACTGGTGCTGTGAGATACAAATGTTAACTAATTGTAACCATCAGTTATCCAAAAATCAAAATCGTTGTTCTCTTCGTCTTCAGATGATGTGGATGACAAAGAGGCAGGTTGCTTGTTTTAAGCTACCATTTTTTATTATTTTAGTCATTGTCTTTGCGCATGTATCTGGCTTTTTGAAATATAAGTTTTCGAAAAGTGGATCTAATTAAGTAGACACTGCCAACAATGCAGAAAATTCGAGCTGCCGAAAACGTTTTTCTATATGTAGTGAAATGTTTTTCTTTAAATCACCCGCAATATATGCAGTTACTTTCATTTCGTTTTATTGATATATAGCACAACTGACCATAGGCACTACTTTAGAAACAGGTATGTACTCCTCTGCAGACGCTTCTCTCGTCATAGCCTCGAGTGGCTACATTATATGGGCTATATATTTTATACTAGCAAGCTCAACTACTGTCAGTATTGAAGGTGCATCAATTTCACCAAAAATCACTTGGATTATATAAGGAGCAAGTTCAATAAATCGGAATTTCAGCGCGTTTTCACGTCGAGTTTAACTTTTAATGTCTTCCCTTCCAGTACTTCGTTTTTTATTTGTTTTCTTTTTTAAATCACTTGTGGCATCTACTCTTTTTGAAATATATTTCTCTATATTTCTTGTATGTTCTATGATGTTGCCCAACTCTGTAGTTTTTTTTATAGCATCCTCAGCAATTAAATTAATCATGTGAGCAAAACATGGTATATGTTTAGCAGCTCCAAATGTGTCTCTGATAGCTTTGACCGTGTTGGTACTAGAATTAGTTACAATAGCTGTTACTTTTTCTGACTCAATGGCCCAATTGTTTAAGACCTCTTACAACTGTTGGCCAGTGTAGTCCCCAGTATGACTTTCAGTTAACTCTAATACACCAATCATGTGTTATTTCTATTCCTTTTGCAATAAAAAATTAATCGTGATACCGAGATAATTAGTGTTACTCATAATCTCAGTCCAGATATCGGTAATAATACAAAAATCCTTCAAATATTTCATTTTATTCTTTAAAATATTTGATATTTTCTCATATTTATTATCTATTTGTGCTTTGATAGTTTCACGAGAAAGCACTTTGTACAAAGGTGATACTTGCTTCATTAAATGTTGTAAGCCTTTACATTCGACCATGCTGAAGGGTATATTGTCAACACTGATGAAATAAGCATTTGCATCTGTTATGCGACAATATTTTACACCACCCTTAGAATATTGAATTACACTATTAAAAGCTTCATTTATTTTTGGTGTGCTACCAGATGATCTCTTAATGCACCGTGACTGTTCGTTAGATGTGTTCGATGTACTTGCAACTGCATCAACTTGATTATCGAGAACCGGAATGGAATTCTTGTCTGTAGATGTATAATGTGTAAAAGAATTGCCCAGTTTACTGAAGAAAAAAATATATATATTGATTCATTGACATCGTTGTTACATTAACACATGCATAGCATTTGGGACAACACTATTAGGTAAAAACAAAAACTAACCTAATAGTATTAAACTCGCTCAGTTAAATATAGAAAGATTTCTCTTTTTCAGTCGTTTTGCAGACATCAATAGACTGATTAATTTCTACAACTTAAATAAATTACTTCTGGGATGGATCATCGTCAACTTTAAGATGATTCAAGTGCGCGGCAAGGTTAGACATATTGCCAGAAGTTTTGACATATTTGTTAGCTATTAAACAAACAGCCCCATTCGCCTCCTTTTTAAAATATCTCCACAGTTTACTTTTCATCATAATGTATGTATTTGTATATTTCTCACAATTTCAATTCACACAGACGCACGACACAACCACAAAAAAAAAAGTTAAGAGGTGATCGGACGTAATACTCATAGTCAACCATGTCTTGATATTTCGTTTATATGGATTTCGATAATAATGTATCTTCCAATTAAATTTATCGATTAAAATATCGATATGTTGGTATCGATATTATAGGTTGTCTGATATATCGCAGTAATGCTAGTTATACTGTGTAAATTATAAGAAGGCCACATTCTTGACAGTTGGCAATCGCCGCGCATTTTCGTTTATGTATCCATTCGCCATCAACTGGTGTGTCAAGTATAGACTTTGATGCGGTGAGTCAGCACATCCAGGAGGTGCTGCTACGTGTGGAATTGGTGAACTGCTTGGGTGGCGCTGCATTCGCAAACGGAGCTTGGTGCACATGTGTAGGGTCGTTCGTAAACGTTGCACACGAAATATATGTTACTTTAAAAATTGTACAGAGCTCATGGTAAAATAAAACCATTTGTTAATGCACATAAATACGTTATTTTAAATAACAAAACTATAATATGTTTCTGGGTGTAGTTCAGGATATGGGTAACAGATAGCATGGAACGGCGTGTGGTAACGGATGGCGCGCCTGTACCCCACAAGATGGCAGAACATGTTTGGATAGTCGGGAAATGTGAAAAAGGTTTCAATGTTTCGTTACATTTGGATACGTATCGTTTTATTGTGCATCTCATTTTGAACACCTATTCATTACTATTTTACCACAAAGTTTCGTTTCGAAAACTAAAAACTGCTGTTTTATGACCACGTAAAATAAAATGTATTAATTAATCTACGAACTCTTTCTTATCCACTTATTTTCTGTTTGTCTGATGTGCGTCGGCACTGCTCTCAGAATAGCTAACATAATATTAATTTCTGTTCGTTCGTGCATCAGCTGATACAGGATTTTGTAAATGGCACATTGTTTGTTTTGAATATATCAACCTGCCACTTAGTGACTGTCAGAATGTGGCCTTCTTATATTAAATGAACTATAGGCAGTCTCCTAGTTGTCAGTTAGATCTTCGTATTGAAGGTTGCATTAGGAAAGTTAAATACTGATTTGACAGCTTTATTTATAATTACCTGCAGTTAATTTTTTATAGCAGCTCCCCACACTGACACCTAGGGATGCAACATCGCTATAAAAACATCGATGTTGGAACATAAATGTTTTTCAAAAGTGAAACATCGAAATCGAAAATATCGATTCTTTTTAACGATTCATTGATGTTTATGAACGATGTTTTTTAAAAGGATAATACTGATTGGCTTTATTTTTAGTTTGACAAGAAATAAAACAAATAGATAATTTTATTTAAATTTATTTGAGGTATTAAAAGGAGAAAACAATAGAAAAATTCAGTAGAAAGTATTTACTTTAATTTATTTTTTGTATTGAATTTAAAAACATCAGTTTAGATAATCTGGTGCCCTGTAAGTGGTTTCTCTCTTAATTGTTATTCCAGCTTCCGAAAATAACCGCTCACTGGGTATCGAAGTTGCCGCTATGGGCAAATATTTTATCGTGATTTTATGCAAACATGGAAATATTGTCCACATATCGTCCCAAATTTCGATTGCATCTCCTTTTATGGGTGTAACTGGTGATTACAGATACATATGGAATTCTGATTCACTTTTGTTTTGTCGGCTGTTCTATTTCTGATGTTTTTATGTGATAATTGCTTGTGGTAACTCCGTATATCACGTTCCATGTTTTCGTCCGTTTTAGATTCATCCGAAGACTCGGTTCTTGAAACCGATGTTTGAATATTGTTCAAGTAATTATTAATATAAGTGAAGACTTTATCTTTAGCAGTCGCATCTCTGAAATTAATCAGTTATAACGTGGATCCAGAGCGGTTGCAATTGCCAAAGATGAGCATTGCTGTAGTCTATCAAACCGCTTTGTAACCTCCTTCTCAATTTCTGTTTTTAATGTTAATGCGCTATCAAATGCTGGTAAAATGTTATCTAACATTCCCCTTAAACAGCTAACAAGTGGAATAACTTTGCTTACCGTGACATAATGCTGTCCGGAAATTTCTGTAGTCAATTTTTCAAATGGCTGTAAAAGTTGCATGATTTCGCGCAGGCAGCCCACTTCATTAGATGTTATCATCGGAGGAGCATCGGAACGACAGAAAAGTATTGCACCTATCATTTAAATGAGCTCCATAAAACGTTCCAACATATAATAAGGGGAATTCCAACGAGTGCGTATGTCGAGGATAAGCTTTTTTATCTGGCCCTCTTTCACCCCAGCATCTCGTTGCTTTTTACGCAGTTCATCACTGGCATTGACATTATGTTTAATATATTTATCGATTTATCGTACTTTGCTTATGATCAGAGATGAAGTTTTGTCTTTATCCAATGAATTGGTGACAACTAAATTCACAGTGTGTGCGAAGCATGGTATTATTTTTTTTTATCACCAAACATGTCCCTGTTAGCTTTCATAACAGTGCTCTCATTGTCAGTTACTAGAGCAGTAACTTTATCTATGGAAATACACCATTCATCAAATATCTCTGTAAGTCTTCTTTGTATATAATCTGCTGTGTGTCTTTTAAACAACTCAAATACTCCCAATGTTCCGCTCGATGGTTAGACTTTTCTAAAAAATGAATGGTTATTCCGACAAAAGATTTATTCTGCATTGTCTCTGTCCATATGTCATATGTAAGACAGTAATGTTCTGCTGCTTTTACATAATTTTTAAAAACTTTTGACATGGCTTCGTATTTTTCATCTATACATTTTTAAATGTTTGTCTAGAAGAAATTTTGTACAAGGGAACAACTTCCTTCATAAACTGTGTAAATCCTTTCCCTTGTACAATGGAAAATGGTTTATGGTCCAATAAGTTAAAATTCAAGATTGCCTCGGTGATTTTTCTGTTTTGTACCTTCAGTTGTTGTTAGGCTTAAAATATCAACTCGCTGACATTTTGCTGTTTTTGAGGTATCCTTATTTTCGCAACTTTTGAACTGCAACCAGAAGTGCTGGCTCCT
Organism: Clitarchus hookeri; assembly: GCA_002778355.1. Lineage (NCBI taxonomy): Eukaryota > Metazoa > Arthropoda > Insecta > Phasmatodea > Phasmatidae > Clitarchus > Clitarchus hookeri. The sequence continues at coordinate 475,430 of NQII01000412.1, forward strand.
TCATTAACAATATTATTGGAAGCAACATCTGTAATAGCTGGCTGGTCGTATTGAAGTTCCTCGTTGGTCTCATTATTGGATTTTTGTTTTCTTTTAGTAATGGGTCTTCAAAATCCTGTACAATATGTGAGTGGATCTTCTCTAGATGACCCCGAAGATTACTGGTATTACCTGAAGTTTTCAGGCTTTTATTGCAAATTTTACAAACCACTTTTTTGAAGTAGCTCCAAATTTTATAATTTTTCTTATTGCACGCCATTTTATCTAAAATATTAAACAATATTTCGAAAATAATGTAAGAGTAATATCAACCGATATAACTGAAAATATGTTATACCAATAGATGAAAATAAAAATACATGAATCATCACTGTTTGCATAACCAACACTACACTCCCTTCTGCGTGTGATGTATGGTAGAGTCAGTCAAATGAGTTATGGCACCTCATTTTTTGAATAGGAAAAGAAAATCTACAGTAAGCAACACTAAAGTATACTCCGTTACATCACTTCTAAAATCTATGATAAAATATTATTCTTATTTTTGTTGCCATACTTAGATTTTACCACCCATTTGCCGGTAAGACTGACTTGACTGACTCTAGTAAGCAACCTTAAGTTTAAACAAATAACGTCTGATTAAACGCAGTTGTTTATAACTATTTACTTATTACTGCTTGTTCACATGCAAATTAATAAATGGAAGACCTATTACATGTTAAAATCAACTATTTATCACAGAAATATAACCTACAAATCACAAATGTTTCATACACTGACTCAATAATATAAAATAGCTTAATCGACCAATACTTACATAGTACTGTACGTAGTGCCTATGTACACAAACAAACAGATCTGGACTTGAATTGTTTATGACAATTAAATTAAAATACAAGTTATCAACTTTATTCGTACCCTACTTTACCGTATTTGGTCTACTCTCGGCGCAAACGCGATACGACGGGAGTGACGGTTGGCGATTGGCGAAGGTGATTGGCCAATAGTCGGCCTCCGCCCGGGAGAATATGGCGCGTGTCTGTTAGTGAAGATGAAACAGAGAGAGATACCAAATATAAACCTAAGTACGTGTAACAGAAACAGATTACAGAGCAAGATAGCTCATTACTCATGAGCTGCCATCTATTTGGCAAATACGAAGTGTAATTAAGTTTGGGGGCTTTTCTTAAAAACACCAAAAAACGATACATCGTTTATATAAACGATGTATCGATGCTTTGTTGTTTCCAACATCGATGTTAAAACATTTATTTTCATGAACGATACATCGATATTTTGAAAACATAGGTGTATCGTTCGAATTCCTACTGTCACCAGGTACTGAAGATCTCTACTTATCAAGGGATCTTACAGTAGTTTTTTAATTCCACTTGCATTCTAGATAATCCTATGCCATGTTTATCCTAAAGTAATCTCTTTTTGATCCCAATCAGTAGTTTAAACCCGCGAATTTGTCTCTGTGGAAATTGCAGAAATACTTTCTTTTTTTGCGCGGTATTAGAAGATTTAATATTTGGTAGCACTGACTGTACAACACAAACATACTGGGTTTTGGAATTGGGGGGGCTATCCGCCTTTTCAATTGTTAAAACTTTGTACTAAGGAACTGGGAATTTCGCGTTGTGATAGAAACGTAATCTCCTTATCCCGTAAGTAACGCTAGTAGGATGTCACTGTAGCTTAATTAATTCTGTTAAACTCTTTTAATTTATTTTGTAAATTTCTTGAGCACTGTATTTTTGAACCAGTTATCTTAATAGGTTTTTCTCTGTTTTGTATAGACACACCCAGAGAATGGCATAAAGAGTTGCAGGGCATGTTATGAGTAATTGTTAAGAATCGTAGCTTCTCCAATAATGTTTTTGGGTAGAGGGGGAGGTGGGAATCTACAAAATGGTATGTATTGCCGTTGCTAACCATGCCGAATACAAATTTCATGGGAGCATTACAATGTTCACAGTACATACTATGAAATGCTATAGTGGGGAGGGCAACGAAGATAAGGGAAATTGTGGAATAAAACATGCAAAATAGATATATTCACGATATGCAACTTCTTTTGTATAATATTCTTTTTACATCAAACTCATTCTTTGAGCACGCTACCTACAAATAACTACCACCGTGTCTTGAATCACTGTTAATGGGGATTCACTCCCCTGCCGACGCTGAGGACTCTGGCTGGGTGCATAATGTTTGGCTATGCTAGAACAGCATTTATGATTGCGAGTGGCTGGAATACCTTTTATACAGGATTCAGTAATTAAATACAAAGTAAAAACTTAACTGCAACCCATTGTGCAATTAGGTTTAGTTTGGTTTTGACTTCTGTATCTGACAGCTAGGCTTTACCAGTACAAAAGTTTTTAAATTCCCACTCTAACGTGCAATACGACAGTACATTTCACTATGCTGAATACAACTTCCATGCTAAAATTATGTGCAGCCCATTAAACTGACTAACCGAACGTCAATGACTATTCTTACCCATATAAGCGGAAGATACCTCACCGTGGGGATAATTTTTGATTGCTCATGTAAAGGGCACATTTACCTTCTATTGTAATGATTCTTAATTCCATAAATAGTTGGGTAATTATCCAATTTAGTGACTTCTGTAAAAAAAAAATCCTGGAAAATTGTATATTTCCACTCTACTAATGACGCAGAATACGAATATATGAGGGGCATTAACATATGACTAATTTTGTAATATGTGCCCACCTAACCAAACCGAACCTAACCCCATGATGGGTGAATCACTATTTTACGTTTTTAAACTAACCTATGATTGTAGGGTTTTATACTAACCTAGGTTTTTTAGCGTTTTACACTAACCTAGGATTTAGGGTTTTACACCAACCTAGGATTTTAGGGTTTTAAACTAACCTTGGATTGTATGGTTCTACACTAACCTAGGATTTAGGATTTTAGGGATTTAAAGGAACCGTAAAACACACAGGAAGAATATCAATTAACTCACCTATGTATGCGGCGGGTACAATTCCTCTGTCCTCTGCCAATGCAACCTTACCTCACTCGACGAAACACCATGATCTACTAAAATGCCATATAGACGAATATTACGCACTGACGCACTCGTTCATAGCAGAATATTACGCACTGAAGCACTCGTTCATAGCCGAATATTACGCACCGAAGCACTCGTTCATAGGCGAATATAACGCACAGAAGCACTCGTTCTTGCTTTCTCCGTTTTTAAATCCGTCTCATTTGAACGTCACAAATCACCTCAGCAAAGACACGAAGGCTACTGAACTGCCTCAAAAATGTCCGTTAAAATTACATCTGACGCGTCACTGTGACCTAACAATACCCACAAGCCAATAAGGTGACGGCAGGAATCATGGAGTCACCAAAAATCATGGCGTCCACCGTAAACAAACCGGCGGACTGCTCGTATTTTGAACTATTTTATTTAATATGTTCTACTTATTTTAACATGATGCCCTCCTGAATATTAACAAGGTATGCTGTGTAGAATCCATTAATGCTACTTTCGTTTATATAGGATGCTTCCTTCAGAAAAGTCACTAAACTGGATAGTTACCAATAGTTGTATTTCCACACATTAATTAAATTTAACACTTAACACTGTAAAAATTGCAAAGAAACACAAATTTAAGCAGCACAAACTGCACTCACAAAGCCTGATTCAACAATAATCGGAACATTACAGTAAAACGTATTGAAATTGCTGAACCTATTGCCAATTTCCGCTTATAAATTAATGGCAGTAGTAAATGAACAGTGACTTTCAATTTGCTGTTGTCATCTGCACTATGCCATCACGCAACTAAAATACTATGGCACTGTATGTAAACAGCAACTCATCGCCTTGTATGATATATATATAAAATATTATTTCCATAGAACGTGTTGGTATTAAATAACCTCATTACCATACTTCTACCTAAAATGAAATTAATTGTTTTACAAAAAAATTGCTGTCTTAAATTAATTTTTTTCTCACACCATTGTTTTATGGCTCATATCTCGCGATCCTGTAATTGCCACAAAGTGTTGTTTTATAAGTAAAATAGCAATTTTCTCAGAACTTTTAAAAAATTTGTTGTGTTATTTTTTGAGAAAAATTTATTTCGTAACTATTATCAAGTTGCAGTATACTCCTTGTATCGTATTTGGTATTATGGTTGTGGTTAGGTTGTAGCACAAACCTGTAACATTTGTTTGTTTTGCCTTAGCACTTTGTAAATGTGCTATGAAACTTGAAAGCGTTATGTTACAACGTTTTATACGCATTGCATTGTTAGAATTTCTTTTTATTCCACAATACTTTCATAACAAAGTTAATTGGAATGTCGTTAAACGTGTGTTTGCTTTGCTAGGACTGTAATCCATTAATCCAAATGTAACAATATTTCTAATGTGTTTGAGATGCCTATTAGTGATGTTTTCCTGAAAGTAATCAGCTGTCATTTGAAAACTTACGCTTTCGTGTTACCGTAAGTGAATGGAAGGGAGTTGCAAGTGCAGGGGATGTGGGAAGGTGTGGGGGAGGGATGATAGTGAGGTACAGTGCGACTAGTGGGGCGGCTGGTATCATGCCGATTGTGTAGGGATCAGAGAAGGGGAACTGGGCTCACTACGGCAGCATGAGTGGAGGTGTGCGGAATGTGTCGTGGGAAAGTAATTATTGGCAGTTGCAGAAATCAAACTAACAGTAGGAAAGGAAACTCAAATAGGTGAGGAACGTGGAAACTGGATTTGGGAAATGCTGATGGGGATCCTTGCAGAGGACGTGCCAGTGACATGGATGGAAGTGGCTAAGGAGGAGAGTTGGAAAGGGGAGATTGTAGAATTGATGATAAGGGAAAGAGAGGGAAGTGACGCACACGATTGAGAAGGTGGAGGAAAAGGTCCGGAATGAGATGAGTAAGTGTAGTTTAGCAATAAGGGTAGATAAGTTAAAGGAAGAGTTGGAAGGCATAAAGGGTGAATTAGGCAAAATGCAAGCTTGTCTACAGAAGGAACTGCAGGAGGAGAAGCAGAGGAGAAGGGAGTCAGAGATTGAGGAGGATAGAGAAGCTGGAGACAGTAGGAAGGGAAAAGGCAGTAGGTGACACTAGGAAGCAAGTAAGNGAAGCAGAGGAGAAGGGAGGCAGAGATTGAGGAGGATAGAGAAGCTGGAGACAGTAGGAAGGGAAAAGGCAGTAGGTGACACTAGGAAGCAAGTAAGGATAGACGAGCGGGAAAGAGTAGCAAAGGATAATGCAATAGTAGACAGCAGGAAGCAAACAAGAATAGATGAGCGGGAAACAGTATGTAGGGAATAGGTGGCGGTATGTTGAGGCTTGTAGAAGTGGGATTAGCATCGGCCAGCACGTAGGAAAAAAAGGACAGTTCATGGCCTGAGGGGAAGAAAGAGGGCTGGTCAAAGGAAAGGTAACAAGGGTGGTGCAGGAGGAGGCTGGTGGCAGGGATCAGGGAAGAGGTGAAGTAGACAAGGGGAGGCAGGTGGGTGGAAGGGACACAAAGCAGGAAAGGGTTGCAGGGAATGAACCAGAGGTGGTTTTCCTAGGTAGCTCGATCGTAAGGGGGAAATCAGGAAAGGAAATACATATAAAGCAGCTTTTGGTGGTGCAAAAATCAAGGACTTGGAGGAAAGTGTCAATAGTAGAGGTAGCAGGGTGGTAAAGTTGGTTTTAATTCATGTGGGGGAAATAACCTGGCTTGAAAGGAGGTGGGGCAAGAGGTAGAGGGGGTTTCTAAGTAAAGTACAGGAGAAGTTCCCAAGAGCTAGGACAATAGTTAGTGGCGTGCTGGTTAGAAAGGGAATAACGTACATGAAGGCAGTAGCAGCGAATGAGGTTTATGAGAGAGTATGTAGGGATTTGGGGGCTACATTTATAGATACTAGGAAATGGGTAGGCTGGGAAAGTGTAGGAAGGGACTAGGTACACCTGACAGAGCAGGGAAAGAGGATCCTAGGGGATCTGCTAGGTAGGGAAGCAGCTGGCGGTTTAAATTCAAAATTATGATATATTTCTACTCTGCTAATCACGTAGAACATAAATATACTAGGGGCGTAGCTTTAAAATAATTATAACATATTAAAAAAAATTTAACAAAATTGTGAAATGAGCAGTATAGCCAGTTTGTTTACGTTTCTGAACGAAACGTCGTAGACCAACAAAAGTTGCATTAATGGGTTCTGCACAACTTACCTTGTTCATATTCAAGAGGGCATAATGTTAAAATAAGTAGAACATATTTAAAAAACTTGCAAAATATGTTTGTTTACATCTATTAAAGTCAGAGGAATTATACCAGCCCTCTACCTAGGTGAGTCAATTTACATTCTTTTGGCGTGTTGTACGGTTCCTTTAAATCCCTACAATCCTACATTCGTAGTTTAGTGTAAAACCCTACTCCTAGGTTAGTGTAAAACTCNAGTCAGAGGAATTATACCAGCCCTCTACCTAGGTGAGTCAATTTACATTCTTTTGGCGTGTTTTACGGTTCCTTTAAATCCCTACAATCCTACATTCGTAGTTTAGTGTAAAACCCTACTCCTAGGTTAGTGTAAAACTCTACAATCCTAGGTTAGTGTAAAATCTAAAAATCCTAGGTTAGTGTAAAACCCAACAATCCTAGGTTAGTTTAAAAAAAATGTAAAATTGTGATTCATCCATTGTGGGGTTAGGTTCTGTTAGGTTAGGTGGGAACATATTACGAAATTAGTCGGACGTTAATGCCCCTCATATATTCGTGTTCTGCATCATTAGTAGAGTGGAAATATATCATTTTGCGTGAATTTTTTTTTTTTTACAGAAAAACCCCTAAACTTAATAATTACCTAGGTAAGCACTGATGAGGCCACAGAGTTTGAGAGAGAAGGTAAGCAAAATAATGCAGTATCATAGCATAAAGTTAATGGTGGTGAACTGTAGGAGTGTGTACAGCAAGCTGGAGGGCTTCTGGGGTAAGGTAGAGGACGTGCGGCGGATATAGGGGTAGCTGTGGAGACTTGGCTGAATGAGGAAGTGCTTGACATTGAATGTAGGCGAGACAAGTTCACCATTTTCAGAATAGTTGGTGATGGGAGAAGAGGAGGAATAATGGTGTGTGTAAGGGAGGGGCTGAAAGGGTCTGTAGAATGGATTAGTGAAGATGTTGAGGTGATGGATATAAATAAGTGGGGGAGCAGTAAGATAATTACTTTGCTGGCAGCGTATAGGCCACCAGGACAGGGATGGCAGGCAATTGAGATGATCAAGGAGAGGGTTGATAGACTAAAGGACAGGCAGTGGGTTGTTGTAGCAGGGGATCTGAATATGCCAGGTGTGAGATGTATTGAGGGTGCAGAAGGGATGGGCAGTATGATGCAGAGAATGGCAGTGCAGTTAGTCAACAGAGGCTTGGTCCAGGTAGTAGAAACACCTACGAGGTGAAATGAAGAGGGTGTTGGGTCAGTGCGGGATGTGATGTTGGTCAGACCTGGGAATGCTGTAGTTGGTGCAATAGTATTGGATGGCATAAGCCATCATGATATTCCTGTTGTGGAAATTGGGCTTGGCAGGATGAGGGAAGAGCAAACNATTGGATGGCATAAGCCATCATGATATTCCTGTTGTGGAAATTGGGCTTGGCATGATGAGGGAAGACCAAACGGTAGATATGTTGGTGTGGCAGTGTGGGAGAGGAGACAAGGAGAGGGCAGAAATCTTCCTGAGGTACAGGTTTGAAAAGTGGTCTATGGAGGAAAGTGTGGAAGGATTATGGGAGGAATTTAGAAGAATAATAGAGGTTATGTTGGTGAAATTTGTGCCAAATAAAAGATTGCGGTCGGGGGGAGATCCACCATATTATGGACAGGAGATTCAAAAAATGAAGAGGAAGTGTAGAAAATTACATGCTAAGTGGAGAAATGAAGGGATGACAAGAGCTAAGGAATTGATGAAACAAATGGGAAGGGAGCTTGAAAGGATGACCAAACAGGCAAAGAATATATTTTTAGGGAAGATGGTGGAAGAAGGGAAAGGAATGGGGGAAATTGTTTAGGTATGTTAAGAAGGTAAGGGGAAGAGAAGAAGGGTCCCTCTGCTGAAAGGTAGGGATGGCAGGACTGCGTCAAATTACCAAGAAAAATCAGAGATGCTGCAAGGCCAGTACTTGTCGGTGTATGAGGCAAAGGAGGATTGGAATAGGGAGGCTAATAGGGATGTGGGTTGTTGAGTAAGTTTAAGATGGAAGTGGGAGGTGGCAATTGTAATCAGGGGGTTGAAGAGCAGTAAGGCAGTGGGACTAGGCGGGAGGGAACGTAGCACTTAAGTTTGGTGGGAGAGAGTTAGTGAAATATTTGGAAGTGTTGTTTAGCAAATCCTTACGAGAGGGTAAGTTGCCACAAGGTTGGAAGGATGCGTTGATGGTCCCAATACAAAAGCAAGGGGAGGCCTGGCAGCTACAGACCGGTGAGTCTCACATCGAGTACAGGAAAGGTAATGGAGAGGCTGGTGGTTCAGTATGTGGTGAATGTTATGAACAATAGGAATTGGTTGGAGGAGTCACAACATGGTTTCAGAAAAGGACACTCATGTGAGATGCAGCTGGCTGGGCTGTTAAGAGGATCTGGTGCAGGCAGTTGATGAGGGGAAGCATGTTAATGCCTGCTTAATTTATTTTGAGAAAGCATTTGATAAGGTTCCCCATGGGACTTTGATGAAGAAAGTGGATGAGCTGATACCGGACAAGTGGGTAGTGGAATNTATGCAGAGGTGGGAGGGGTTAAAAATTTGCAGGCAGACATTGACAGCATATGGTTGTGGACCATGGAGAATAAAATTAAGATAAATGTAAGAAAAACTAAAGTAGTGAGGTTTACAAAGAAGAAGCTGATAAGCAGGGACATGCACAGATGGGAGGGGCAAGAGATAGAAGAAGCAGCAGAATATAAGTATCTAGAGATTGTATTGCAGGGAGACCTCAGATGGAAAAAACAGGTAGAGAGGGTGGTTGTAAAGGGATGAAGGGCTTTGGGTATGTTGGGAAGGGTTCTGAAGGGAGTCAGCAGTGAGGGGAAGGAGAAGGCATATGGCACAATGGTATGGCCTATGTTAGAATATGCGGTAGCAGTACCCGTAAGTAGAGGTGGAGGTGAGAGAGCTAGAGGAGGTGCAAATAATGGCAGCAAGATGGGTGAAGGGTAGGTGGAGAAGACAGGGGCAGGATGGTGAGTATTAATGGAACAATAGGTCATCAGTGATGATGAAAGAAATGGGGTGGAGCTCGTTGAAGGACAGGAGTAAAGTTGAAAGGCTGGTCAGAATGTACAGGCTGGTAAATGGAGAGGGAGGGTGGGGTAGGTTACACTGCCAGCTAAGTAAGGAGGTGTTAAGAGGGAGAAGAAACAATAGTGAGAAGCTTCAGAGGGTGTGGAGAAGAACGGAGCTGGGCAGGCAGTCTATGCTTTTGAGGTCTGTGAAGGAGTGGAATGTGTTGGAGGAATTGGTATCTGTGAGGTGGTCTGCAAAGTTCAGGAAGGGCATGGAAATGGAGTTTGGTCGGGTAGGGGAGAGGTGAGAAAGCTCGCCACAGCCTAATTGCGGGTTATTATTATTATTATTATTATTATTGCATGGCATACAAAAGTTCCAGTGTCGCAGTCATAGGCCTGTTTATGTTTTTGAATGTCCTTTTGAATACGAGCTTGAAAGAAACAGTAAAATAGGTGGCCTGTGTATTAAAACGGTGCTGTTTTGACATGGAATGACTGTCATTTTATCAATACATTAGACCCATTGCATTAATAATTTTTACGTTTAGCAGAAAACCACATGTTCTGTTGAAGTCGTCAAAAGGAACTTTCTGAACTGAGTGATTCAGTTGTCGTTTAATACATTTATATTGCACATGCTTGTTGAATTTTCAGCCTTACAGATGTACTTTATAATCTACGTTTATGTTAATTTACATGTTTATGCCAGTGTAAGTAATCATTAAACATATATTTTTTTAAATTACAGGTACTAAATGGATACTTTAGAAGACTTAGGCAAGAAGGCCTATCAGAAACAAATGTGGGGTGATTATGATGGTGCCATAACTATATACACCACAGCCATAAATAAATATCCCAAAGACAATAGGTTAATAAACAATAGGTGTCTATGTTACATAGAGAATAAAGACTATAAAAGGTAAGTTGAAGGAACTTCATTATTTATATTGATTTTAACTAAATGTATTTCTGTAGAACAGGGCTATTCAATTAGTGGGCCGTGGGTCACATGCAGCCTGCTAGACTCGTCACATTGACCTGCACAAAATATTTACACAGCAGCACTTTTTTTTTTCCTAATATGTATACGTACTTTTGAATACAATTAACCTAATTTATCAGCTGTAACCATCAGTAACATAAAACTTGTTAATCAATTATGTATTATTTCATTTCTTACATCTTCACGTAAATAAACTTTGCATTAACAAGCCACAACTTCGTAATAACCCATCAAGCACTGTAAATATTTGTAAGTGGCCATATGGGAAAAATAATTGAACAGCCCTGTTGTAGAATTTTTAATTATGTCTTCGTTAATTGCAGTTAAATCGAAGTACATGTTTTTTTACTCATGACTTTATTTTACAATTTTATAGAATATTTTTGTTCATTTCAAGCATGTACAACAAAAATTTCTTCCATTGTGTACCTCACCATGCAGTTGTGCTTTCTCTGTACACCTGTACTGTACTGTACTGTACTGTACTATAGTCTGTTACTGTGTGAAAGGCTGTTTTACCACTGAATATTTGTTTGAATATTTAACGAAAAAGTGGTATAGCACAGCTTACTGTCCAGTTTGGAAGTACAATACAATTTATGGCGCTTTGATACAACTTCTGTACCCACAAAAATTATGTCCGAGATATGTTATGTACACATCACTTGTTTGGAGAAAAATTTCAGTGTGGAATGATTTTAGACTGGATTATGAGTGAAAGTTACAGTAAACTTACATTTGGTTCAGAAAAATACTGGAATGAGAAACTCAACTAGTGCTGGCATTTAAATTTTATTCTGAAATATAAGATTAGACTGAAATCACAATTTTTAAGACCAGGCCATTTTTGTAGTAAATTCTGGGTGCTACGACCTTAATATGCGTTGGGGAATTGAAATGCTTAAGAAATGTCAACATGTGGATGGGTTTGGGTGGCTCCTAACATCTGAGTTTTGAAAGCTGATGAGGGTGAAGCGAGGTGAGTATGTCTCAGCACTGGAATGCAAGGGTGGGGGAAAAAGGAGATCCCCAAGAAAACCTGCAAACCAGTGGTATTGTCCAGCATGGTTACTATGTGCGAAAATCTGGATGCAACCCTCCTGGGAATTAAACCCGGTTCGTCTTAGTGTGAGCACTCTAGCCATTGCGCAACCGCAGCCCATGTCAACATGTAAATTTTAGCTAAGACTTGTTATGTTAGTGCTATACGTGCAAATGAACCATGGAACCGTGAAGTCTGTTTACCATCTCTTCAAAAATTTTCAATGTGACCTCCATGAGCAGCTCGAACGACATCTACGCGATAATCAAACTCGTTCCACACTCTCGTCAGCATGTCCGGTGTTACGGTTTGGATGGCGTCCGTAATTCTCGTTTTGAGGTCGTCAATGTTAGCCGCAATGGTGGACGAAACACTTCATCCTTTATGTACCCCCCATAGGAAAAAAATCGCACGGGTAAGATCCGGGCTTCTTGTGGGCCAGTGATGAAGAGACTGGTCACCGGCTGCTCCTCGACCAATCCAGCGTTGCTACAATGTCTCGATCAGGTATCTGCAAACAGCTAGGTGCCAATGGGGTGGCACACCATCCTGCTGGAAAATGAAATCCCCTGCCGCCTCTTCTAACTGAGGAAACAACCATTCTGTAAGCATGACTAAATAAGGGATTCCAGTAACAAAGGGTTCGTGAAAGAAGAAAGGTCCGAAAACAGTGTCTTTGGATACAGGTAACTGTGAAACTCAACCGAAGTCATGGTCTTATTTGTTAACGGGGCGCTCTTAGCCGCGAGGCCATACCGCACCCCGGCCTCCCAGTAGGCGGGGAAGAGGGATCACGCCCTCTCATCGCAGACATGACCAGCGCTTTCTGAATTGACCAAACCCGTTTGCCCCGACCTGTACACAGGCCGCACCATGCACAACCCCGATCTGATATTGCAGATCGCACAAGGCATGTCCTACCACAAGGCCTGAGATTCTAGCACTCAGATTACCAAGCGTGTGGTATAGCCGGAGCACTACCCACGCCCCTGACGTGATCTCGGGCACGCCCCCGGAACAATCCTGTTCAACGTCCGGCTCTTTTAGCAAGAGGGGGAATCTCTCCGAGCCTTCTCCAGCATGCGGAGTCAACCACTGCCAGCACGAGTCCAACCTCGTCTGATCCAAATTCCAGGGAGTACCCCTGGATGGGCCAAGCGGATCATCCCGTGCTCCCTCTTAATTTCCATGGCACGTATGGGTTTTCCTGTGTCCGACTGCGTCGCCTAACCTCCATGCGGGAGTGTGCGGAGTCCCTCAGAACAGGTGGGTACCGCCATGACCGTCCGGTTTTACTCCCTTTGCTGTCTTCACCAGGAGCCGAGCTCACACGAAGCCGCACACCAGGCCGACTCGCAACATCAGACACGCGTCCTTTACCATCCTAGAATTTCTTCACAGGGAAATTCCTGTTTTGGGCCCCAGTGGCCTGAGTGCCAAGAGGTCCAACACCCCACCAAGTGGTCGGGCCTTGGTACTATCTATCGGCCCAAGCCATCACGGCAGATACCCCTGAACAGCCGCTAGAAAACTGTTTCCCATAGGGCACGGGCGGCAGAGCCCAGTCTGTTTAATCAGGGGTGGCACGAGAAGCCCTGGGTTGCCATGGATGTTGAGAGGCTATAAGAGACGCATCACCCATCCTTTCCGGAAACCGGTAAGTAGGTTGGTCTCGGCTACCATAGCCTAGTACTGTCACGCCACCTCGAATGACCAACCTACGCTCCCCCCACCGGGGTGACCGTACGATCCTCCCCCCTGTCTTTGGATACAGCACAAAACACTTTCACTTTGGGGGAAGCGCGCTCGTGTTTGGTTGTTTCATGTGGAGGCCCCTGACCCCATATCCACACGTTGCGCCGGTTCACCTTACCATTTGTATGCAACGTCGCTTTATCGCTGAAACCAGTTTAGACATGAAGGCATTGTCTACCTCGTTCTGGGCAAGAACGAACGTACAGAAATTTCATCTCAGTTCTTTATCCCTTTCAGTAAGAGCCTGTAGAAGCTGTTACCTGTATGGTTTGTACAACAATCGCTTTTGCAACACTGTCCATACTGTCGATTGAGGGATTTGCATTTCCAGGCTAGCTTGTCGAGTTGATTTTCTTGGACTGCGAACGAACGCTTGTTGAATCTGTTGGACATTCTCTTTGGACACTTGCGGCCGCCTGGAACTTTTGCCTTTGCAAAGGCACCCTGTGTCACGGAACTGACGAAATCAACGTACGATACTCCACCTATCAGGAGGATGACGTCCGTATTTGCGACGGAATTCACTTTGAACAGTCGTAACCGATTTACATTTAGCAAACTGAATAACACAGAATGCCTTCTGTTGTTCCGTCGCCATCGTGATGCGGACTAACACACAACACGCGCTCATAGTGCCACGACAGACGCTCCCAGTGTCATCTCTTCGGCACAAAATGGAAACATCAAACCATCCCCTTCACATTGACGTGTCAAATGCGAGCGCTCTACTCCCTCACCACCTCAAATCGAGAGTTACAAACGCCATCCAAACCGTAACACCGGACATGCTGACAAGAGCGTGGAACGAGTTTGATTATCGCGTAGATGTCGTTCAGGCCGCTCATGGTGGTCACATTGAACATTTATGAATGTATGGTAAACCAACTTTGCGGTTCCACGGTTCATTTGATTGGTCAATCAAGGTTGTAGGTTGTTTGGTTTTGATGTTATAGACCTTCAAAGTATGGGGTATTCTTTTATACTCACCTTATATTATGAATATTTTGTTTGAAGTGAAAATCAGTGTGCAATGCATAATAGAAAAGCAATCCATTTAGTTAGTTACGTGTTTTGTTGATCCATCAATGTAAAATAAATATCTTAAAAACGTTGCTGTCTACTTTGGCATTAAGCATACTGTATCTTGTTTCATGCCATAACTGTGGAGTATACTAGAGTTATGAATAATGTGTCGTTTTGACTATGTGGTAAAACTTTTATCAAGTAAAGCTGGCGAACTGAACACTAGGCACTAGGCAGCATAGTGAACACTAGGGTTGAAGGTAGCTGTGACTGGTTGCCAACTGTCCTGTATTGTATGGGATTTCTTGTATTCTGGGGCTGATAGAATTATCCTGAATGGATATAGGACTTCTTTGAAAATAAATAGAATATTAATAAACCCATTTTCAGTATTTTACCACATCTGCGATTATAGGTACGTTTACTCTAATGTTTTAATCCAATGGCCACAGATATTTATGTTCGTGGATATGTACAACATATTTTCTTCCTCTGTTTGTTGGTATTGTCTGTTTTAAAGCCGATATAATCATACATTCAAATGACACTGAATTATGACTATAGTTGCAACTAATATTTTGTTGTTTTATATGTTCAGAAAAAATGTTGACTGATCTTTAATACTGACATTTGCAAATTACAGACAGTATTTAAAACATTATTAAATTTTTTTTTTTGTCATTTCACTGAGATAATATGTTGTGTGTCGAGTTGTTGCAAGTATTAAACTGAAAAGTTGGTAACCCTAGCTGGGATTCATTCAGTGAAATATGTTACTAAACTTTACACATTCAGAATTTAGCACACTGTAGCATATTGTTATTTAATATGTTGCATTGGTTCTTCTATTCTTTTCTAACATTCTTTTAAATCTTGCAGTTAATTTATTAGATAACTGCTTTTGTGTGTGTGTGCATGTGTGTTCATGCCACATTCATTTGCTTGTTGATATTTTAGAAAATATTTTTGTGTGGTTCAGAGCTTTAGAAGATGCAGAAACCATGATACACCTATTTCCCAATCATATCAAGTCACACTTTCGTAAAGGAGAAGTACTAACACTCCTAAAGGTAAGAGGATAATTAGATTGTTTACAGATTTTAGCTGTTAATGTTTTTGTGTTCCATACTGCAGATAACAATATGAATGTATAATTTTTTTGCCCTAATTTATGTAATAAAACCATGTACAGATAGTTGTCAAACTAATATAATATTTTAGCTCCAGGAAAACCACATTCTCTAAGCTTGCTTGTAATTCAGAACACTTTTTAAGTGAAAAATTAAGGGTTAGAAAAAATTTAATTTCTTTGTTGTGTTTTTTTTTGGGAACAGACATGTAATAGCTTTTTTTTTTTCCTTTCTGGTTTTTCTTGGATCAGGGGAATGTCTGTACGTACAGTGGAACCTCTATGTATTGAACCCTGATGGATTGAAAGTCCACATCCATGGAACATATTCTGTGGTTCCAATTTTTTAATTAAATGTATTTCAAGCCCACTTTCATTGAAAGTCCACTTGTATCAAAAATTTTTATCAGTCCCCAGAGAAACAATGAATAGAGAATTCACTTTATATCTGTATGTATATCTGTAGGTACTCCCTACCTTGTAACTTTTTAACCACCAAAGAGATTGTAATAAAATTTTGTAGCAATATGTTGCCACTAACATTTGTCATGTTGATGCAACCTTTCATAAAATCACATTTCCTGTATTTATAAAACTCTGGGAATGCAAACTTTTTGGTACACGAGTGTAACTGTATTGTACACATGCAATGAAGGTAATAAAATAATAATCTCTTACAAGCAATAAGTCTGTGGCACTAATCAACTTCAGTGGAACCCTCTTATAAGGTTCTTCAGGGGTCCACAAGAAAGTGACACTATAAGCAGGAAAACCTTATAAGAGGGAAACACAAAAATTCAAGAATCTGGACACCAAAAGATATAAAATTATGCACCGTAATAAACACACAACTTTACATAATGAACAAAACAAATATTTCTTTTAANGCAAAACCACAGCTGCAGCTCCAGACATGCCTACCTGCCACAGGCGGCTGTAAAAACATTCACTCCTCCCCTTTGCAGGCCGACTGACCCTCGTCAATGTCAAGCTGGTAGATTATCTCAGCAGGGTGGAGCTTGGGATAAAAACTACAACTTTGTCTGAAAAGCAGTGTAAGTTGAGCATCTTTTCCATTGAAGTTTTCCTTTCCCAGTGTGCTTCCTTCACAATGTGCATTATTCGCGGGAAAATGAAAACCTTATTTCCGGGAATGTTTGTTATTGTTCTTATGGAGAAACATTCGGGACTAGAAAAATCCTGCATTATAGGCGGGAAAACCTTTTAAATGGGAACCTTATAAGCGGGTTCTACTGTAATACTAAATAGCCACAAAGACAAACCATCTGGCATACAGCATAAATTAACCAAAATATCAAAAGGACATTCCAAACAAAACTACATTAAAANGACTAGAAAAATCGTGCATTATAGGCGGGAAAACCTTTTAAATGGGAACCTTATAAGCGGGTTCTACTGTAATACTAAATAGCCACGAAAGACAAACCATCTGGCATACAGCATAAATTAACCAAAATATCAAAAGGACATTCCAAACAAAACTACATTAAAANAAAGACAAACCATCTGGCATACAGCATAAATTAACCAAAATATCAAAAGGACATTCCAAACAAAACTACATTAAAAGGAGGCAATACTTTTATGAAAACACTGGGCTCATTGTACATTTGCTCAAATAAATGAGTCAAGCCATTGCCTTATTACAGTAATATATTGAAACCAGAGGACATGCTAGACACAAAAAATCCTAATTTTGTGGTTAGTTGTTTATTACTAAATCCTTCCTTCATTTGTTTCATATAAGTGGAAAACATAATTAAATATCATATATATTGACTACAATATTAAAAAGAAATATCAAAATGGATTTCTTACGAATACTTGTAGGCTTAAATATCAAAGCGTACCCAAAATATTAGCAATTACGTGGGAGTTGACTTTGAAATTCACCAAGAAAGTAAATTAAAAATATATATTTAACAATTTTGTTGATTGGCTTAAGGACAGTAGAAATCTTCGAAACACAAACATGCTGCAGTTGGGAGATGAGAACTGATGGAGAAAGCAGACATAAATAGCTCAACAGCTACACCATTTCATAGGCACAAAAGCAGGCAGAAGTTGTATCAAAACTATATTGACTTATGTCAAATTACGTGGAAACGCTTGAACTCTCTCTCTATAACAGAGAGTGAAAGATGGAACTAAATGGACGTGACTTTTATGAAACTGAGGGGAAAAGGACTTTGAAGAAGGTATTTACCATGATGGAAACAGGTGAACATTTGAACTCTCATTTTTAAAAGATGCTCAAGCACCAAGACTAGAGAACCACAATAACATGTCATTATCACTTCAAGGTGTTGAACTCAGCTACAAGGAGCATGCAGAACAGAATACAATCAAATTTTAACCCAAAACTGCTGTTATGATACATGATTTCAAGCAAACTTGCTAAGCTGACAAACTCCCTATTTTGTCCACCATTTTGTAAAATAGCACCACTTGAATGATAAATCTAAGTTATCTCAATTTGGCAAACAAACGCATCCTTAATATAGGTATGTAAGTTGAGTGTATCAACTATTTGTTTTTAAAATGCTGCCACACAAATGATTTGGGTTAGTATGCCATTTATACCAAAGCATATTACCTATTTCAAACAAACTTATTAGGATCATAATACCTGTTGTGACCATAAAACTTTAATTCTTCGCCTCTTTTCCACTTTTTTGTGAAAGATTGCCTTATAAATCAATCAATTAATATTTTTTAAAAATTAAATNTTCTTCGCCTCTTTTCCACTTTTTTGTGAAAGATTGCCTTATAAATCAATCAATTAATATTTTTTAAAAATTAAATAAAATGTATATTGTCAATATAACAGTCATCTTACCTCTGTGTTACTAGAAATGGCTTATTTGGCACAGATATTTAANAAAATGTATATTGTCAATATAACAGTCATCTTACCTCTGTGTTACTAGAAATGGCTTATTTGGCACAGATATTTAATTAGAAACTGTCTTATGATATTACAAAATGTAGCAGTGAACAAAAAATTTAACTGATATCTCATGCAATTCTTGTAATTAAGATGGTAAAATTTTTAACAAAATATTGGTCCTCAGCCAATTAGGATATCTGATTCACTGTCAGAAATGTATTTTTTTTTGNGTAAAATTTTTAACAAAATATTGGTCCTCAGCCAATTAGGATATCTGATTCACTGTCAGAAATGTATTTTTTTTTGCAACTTTGTTACAACTGCCAATTCTGGTGTCTTACAAAATGTAATAATGAACAATAAATATTAAAATGAAAGGTAACCTGTTTTGATAGGAAGTTGCATTGAGTTTTTTTTCTTCAGTTTTAAGTAAACATTTCTAAATGATTTCTAATCATACATTGAATTTATTTTTATGTTTTAAGCTTTCAGCAATATTGTAAATTTTTCTAGCATTGTAAATAATGTTTGCACTTTGATGTTTGTTTTTTCTCTAGTTACGAGGATGTTAAGTGTCTCTTTAATGTGCGTTGATGACATGGTAAACATTTTCCCGGTTGTATGACATACCTCACTGTGTAGTACCACTCTTGAGGTACCTGGGCATTCCATAGCAGAGGGGTCTTACAGTTGTTGCAAGTCACAGTAAAGAAGAAATAAATGTGATCTGTGTATAGAAGAGATTTGAAAATTGACCTGCAGTTGAAAGAATCTGAGATGTATGGAAAGATGATAGTTATGGTAATCACCTGCCACGCACTTGAACTGCGTTGCACCGTGTTTGAAATACGTGTTTCGTGATGAAACTGTTAAACTTGTCCCCAGTATGTTTACCTGCGTAGAGAAAACACACCCCATATGAAGAAAGATTGGTACTTTCAAGACATTGTGCATGCTGTAAATATTATTTTTGAGCCTTCCAGTTGAATACTGCTTTTACAACTGCTGTATCTTAAAAACAAAGTTCCGTACATAAGTGCATCATGGCGAGTGCACTAGGTGAGGGCGCACTTGATGTGTGTGTCAGTCTTGTCCTTATTACCTAGCTTCTGNGTGCATCATGGCGAGTGCACTAGGTGAGGGCGCACTTGATGTGTGTGTCAGTCTTGTCCTTATTACCTAGCTTCTGAGTCTCTAAAATGAAAACAGCTCCAGGTGCGTGACCACCTCAGGGAGCTACATCTGTTTTTAAGATATTTTCAGAAATGGTTTTTTTTTTTGCTAATAATTCAACATAACTGAATATGTTGCTGAGCTCGTCACAAGTGTTTTGCCATTTTAATTGTTTCTGAAAAACTGATGAATCTGTTGTGTCGACATTTGTATATGTACATTACACATGCATTTATTCACTGGAATTTAACAGAATATAATATGACTTATGCTTTAGATACATAAGAAAATTTTTTTTCATTTGTGTTTTGATGTGTGTAACATTAAAATTTTAAATACTATTACAGTTTGTTTGGTGNTAAGAAAATTTTTTTTCATTTGTGTTTTGATGTGTGTAACATTAAAATTTTAAATACTATTACAGTTTGTTTGGTGGTTCTGTTGTTCAGATGTGTTGAAAAAGTAAGTGTCTGTGTGAAGTGAATTTTATTTCCAGCGCTATACCGAAGCTGAACATTCGTTCCGTAAAGTTATTTCTATAGATCCAGACTGTCAGGAAGCAAAGGAGCAACTTACAGAGGTCCAGATTGCAATATTAACTAAAAAAGGCTTTACAAAACCACAAGCCCTGAAGGCCCTTCTACTTACAGACAACAGTGTACAGGTTAGTACAACAGTATTTTTTTTTTACGTATGATCATATAAATATGTATACGTTTGGATGAATTTGATTTTTGAATTTTCAAGATTGTGCCATTCGTTTGTAGAGGAGAGATTTTAGGCCTGCCATTTCAGTAAGATTGGGCCCTGATTCTCTGTAATAGGAACTATTGTAACCTTTGTTTACAATCAGCCCAAGTTAAATTTTTCCTCGAGACACTAGCACAGTTCTTCCTGAGTTTTCCATTAAAACACAATTATTGGTAGATGAAGTAAAGTTTTTTATGTGCTGTAAAATGTCCTGACTTTGCACAANTTTTCCATTAAAACACAATTATTGGTAGATGAAGTAAAGTTTTTTATGTGCTGTAAAATGTCCTGACTTTGCACAATATTTATATACTCGCAGTATTAGCTCCAACGTATTTTTATGCGGAAAAAAATTTTCAGACTTTTACAGATACGCCACTAGACCCTGTAATTTCATAAGCCACCCACCGAAAAATATTTAGACACTTACTTTCTATGTTTTTATTTTTATTTTTCATGGCACAAAGTCAACCAGGTTTACCTGAAATTACACCATAATTATTTTACTATAGAGAAAAGCCAGGACATGGGTTTATGTGCTAAGTCGAAATGTGAGAAATTCTCTAAGGTTTTTAAAAATAATATTAAGTTTTTTTTGCGAAACACTATTGTAAACTGTTTTATGTTGCGACTATAACAAGGAAGTTCATGTAGAAAATATAGAAGAAAAAACTAAAATGCAAAAGTATTATCTCACTTTAAACAATCAAAGAAAAAATTTTCAAAACAACAAATAAACTGCTTGAATATGAAACTTAATATTGTAAAGAAAAAATTTAAAATAGAGAGGGTGAAAACCTGCTTTTCAACTCCCAAATACATACATTCTCGTGTTCTTTTACAGAATAATACCCTTATGTATTAATAGATTAGGGAGGTAATATCCCTTCAGACATCTCTCAATCATAATCAAGTACATTTGCTGGGTTAGGCCACCTCCATACTTTCATAGTTTTTTTAATTGTTTAAATGGTGACTGTTTAACTTGAGATATGTGTTATTTTTCCAGGAAATAAGAAACCTTCATTTTTAACAACATTATGCTTGTCACAAAATTTTTTTTGATGTTCATTAACGTCAGATTGTCATCCCCTCCACTCTTGATGGGAAGTGTTGAAGTCTTCCTCTCCTTTCTCCTCCAGTTCAAATCATGCAGCCATTATGTCTTCAGAGCTGTCAATTGTNAAGTGTTGAAGTCTTCCTCTCCTTTCTCCTCCAGTTCAAATCATGCAGCCATTATGTCTTCAGAGCTGTCAATTGTATAAGCTCCTTTTACTTACAAATTTACATTTGATACATACATGGAATATTTTTATTGCTTCAGTTTATTATGTGCTTTAATTTAACAGAGGGATTGTGTATGTCCAAGCGAATGGTCTGCCGTGCCCCGAGATCATCATCATCAGCAGCAACAAAGCAACAATTGACACCACCTGCTGACAGTGTCTGGTGCCTAGTCTGTATCGAAATCCACAAACCACTTAACAATGTTTTCACCGCTCCTCAAAACTTCCATTAACCCAACACCCCCCAGCCAACAGGCGTTAATAGTCGCCCTTCCATGTGGTGTACCTTTCCCACATCATTCCTCAAGTTTTTCGATCCAGAAAACCTCAAAATTTCTTGGCACCTCAACCCCTCTTTGAGCACTTTTCCCACCTATTCCCCACCCCCTCCCGCCAACATCAGGAGTACATCAGGTGCAGTGTGCTCAACCTGGGACAACGCTCTGACGTCAGAACGACATCCAGAGATGCCATGCCATGTGGCGTAAAAGTGCACCAATATCAGCTTTGAAGCTGCCATTACATCAAAGGCGCAGGGCACACGCAGCGAGTCGGCCATAACGGGACAGCGAGGCGTCACCACCCCTCCTCCTACATCGCCGTGAACTATGCACCTGCANTGCCCTTGAACCCCACCGCCGGATTCGGCTGGCCTGACACCTGAAGGCACGAATCAGGCTCAACATATAGCAAGTGTGCTCGTAAGACCATCCCAACGAGCAACCGCGCTGCGAACAACCGTGAACACATGAACAGCTCTGATGTGATAACAAAATTCAAAGTCAGTGCAAATTTGAAGTTTTGGACAATCAGTCAACAAAATTCAAACATTCAGTTTCCAAACAACAAAATTTTGTGTGCCAGTTTACTATGCATGAGCCAAGGCATCCCTTCTCTTCAGTGTACTTTGTGCCTACAGTATTACCATTCCATGTGCCTAACCGCGACCGAATTCGCGATCATACAAAACCGGAACTTTAAGTGCTCACAGTGTCACAGCAATAATAATCAATTGAACACTTCTACAGTGGGCAAAGATTTATTAACTGGTCCAGATTATCAACCAACGCAATGTCACTGCCCAGTGTGTCCAGGGGGCGAAAGTACTGATGTGTTACAATGCAGGGTGTTTGTGCAGTGCATGTACACAGACAATGTTTGCAGCCTGGCGAGTGACTGTCAGTACAACATTGCAAGTTCACATGTCTGCTAAGTACAACAGCGGCTATCACCGCACCGCATCTGCCACACGCTATCAGCGCACACGTGGCAGATGTAAGCAATACAGCGCCGCTCGCTCATTCCACACCCCGCCAGCCGGCCTTGAATTCAGCACCTCTCCCTCTTCTACCATCTGCCTCCAACATACCATTACTCGCCACGTACTTTCCCATGCCTGCCTTCCTCCCAACAGATGATTCCAGTGCTACCAATTCACACACCACAATTTCCGCAACCAAACCTGGTGAGACAATTTCCCATGCCCAACTTTGTTCCACTTTGCACTTGGACCAACCACAACCAGTTTTACCACGCCCTCGCGATTCCAATAGCTACCCACCTTTGCGGGAGCTCCTACAGAGGACCCATCTGCATTCCTGAGTGACTGTACAGCACGTCTGCAACGCTATGGGGTATGCGTGGAGGAGTGCCCTAGCTGCGTTGGAGCGCAACTCTCCAGAGAGGCGCGTTTCTGGTGGCAATCTATCAATCACTATGGTCTACAGTGGGAGGAGTTCCTCCATGCTTTCCAGTGCCGCTTTGGAAGAGCATTCACGTCACTTCAAGCCCAAAGCAAACTGACGTTATAGGAGCAACAGTCAACAGAGAAACTAACCACGTTTATCACCAGAAAAGTACATCTTGTCAGACGTATCGACCCGCACCTGCCCGAGCGCGAAGTGCTCGAAGTAATGGCAGAAACAGTGTGCCCAGAGTACCGGGCCGCATTGGTACCACTGCTTAATAGCAGCCTCAATGAACCCATATGCGCCGCGATAATCTTGGAGCGAAATCCATGCCAGCTGCACCACAGTTGGGAAAAGAGTGCTGCACGATGGAGCCACGAGCAACGTCAGGACAGTGTGAAGGGACAGGGCACAGTGCAAAATAGTACTAAAACACACTCTTTCGGTCAACAACGTGACAAAAATTACAGTAAAGAAAGGAGTACAGAAAAATTTACTGGTACAAGTGGCAACAAAACCAATGGTATGAGAGACAGTGCGCAAACAAAACTGTGAAGTGCGACAGAAACCAACCACCGCCAACACCATGCCTTTATTGTGACGGTCATGAATACCATTGGCACAGTGCATGCCTCCTAACAATCCCCACCTCAAACAAACAATCATGCAAGCAGTAATCTCGGGGAAGCAAGGTTAAAGGAGCCGGACGCTTCCGACACCCCAGTCCCGGACAACATTACCAACTTGACACCGCAACAAGCACTAATTAATGAGGTTAGTAGCAGTCATTCACAGTTCATTCACATTTTATTGTTTATTAATGGTGACCATTGCCACACATTAATAGACACTACTGCCTCTCATAACCTTATACAGCCTAGTATCTTACATGTTACAGATATCACTCCAGCCGCTCACGTAATTCCTTTAACCACAAGCTAGCACACCAGCACTGCACTAGGTCAAGCCACAGTGACGGTTCGCATACATGACCTAGATCCTTGGTGTACCGTGGCTTACTGAGCAAAATACTACAGTAAAACTAGCAGCATGTCGCATCCATTTCGGCCTAAAGGAGTGACGCACAGTATATACTGGATAGCCAAGAAAACTGGTATAGGTGTGCATATGCAAATAACAGAGGTATGGAACCAATCAGAGTAACGCGATGCGGTCGGCAGCGCCTATATAAGACAACAAGCGTCTGGCAAAGTTGCTAGATCTGTTACTGCTGCTACAATGGCACATTATCAAGATTTAAGCGAGTTTGAATGTGGTGTTAAAGTCGGCGCACGAGAGATGGGACATAGCATCTCCGAGGTAGCGATAAAATTTGGATTTTCACGTACGACCATTTCACGAGTGTACAGTGAATATCGAAAATCCGGTAAAACATCAAATCTTTGACATCGCTGCGGCCGGAAAAAGATTGTGAACGAACGGGATAAACAACGACTGACTAGAATCATTAAACGTGACACGTGCAACCCTTTCTGAAATTGACGCAGATTTCAATGCCTCCTGCATACCTTCAGACATTAGTCAAGTCCATGCCACGTCGTCTTGCGGCACTTCTGGGTGCTCGCGGGGGCCCTACACAATATTAGGCAGGTGTACCAGTTTTTTTGGCTCTTCAGTGTATAACCTTTGCCGGCAACCAGCCGATTCAGTACCAGCTGTTTCATTAGCGGACTTTGACAACAATATACTACTCGAACACCAAGCAGCTTTTCAGCGGCTCCTTGACGAACACCGAGACGTGTTTGTAGCATACGACGCCCTTCGTCGAACAATAGTAGTGGAGTATGCCATACCGCTAGTGCAAGACGTGCCTATATATACTCTGCAACACAGTTTTTTACCGCACCAAGCGCAAATTATTAAACAACAAATTCAAGAAATATTGAATGACGGTGTTATTGAACCAACAAACAGTTAATTAAATTCCACCATAACACTGGCACCTGAAAAAGACAGCACGTGGAGGTTTTTTTTGTAGATTTTCGGCCAGTGAACCAAGTGACACGTAGTGGGTTACCACATTACATCAGCATCAAAGATGCCTTCAGTTCCTTACGGCAAGCCAAGGTCATGTCATCTCTTGACCTTTAGAGTGGCTATTGGCAAGTGCCCGTCAAGCTCAAAGACCGTGGCAAGACAGCTTTCACGGACCCCGACGGCAGGCGTTTTCAGTTCTGTGCCATGCTGTTCGGACTGAAGTGTCACCGGCCACCTTCCAGGTGATGATGGTCAGAGTGTTGGATGGCCTCATCTGCCAATAGGCATGATGACAATTTTTTAAAATACATTAAATAATGTTCTTACGCTTCCACTATTTACTAAAAATCTATAATTTTTCCAGGAAATTAAGGTTTAATAGCAATAATTAGCCATTAAAATAGTTATTTTAAATTTCGCGCTAAAACGCTTAAAGCGTCATGGCGCCGGCTTGTGACGTCACGCCTCACGTAAACAAACCTCAACCAGTAACAAATACTCGACAATAGTCAGACAAATTAAGTTATTTTGTGTTTTAAAATGAATTCTAAAGTGTATAAGTGGTGTGCAGTGCCTAAATGTACTAACACATCGATAAAAACTCCCAACAAGGTTTTCGTTTACGTTCCAAACAACAAAACAATGAGAAATAAGTGGTTAAATCTTGCACGGCGGGACCCTGCAATTGTATCGCCTAATTCTTCAATTTATTTCTGTGAAGACCATTTTGATGTACGTTTTTCCTTTATACCTTTATCGATTATAATAGTGTGTACTTGATGTGGTTGGAGAAATTGTCATTTGTCTGAACAATAAGTACCTATGTACTTTTAAAAGTCGATCACTTTAGAGGTTAGGATTCAATTATTTATTTATTGTTCTCCTCCACCACTGGTTATTTTAACAGGTTCTTATTCTCGTTACAGTTGCCAAATGATATGGATAATTATATTCAGTATCTTGTGATGGGTTCAGTGTCACAAGTGCGCATGAAACCTGGGTGTGTTCCCACTAAATTTGAATGCCAACCAGATCGAAGAAAACGCACTTCAAATACTGTACAACGACCATATATTCTCAATAAACGAAGAAAGAGAATAGTTGAAGAAAGTGAGAAAGATGATTTTTCTATGAGTTCAACTTATGCTAGCAAAATATTTATGAAAAACATTCCATTAATAGCTAGTCTATTGCGTCCTTTTATTGTTAAATTAGACAAAGATTCAATAAAAAATAAATTACCCATGGCTTTTAGGCATAAATATCACCATGTAAGTTGCATTATTGACTGCTTAGAAATTGAGATACAAAAGCCTTCGAAAGCCTTGAATCAATAAAGAAAGCAACATGTAATTAGGTTCATGATATAGTTTAAAAACAACATTTCGCTAACATAACCTCTAACCTATCATAAAGTGCATATTAAAAAGCAATTTTACGTGTTTTAGACTTTTAAATTATTGTTATTTAAGATTGTTAATGTAGGTACTGACATGGAAGTTTTCACATTTCGAAATTCTGCTGAGCAAAAGTCTTTGTTTGATGCAAGAAATTCTCCCAGCATCAACAAATCTACTCTCGGCAAATTAGAGCTGTTTGCCTTGATAAATCCTTGATGCATCGTTAACGTTCCTTGGTTTGGGATATGGATACTCAAAACTGGACAGTTTGATTGTTGAAACAACAGAGTTATTGATTAACACAGGAAAAGTTCGAATGAAATCTATGAAACTCAATGATGTTTACAATAGGCAAATGAGGCGTGACGTAATACGCTGTGATTGGTGTTTCACAAAACATGGCGGATTGTCGTATTTCGTATTTTTATTTTAATAATATAATATTAATCTCACAATTAATGTGAAATTACGTATATTTTTTACGATCTTTGTTATCTATTCTAATAATTAAAAGCATTATTTTTGTATTTCTTTGTTACTGTCATCATGCCTATTACACTCGCCTACCTGGACGACCTGGAGGGTCGGCAAATTGGGAGGAGCACTTACACCACCTCTCACTTGTGCCTGAGAGGTTGGCCATCAATGGCCTCTTATGCGCAACTGCAAAATGCCACCTAGGAAAAACCAGCATCGACTTCCTGGGGCATGTCATTGATGAGGAAAGCAACAAACCCAACCCGAACAACTGCAGCTGCTTGACAAGTACTCACCATCACGTGTGTACAAGCAGCCCCGTATGTTCTTTGGGCTAATAAACTGGCTCCAGGAGCACATCCACGACTTTGCAGTCATCACCGCACCACTCACCGACCTGCTGTCAACCCAGCGGTGGTTTCAATGGGACGGCCTCGCAGACGACGCCTTCCAGCAAATCAAGTCACACTTCTGAGTGTGCCCAACCTTGGCTTGGTACGATGCCAAAAAACACCTCTACCTGCAGACCGATGCCAGCCAAGGTGGACTCTGTGCAGTGCTCTACCAGTGCAGTGACCATGGCGAACATCACGTCATCGACTTCGCTAGTACCAAGTTCGGATAAACTGAGCGGCGGTACGACTCAACGAACGTGAATGCTTGGCCGTGGCATTGTCCATCAAGAAATACCGAGCATACTTGGAGCACCAGCGCTTCACGCTTCGCACCGACAACCGCTGCTTAGTCTGACTACACCATGCACGAGGCACGCAGCAAGATGACCCGGTGAGCATTGCTTCTTCAACTTTACGACTTCGTCGTGGAGCATGTCCCGGGCAGTGAACACCAGCTACCAGACGCACTGTCCAGGTCACCATGCGCCGACGTCATGGTGCAGGACGACATAAAGTGGGACAAGATATTGCCACCAACTACAAGGGAACCACTGAGTGAGGTAAGCCTTCACCAGATCAATGCCACTAACAATGATCTATACCGTGATGTGGTGCGAGCGCAACTAGTGTGCGCACTCACTCATGAACAGAAAGACCATTGCGCCCAGCTGGCTGTCAAGTGTTGGCGCGTAATAGATGGCATTGTAGAAACATGTTCACCTAGTGACATTAACGCGTGGAAACTGTTTGTTCCCCCCAGTGTTAGAGAGCAGGTACTGAAACATGCGCATGATAGCAATGTAGCAGGACACCCGGGGACGGAGCAAACAATTCACAGTATGCGTTAACATTTATTTTGGCCCGGACTAACCAGACATGCATGCAAGTATGTGCAACAGTGTGTTAAGTTCAACCAATTCAAAGCACGGCAAGCTGACGGGGTACAACAGCATCAGCCCCGACTGCCCACTAAGTCCTTCGAGACAGTGTCCCTCGACCTCATGGTGCCCCTACCCCCAGGTCCTCAATGGAGAAGAGATTCATAATGGTGGTTACCGATAACTTCTCCAGGTGGGCCGAGGCATGCCCTGTCAGCAGCGCAAAAACCACAAGNCCTCTTCACCCTCCTGTCGGCGCGTCTTCTTCGCCATCGGCAAGTCACCTGCCGACGTCCTTCTAGGCCACATGTCTGGTGAGTTTGACTGCCCACGAGCAGAAGACAATGGTGACCCAGTCAGCAGTGACGCCCGACATGAAAGGCGTCGGAGGGTGCACCAAGAGATATGCACTCACCAGCGAGGCTACATCGCGTGGTGTCTGCCGACCACAACTCAACTACGACCCGGTCAGCACATCTATGTCCGTGCGCTTCTGCAGTCCGCAGCCCGCAGAGACTTCTGCGCTGGTATTGTGGAGAAATGGAGCGGGCTGCACGTGATCGCTCGAGCCATCGAGCAAGCATTAAATGAACTAATAGGTACTCTTTGGTCTGCTGTTTTGTAAGATAGCACCACATAAAATTTTANCTCAACTACGACCTGGTCAGCACATCTATGTCCGTGCACTTCTGCAGTCCGCAGCCCGCAGAGACTTCTGCGCTGGTATTGTGGAGAAATGGAGCGGGCTGCACGTGATCACTCGAGCCATCGAGCAAGCATTAAATGAACTAATAGATACTCTTTGGTCTGCTGTTTTGTAAGAAAGCACCACATAAAATTTAANTAGCACCACATAAAATTTTAGATTTATTCCCTATCTCGGGAAATAATTGATTCCCACTAAATACAGGTGACAAATTATACTTCTGTAGTCCACCTAAATTGATATGACTCTGGGGATTAGTCATAATACTCTATTTTCAAAATAACACCTATATAAATATTTCAGGTCAGTGTGCCATATGACCCAAACAATTTTAACAAAACCTTATATGCAGTAGTATCTGTTATAAACTTCTAATGTGTTAATGCGTAACCTTTTTGTCCGCAATTAACGAATATAGCAGCACATTTAAAATTGAACCAATCAACCACTTCCCACCAGATTTTGCATGCAAGAGGTTCTATGGTAGTTCAATGTAAAATTACATGTTTTTAAGTTAGGTACTTTTTTTGTTTACATGGAGTCAAGTTAAATAATTTAGATTATATCTGTAAAATAATGAATGAAATTTAATCAATATTTGTATGCTGACAGTACTTGCCAGAAGCAACAAATACGGTGGAACTCTGTTAAAACATCCCCTCTAATAATAACATTCTTGCTTATTAAGCTGCCTTCTCTTGGGCCACAAACATGTTTTTCAATACAAAATTATCCCCTTATAAAGTTTTGTTTTGCATTAGCTGACAATTCTTGAGGTTCTTGAGAAATGTTATAACAGTGTTCTACAGTGCAACGATAGAAAGCCTCTAGTCTGTTGCATGCCTTTTGTTGCCTGGTGAGGAAATGTATCATTTACCACATTTCAAGAAATTAATCAACTTAATTCACAACAGATTTTGCACACAAGAAGTTCTACATGAGGCCATGTAAACTTACATAATTTAAATGGGTCAGAAACAGATTTTCAAAATGGTGGCCATGTAAATATTNAAATTATACTTCTGTAGTCCACCTAAATTGATATGACTCTGGGGATTAGTCATAATACTCTATTTTCAAAATAACAGCTATATAAATATTTTAGGTCAGTGTGCCATATGTCCCAAACAATTTTAACAAAACCTTATATGCTGTAGTATCTGTGATAAACTTCTAATGTGCTAATGCGTAACGAATATAGCAGCACATTTAAAAATTGGACCAATCAACCACTTCCCACCAGATTTTGCATGCAAGAGGTTCTATGGTAGTTGAATTTAAAATTACATGTTTTTAAGTTAGATACTTTTTTTGTTTAAATGGAGTCAAGTTAGATAATTTAGATTATATCTGTAAAATAATGAATTAAATTTAACCAATATTTGTATGCTGACAGTACTTGCCAGAAGCAACAAATACAGTGGAACCCTGTTAAAACATCCCCTCCAATAACATTCTTGCTTATTAAGCTGCCTTCTCTTGGTCCACAAACATATTTTTCTATACAAAATTATCCCCTTATAAAGTTTTGTTTTGCATTAGCTGACAATTCTTGAGGTTCTTGAGAAATGTTATAACAGTGTTCTACTGTGCAACGATAGAAAGCCTCTAGTCTGTTGCATTCCTTTTGTTGCCTGGTGAGGAAATGTATCATTTACCACATTTCAAGAAATTAATCAACTTAATTCACAACAGATTTTGCACACAAGAAGTTCTACATGAGGCCATGTAAACTTACATAATTTAAATGGGTCAGAAACAGATTTTCAAAATGGTGGCCATGTAAATATTTTAGATTAATTTGCCATAGCCATTAAACAATTTAACCAAATTCAACCAAACTGTTTATGCTGACAGTATCTATTAGAAGCATAATGTATGCCCAATACAGACACTTTTTAAACATTTTTGTACGATAGTGCCAAATGAGAAAATAAACCTTCTAGGTCATATCTCGGGAACCAGTCAACCAATTCCCCACAAATTTTTCTCACAAGTAGCGCTGCGGTACACTATGTCAACTTACATATTTGAGGGGCTGGGAGACACTTATTTTCAAAGTGGTGGCCCTGTAATATTTTAGGTTGGTAAACCCTATTTACCAAAACATTAGACTTATTACAAACAATGTTGATGCTCTCAATCCTGCGTCCTTAATGCAGTTGGTTGCACACCAGTTTACGATACAATGCTTCTGGGTTCGAGTCCCATGTATTTGTCCCACTAGTGTTGCGTATGTTTCTGGCTCCGTCTGTAATGATATCGCTGTCAGTGATACGTGAAGGCGTCCACTAACTAAGCTTTTAAGAACGTCATAAAATTTATTGTAGAGGAAAGTAGGCTCATTAGTTGTTGTCAGTAACTTTTTGTTTTGAGTTTAGGAATAATGAAACTAGCATACCAAGNTCTGGCTCCGTCTGTAATGATATCGCTGTCAGTGATACGTGAAGGCGTCCACTAACTAAGCTTTTAAGAACGTCATCAAATTTATTGTAGAGGAAAGTAGGCTCATTAGTTGTTGTCAGTAACTTTTTGTTTTGAGTTTAGGAATAATGAAACTAGCATACCAAGTGTTGTCAAGATGTAGAATTTTTCTTTTCAGTTGTGTTTTGTTACAGGAAGCAGAATTTCTTATAAAAGTTGGTGGGATATCAGAAAATGATACAGACACAAATGAAATATATGTATCTGATGAAGAAAGTGATACAGGAAGATACTACGACCCACTTATGGAGTAAGTAAGAGATATCTTAACGTATAGATAATTTTGTATGTGTAATGAATGATTTCTATCCTCATTTTTCTGGGTTTTGTCCTCGAAGCTGGGATGGTTTGCTAGGATACCATCATCTTCTATTATTCCTAAGTATTATTTACAGCTTGCCAAAAACATATCTGACTTACCTTTATGCATGGAAAGCAAATTTCACATTCATAATTCATAAGTCCTGTAATATTATGCACACCAGTCTCATTTCCTTGGGACACTTATTTAAGGCTGTTAGTAAACTGAGCAATTTTGAAAGCCCTGCATAAGCTTTACGTGTATGCACATGGTGTATTATTTCACCATACGTAAAATCAACTTTTCTCTGAGCGTGGTCATTTTGTTCATGTATCAGTCAAGTCAAACTGTAAAATTTTTATGCAAGTAAATTATTTTTAAAAAATTTCCAATTCTTAAACTTTTATGTTTAAAAAAAAAACAGAAGAAAAATAAATTTTGTAGAACTTCTTCCCTTCCTTTGTTATAAACTTAACTGGATACATGCCAGTCAGTGTGTGTATTAAAATATATGCAGTTAGGGGCAGTGATGTTTTTTAAAGATTGATTTCCAAAGTGCTCATTTGACTTAATGACAAGGTCCAGGTTACCCTTCCGGATGCTCTTAGGCCCATAGATAGGTGTCTATGGTCAGATGTAAAATTATCTATAATTCTGCCGAGTTGGAAAACAGGAAGTGGGGTGGGGTTGTAATTATGGTTATACGTCATACTCCTACATCTACTTTTCCCATGCATTTTTTCTAATAGAGGGTAATTTTACAAGGTAAGATACTAAAAACTTAATTTTTTTTTCTCTAAAAAAAAACTAAATACAAAAAGAGCTACATAGAAGACCACTTACCACTTGCATAAATCAGCTGTATGCAAAACGGGTGTCAATTCTTGTATGGATGGTGTGTTGATTTGGGTTTTCTACAAACAGTTGGGGCCTTGGTGGTATAGTGGTCAGACAACTGGCTTCCCACCTAGGCAAACTGGATTTGTTTCCCGGCAAGGTCACTCCCGGATTTTCACATGTGGGAATCGTGCTGGCTGATGCCGCTGGTCGGCAGGTTTCCTTGCGGATCTCCCATTTCCACCATCCTTGCATTCCAGTGCTGCTCCATGCTCACCTTACTTCACTCTCATTCGCTCTCAAGACCTCAATATTGAGGGTCGCCCAAATTTCTCCATTCCACTCTACAAACTGTAAATTATTCAGGCAAAAGAAATAAACAAAAGCTGTATGCAAAAACAGTGCCATTTCGTATTTTGATGGTGAGTAGTATTGAATTGGTTTTTCTACAAACTGTTAATTATGCAGGCAAAAAAAATAAACAAAGGCAATAAAATTGCCAAAAACACTAACTGTTAGCAGTATATTATATCTAGACTATAATTGGTTTACAGTAATTGAAAAATTAAAATATTACTTAAAAATTGTGACATTTAAGAAATTAGAGCTTATTATCTAATACGTAGGTTTGTAGCCAAACTTTTCAAGTTTTGCCTTTTGGAGTTTCCAGAAGATTAGAATTCATCATATTTTATGCCTTAGGTAAAATTTTGGAGGAAGTAGCCAAATATGGAATTGTAATGTTGATGGTGGAAAACTATCATCTACTGTAAAACCAACATTTATGGTATTAAAAATGCAAATTTATCAAAGTGGTAATTTATGTATTTGAGAATTTAATTGAAATAAAAAGATTCATTAGGGCATTGGTGTTGAAATCTTATGAATGTGAAGAAAACACTTTTGTTACGAGATTCCATTGGTTGGAATTAAGAATCTTCCAAGTTTTTATCAGAAGTACAGAGGAATTAATCCCATGTGTGCTGTTGGTGCTTTTTGCATGACACATACTAATTTATAATATTTCATTTGTTTATCTGTACTTAGGATGTGTTGTTGTGACAAGCGATCAATTAGCGCAAACTATCGCTATTGATTGCTTGAAGTAACTACATTTTTACTTCTTCACGTGTGAACCTTGCACAATTATTTAGTTTTTTTTTTTTTGCAGAGAATTTGCTTATT
Source organism: Clitarchus hookeri (assembly GCA_002778355.1). Classification (NCBI taxonomy): domain Eukaryota; kingdom Metazoa; phylum Arthropoda; class Insecta; order Phasmatodea; family Phasmatidae; genus Clitarchus; species Clitarchus hookeri. Next base: position 509,134 of record NQII01000412.1, read on the forward strand.
TTGCAATTTCAAATAACTAATGCAAATCTATTAAACATGTCGTGATTTTGTGCCTTGCGAAAAACAAGTGTCCTCACAATCTCTACGGACACTGCATTATAGGCTGATTCGTGACTCCATTTTTATGCTAATTTTGACAGGAATATCTGTTAATATATGTAGTTCTGAGGAATAATTTTAACCATCACACCCACGCACCTTAATATCATTTTGTGAATTAGTAAGGTATTATTTTCTAGTAAATATTTAACCGACTGTTTCGTCAGGTGCTGCATATTAGGTAGATTTGCAGTCCAATTTTAAGCTAATTTTGTTGTTAATCAGCATTCATATCTACATTTCTTAGGAATCCTGTATGTAATTGGGAGCATTGTGATGCTTACGGAAAAAACAGATTTCCAAAATGCCAGTTCCGGGTTTAGCTGTTATACCTTGAAGTCCAAAACGTAACAGGTAAGACAGAAGAACATAACTGTCTTCAACACTAACGACCTTGCGACACCAACTTGTATCATCCTTGTCAACATCGTAATTAACACTAATAATATTACGATACACTTCGCTTGAATAATAATGTCTTCTTCTTTTTTTGATAATATCCTCGTTGCATGTCGGACGTTTTCCCTAAGGAAACTCTCTAACGTTCGTAAGATTTTATAAGGACTGATTGATTCACTGTAGTGTGTCTGTGTGTATATATATATGTGTGTGGAATTTGCATAACCCAACCTTGACCTCTCTTGACCTTTGTTGATAACCTTGTGACCCGCTCCGTACATGTATTGCATTTGATCTACGTGATGTTATATGTTGGAAGACTTTAACTTCACATGAAAGTGGTTATAATCAATCTTCAGTTATCAGTTTTCATTCGTCTCCTGTTTTATATTCTCGAAAGAAGATCAAGTTTGAGTTAGGTGATGAAATACGGATTTANATTCGTCTCCTGTTTTGTATTCTCGAAAGAAGATCAAGTTTGAGTTAGGTGATGAAATACGGATTTATAGGAAATTACTTGGTACTATGGGAAATGTTCGTATTATTGGTCATGTAGAGGTTGTTTATAATGCATAATTAATAATAAATTTTTTTTTAACAAAAACGGGCTATCGGTCCAATATTACAAGTAAAATACAGTCTCATTGTTCATTGAATGGATGACGTGACACTGATAAAGAGCTCACATTTTTCTACCCTAAAAATTATTTTTGCCGAGCTCAAGCCACAAGCAGTATTCGGCTCAATATCAATTGTCGAGTTGAGTACTCGCAAACCTCTAGCAGGCACTTATTTATACAACCTATAATTTTTATGCACATATTTAAATCAGAGCTTTCCATCTCACCATTTGCTCGCATAGGCTAACGGTTACTTCTATCCATACATATAGTTCATTCACGGTTTTGGGGCTGCTGTGGTGTAATGGCCAGATTTCTCGCCTCCCAAATAGACGAACCAGGTTCGATTCCCAGCAGGGTCGCTCCTGGATTTTCACATGTGGGAATCGTGCTGCAAGATGCTGCTGGTTGGTGGGTTTTCTCTGGGATTTCCAGTTTCCTTCATCCCAGCATTCCTGCATTGCTCCATACCTTACTTCACCCTCATTGGTTGTCAAGACCTCGATGTTAAGAGCCACCCAAATCTTTCCACTGTCCATTCCCTGTTACTCCCAACTTTTCTGAAGCCCTGCTAAATTTCTACTTTCAGACTGTTCTTCCGCTTTGTGCAAACAAAACTTAACCAAGTCCTGAAAATTACACTAAAGGGACTACGCACCACATTTGTGTGCACTCAATTCATTAATATTTAACATTATAATTATTTCTTACTAGCCATTATCAACACACCTATTTTCTCACTGTTTTTAGTCATACTAAATAATTATAAATGAAATATTACATTTTATAGACAAAATGTAGGTAAAAGTTCAATTTTGATATGTTCGCGTTAACAGAATATGAAACACTTGAGAACATGATATATTAAAAAAACAACCAAATATGTAACATATGGGGTGTTTTTTCAAAGGTTTCTATTCAAAAAGTGTGAAGAAATCAAGAATAGACTATAATTGTGATTTCTCCTAGTTTTACTTCATCTTCCTACATTGTTGGTCATGTATTACCGTAGGGATGGGTCGAATAACAAAAAATATCGGTTCCGGTTCCGGTACCGATTCTACAATTTAAATATCGGTTCCAGTATTCGGTTCCATTTTGAATACTTGCATTTTGCTTGCAATTTCATTCAACCAATGCAGGTAAAATTCATTCAATGTTTTATTTAACCTACCGAAGAATAGAACAATAACAAAGTGTGAAGATAAGATTTAATGTAGACAGATAAACTTGTATTAAAATTATTTAAGGTTAGTAAATATGCAACAATTATTCTTTTTTTTTTTTTTTACATTAATAGGTGATGATTGTGATATGTTTGGAAAATACTTCAACTAAATAACTCCAGTGCTAAAAGCCTAAACATTGTGGTGTGGCTTTAACATATGGTCATTAAAAGAATGTCAACAACTCCAGCTGGTGACCTGCATCCTTTTTGCTTCATTTACCAGCCCTTCCTTTTTTATTCTTCTTTTACCAGAGCTTCCTTTTTCTTTTTGCTTCTTTTACCTGCCTGCTTCCTTTTTCTTATTGCTTCTTTTACGAAGTGACAGGGGGGCCCTTCCTTTTTCTTGCTTCTTTTATGCAGTGACCTGCTAGTTTTTTTTTGCTGTGTTGGAATACCACACCTCTAAAAAATACGTCTTCTTCCCTTCTCCAGCCCCCTTGAGTAGGCTATTCTCTACCTTACATGTATCAATGATCGGCTAGCAGTGTGGCCTACAGAGGTGGGCTGAGTGTTAAAGACAGAGAAGGGAGAGGACAGTTTACAACTACCACTCCTTAATTATTTTTTTTCATGAATGGAGCCCACCCCAGAATTTTTTTCCTTTATTTTTGGGGGAAAAGGGAGTGCTATACAAGAGGTAGTTATTTTTTTAAAGACTGAGTTTTGCAGTAAATTTATTGCTTTTTAGAAACGAGAACAACCAGGCAGTTGTTGTTGTTAACAACCTAAAACCAGTTGCGAGTCAAACCTCAAGAACCGGTATAAATTAGAACCGAAGAACCAAACCGACCCATCCCTTTTACCGCCCTAGAGTTTTTTTCCTTTTCCACTTGTCACTATTTATTTATTTTTTGCCAGTACCTTGCAGCTGGTCTTTTACTTAGATGTTTGCAGATTTTCCCAATTTTGATTTCAAAACTGAAAATGTTCCTGATGGCAGTGTGTCAGTAAATTCTACTTCCATTTGTTACACTGTAATGTGTGCAGGTGTGGGTCAGTGTTTGTGTGTGGGTGGTGCTTTGTGCAAATACGTGTTAACTTATAATTAATTGTATTAAACTGAAAATTTAGTCCTTGTTAATTTATTCATTTCCTAATTCTGTATATTGCTTGTTTAAGGTATTAATGTATGTAGCTGCATTGTGGCTAGGTAAACACTTTTGAAGTTAATCTTCAAATAATTCGACGACACTTAACTACATGTGGAAGGTATATTTTAAAACACTGATTGAAACTGTACAGCAATGTTGGCCTGATGTAGAAAAAGTTATTTTTGCATCTCAAAAAATTTTATTGAAAGTTCAATGTTGAAATAGGTGGTCACTGAATTAGATTTTTAATACACATCAGCATAAGAGTTATCATTAAAGCAACACATTAATGTTTTTAACAGCTTGGTAAATTAATTGATAGTGGTCATTAGGTTGATAGCAGTGCTAATTTGTACCTGTAGAGGAAGAATACAAAATGGGAAGAAATAAAAAAGAAAGTTAACCAACTATTTGCATGAAACATGACATATCTTCCCACTTAATTGTGTACATTTTTTACTTTTAACAGTTGCTTGATTATGTGTAAATTTTGCAATGGAGATAGGGAGGAATGCTTGTCTTATGTATTCATTTATGTATTGTTTGATAAATAATATAAAATTTGTTGTTTTTTTTTCCAGCCCATCTAACCCTTTTAATAGTACTTCTCTTTGGGTAGGCTGTCTTTCAGATAAGAGTTTTGATAATGTGACCAAAGATATACTGAAGAAAGCATTTTCCAAGTAAGTACATACATTTTTATTTCACCACATACCTGAAGTCTTTAAATTCAAGGCGATGTCATTATTTGCGTGACTTTTGATTACAAATAACTAATATTTCATAATTATATTGTTATTAAAAATATAAAGATGATTATAATATATTTNGTATCATCCTTGTCAACATCGTAATTAACACTAATAATATTACGATACACTTCGCTTGAATAATAATGTCTTCTTTTTTTGATAATATCCTCGTTGCATGTCGGATGTTTTCCCTAAGGAAACTCTCTAACGTTCGCTAGATTTTATAAGGACTGATTGATTCACTGTAGTGTGTCTGTGTGTATATATATGTGTGTGGAATTTGCATAACCCAACTTTGACCTCTCTTGACCTTTGTTGATAACCTTGTGACCCCCTCCGTACATGTATTGCATTTGATCTACGTGATGTTATATGTTGGAAGACTTTAATCACATGAAAGTGTTTATAATCAATCTTCAGTTATCAGTTTTCATTCGTCTCCTGTTTTGTATTCTCGAAAGAAGATCAAGTTTGAGTTAGGTGATGAAATACGGATTTATAGGAAATTACTTGGTACTATGGGAAATGTTCGTATTATTGGTCATGTATAGGTTGTTTATAATGCATAATTAATAATAAATTTTTTTTGAACAAAAACGGGCTATTGGTCCAATATTACAAGTAAAATACAGTCTCATTGTTCATTGAATGGATGACGTGACACTGATAAAGAGCTCAAATTTTTCTAGCCTAAAAATTATTTTTGCCGAGCTCAAGCCACAAGCAGTATTCGGCTCAATATCAATTGTCGAGTTGAGTACTCGCNCCTAAAAATTATTTTTGCCGAGCTCAAGCCACAAGCAGTATTCGGCTCAATATCAATTGTCGAGTTGAGTACTCGCAAACCTCTAGCAGGCACTTATTTATACAACCTATAATTTTTATGCACATATTTAAATCAGAGCTTTCCATCTCACCATTTGCTCGCATAGGCTAACGGTTACTTCTATCCATACATATAGTTCATTCACGGTTTTGGGGCTGCTGTGGTGTAATGGCCAGATTTCTCGCCTCCCAAATAGACGAACCAGGTTCGATTCCCAGCAGGGTCGCTCCTGGATTTTCACATGTGGGAATCGTGCTGCAAGATGCTGCTGGTTGGTGGGTTTTCTCTGGGATTTCCAGTTTCCTTCATCCCAGCATTCCTGCATTGCTCCATACCTTACTTCACCCTCATTGGTTGTCAAGACCTCGATGTTAAGAGCCACCCAAATCTTTCCACTGTCCATTCCCTGTTACTCCCAACTTTTCTGAAGCCCTGCTAAATTTCNATGTTAAGAGCCACCCAAATCTTTCCACTGTCCATTCCCTGTTACTCCCAACTTTTCTGAAGCCCTGCTAAATTTTTACTTTCAGACTATTCTTCCGCTTTGTGCAAACAAAACTTAACCAAATCCTGAAAATTACACTAAAGGGACTACGCACCACATTTGTGTGCACTCAATTCATTAATATTTAACATTATAATTANTCCTGAAAATTACACTAAAGGGACTACGCACCACATTTGTGTGCACTCAATTCATTAATATTTAACATTATAATTATTTCTTACTAGCCATTATCAACACACCTATTTTCTCACTGTTTTTAGTCATACTAAATAATTATAAATGAAATATTACATTTTATAGACAAAATGTAGGTAAAAGTTCAATTTTGATANTTTAGTCATACTAAATAATTATAAATGAAATATTACATTTTATAGACAAAATGTAGGTAAAAGTTCAATTTTGATACTTTCGCGTTAACAGAAGTATGAAACACTTGAGAACATGACATATTAAAAAAACAACCAAATATGGGGTGTTTTTTCAAAGGTTTCTATTCAAAAAGTGTGAAGAAATCAAGAATAGACTATAATTGTGATTTCTCNATATGGGGTGTTTTTTCAAAGGTTTCTATTCAAAAAGTGTGAAGAAATCAAGAATAGACTATAATTGTGATTTCTCCTAGTTTTACTTCATCTTCCTACATTGTTGGTCATGTATTACCGTAGGGATGGGTCGAATAACAAAAAATATCGGTTCCGGTTCCGGTACCGATTCTACAATTTAAATATCGGTTCCAGTATTCGGTTCCATTTTGAATACTTGCATTTTGCTTGCAACTTCATTCAACCACTGCAGATAAAATTCATTGAATGTTTTATTTAACCTACCGAAGAATAGAACAATAACAAAGTGTGAAGATAAGATTTAATGTAGACAGATAAACTTGTATTAAATTTATTTCAGGTTAGTAAATATGCAACAATTATGCTTTTTTTTTTACATTAATAGGTGATGATTGTGATATGTTTGGAAAATACTTCAACTAAATAACTCTAGTGCTAAAAGCCTAAACATTGTGGCGTGGCTTTAACCTATGGTCATTAAAAGAATGTCAACAACAACTCCAGCTGGTGACCTGCATCCTTTTTGCTTCATTTACCAGGGCTTCCTTTTCTTTTTGCTTCTTTTACCTGCCTGCTTCCTTTTTATTTTTGTTTCTTTTATGTAGTGACAGGGTGGCCCTTCCTTTTTCTTGCTTCTTTTATGCAGTGACTTGCTAGTTTTTTTTTGCTGTGTTGGAATACCACACCTCTAAAAAATACGTCTTCTTCCCTTCTCCAGCCCCCTTGAGTAGGCTATTCTCTACCTTACATGTATCAATGATCGGCTAGCAGTGTGGCTTACAGAGGTGGGCTGAGTGTTAAAGACAGAGAAGGGAGAGGACAGTTTACAACTACCACTCCTTAATTATTTTTTTTCATGAATGGAGCCCACCCCAGAATTTTTTTCCTTTATTTTTGGGGGAAAAGGGAGTGCTATACAAGAGGTAGTTATTTTTTTAAAGACTGAGTTTTGCAGTAAATTTATTGCTTTTTAGAAACGAGAACAACCGAGCAGTTGTAGTTGTTAACAACCTAAAACCAGTTCCGAGTCAAACCTCAAGAACCGGTATAAATTAGAACCGAAGAACCAAACCGACCCATCCCTTGACCCATCCCTTTTACCGCCCTAGAGTTTTTTTCCTTTTCCACTTGTCACTATTTATTTATTTTTTGCCAGTACCTTGCAGCTGGTCTTTTACTTAGATGTTTGCAGATTTTCCCAATTTTGATTTCAAAACTGAAAATGTTCCTGATGGCAGTGTGTCAGTAAATTCTACTTCCATTTGTTACACTGTAATGTGTGCAGGTGTGGGTGGTGCTTTGTGCAAATACGTGTTAACTTATAATTAATTGTATTAAACTGAAAATTTAGTCCTTGTTAATTTATTCATTTCCTAATTCTGTATATTGCTTGTTTAAGGTATTAATGTATGTAGCTGCATTGTGGCTAAGTAAACACTTTTGAAGTTAATCTTCAAATAATTCGACGACACTTAACTACATGTGGAAGGTATATTTTAAAACACTGATTGAAACTGTACAGCAATGTTGGCCTGATGTAGAAAAAGTTATTTTTGCATCTCAAAAAATTTTATTGAAAGTTCAATGTTGAAATAGGTGGTCACTGAATTAGATTTTTAATACACATCAGCATAAGAGTTATCATTAAAGCAACACATTAATGTTTTTAACAGCTTGGTAAATTAATTGATAGTGGTCATTAGGTTGATAGCAGTGCTAATTTTTATATAAATGGGAAGAAATAAAAAAAGTTAACCAACTATTTGCATGAAACATGACATATCTTCCCACTTAATTGTGTACATTTTTTACTTTTAACAGTTGCTTGATTATGTGTAAATTTTGTGATGGAGATAGGGAGGAATGCTTGTCTTACGTATTCATTTATATATTGTTTGATAAATAATATAAAAATTTTTGTTTTTTTTTTTTCAGCCCATCTAACCCTTTTAATAGTACTTCTCTTTGGGTAGGCTGTCTTTCAGATAAGAGTTTTGATAATGTGACCAAAGATATACTGAAGAAAGCATTTTCCAAGTAAGTACATAAATTTTTATTTCACCACATACCTGAAGTCTTTAAATTCAAGGCGATGTCATTATTTGCATGACTTTTGATTACAAATAACTAATATTTCATAATTATATTGTTATTAAAAATATAAAGATGATTATAATATATTTACTGCATATAGTAATTATATGCACTTTTCAATATTCCATTAACAGTAAAGTCACCATTTTCAAAAGCCATGTTAAATTTATATTTTTTATCAATTTGTTTCCATTACATGTAAATATAAAGTTTTTCAAGTGTTTTACTTTTCATACACAATATTTATTTACATATCAGATTTTGTTAAATGATTAATAAATATTAATAATTAATTAATTATTAATTAGTAATTTGGAAGTGTACTGTATTTATTCAATAAATACACAAGTGATAAATATGTAATGTGGTCAGGAATATTATAAAATACTTGCAAATATACTGTATACACTGGCTGTTTATTTTCATAGAGTGTAGTATGTCTGTGTTCTGCTTTCCTCCAAAAATATAGTTTTTTGCTGATCATAACTACAGCTGAAATAATAATAGCTATATACTATCAGGATAATTATTTTCTCTTGTAGTATTTCATTTGTTTATCTGTACTTAGGCTGTGTTGTTCTGACAAGCGATCAATAGCGCCAACTATCGCTATCGATTGCTCGAAATAACTACATTTTTACTTCTTCACATATGCACCTTGCACAATTATTAATTTTTTTTACTTTTGCAGAGCATTTGCTTATTTTGCAATTTCAAATAACTAGAGCAAATATAGTGAAATTTTCGTGATTTTGTGCCTTGCGAAAACAAGTGGCGTCACAATCTCTTCAGGCATGGGATGATAGGTCGATTTGTGACTCCGTTTTTATGCTATTTTTGACAGGAATATCTGTGAATATAAGCAGTTCTGAGGAATAATTTTAACCATAACACGCATACCTTAATAATATCATTTCATAGATAAAATGTTTAAGTTATTTCACTGTTTAGCATGTTTAAAAAATATTTGTAAGTAACATGTTGGAAATTTTTTACTCATGAGATGCTTCCACAGGAATTTCAGTGTAAACAGCTACTCTTCACCGGATCAGCTCTAAAGAAAATAGAATAATCGTAAATAAAATTTGAAAAGGAAAAATTACAACTTGTAAATTTTTTTTATATAAGAAATGTGTGATCCTCTTGAACATAAAAGATGTTTATAGCATTTTGTGGTTCCATATCTGTTTATTAGCCCATTGATTGTAAATAATTTTTGAACTAATCATTTTCAATATTATAGCATTCATATTTTCTCCAAAAAAAATAAATCTTTCAACACTGCTCATTGTACTGTAACTACATAGCACTTATGTGCTTCTGTACATCAAGAGTGGGCTCATTTTATGTGTGTTCTGTGTGGAATGTTGCCCTAGCTTGGACATCAGCTAAGATCTTTGAGCCTTTTTTTTTAAATAGTGTAGCACAGCCAAAACAAAATTGTAAGTTGTGCTGAAGGTACAGTTCAGTCTTGGAAGTCAGACGTAGGGCATTTCATAGCAGTGTGTGTGTGTGTGTAAATTTTTTTAGTGTTTTACTTTATATAATTTGTACCTTTCAGAGCTTCTTGCTTACAGCCAACATGGAAACAATATTCTAAAACTCTCTTTAAGAAGTTTCTGAAGCGAATGAAAATTTTTGGCTACTAACCAGGAAAACTTCTCCCATGAATCAAATTACTTTGATGTTTATAGACCAGGTGCAAAATTACGTGAAATTCCAAGTAAAAATCACAGTTGTTGTAAAACTGCTCAGGTGATTATAAGCAGTGATATTTTTAAGGTACATATGAAAAAAACATAATTTCATGTAATTAGTGAAAATGTTTGATGTGGAAGTAGAATTTGAGGAGGACAAGTTTTTAGTAGTAATGATGTGTCCCTTGGTCAAGTGAAATGAAAGTGTAAGCTTCTGTCGTGCTCACATTTTAATTAGAACCTTTATATTTGTTGCAGATATGGCCGCATTGAAAGTATTTGTGTCTACCCGGTATGCCGCTGTGCCTTTATCAATTATTTTGATAGTGTTAGTCCAGGCAAGGCTATGAAAGCATTGCAAGGAGCAATGATAGCGGAGAAAAGTGTTATAATTAAATATCCAGACAGTGTACTTACAAATGGCATTACAGTTAATGGTACCAGCAAAAGAAATAAAGCAAAATAGGTGAGTATAATGTTATGAGCTCAGAGCATTTATTTTTTTCAAGTGTTTTGGAATTCACACAATAAACAGAAGATTCTATTGTTACAGTCGTGTGAGTCAAGGTTTTTTTTCTTCACAAAAATAAAATCTTGTATATCTGAATTTAAAAAAATGGCTAATCTTGAATTATTACAAAAAAAATTGGGGCTAATCTGCAGCATTACAAATTAATCTAACATAGGTATGGTTCAAGTATTCACAATACTATTATAATTCACTTAAGTTAAGAAAATGTATAAAAAAAAATTTTATTAAAGAATTAGCCAATAAACATGTCTCCTTTTGCTTATAGACTGTGTTGAAATCCACTCTTCACAAGTTGACCGCAGTTTGGAATCCTATTTTGTATTATAATTAACCAATAAACTTGTTTCATTTTGCAAGTAGACTGTGTGTTGAAATCCATTTTTTTTACTACTATTACTGCAGTTTGGAATCTCTCGCATATTACCATTCTTGCCAAAAAAATTTAATGATTAATTTTAGGACTTTTTTAAGTTAGTTGTGTGATATTTAGTTACCTTAGTTTGAATTCTGGGCTTGGTGATTAGTTTTCAATGTGTATCCAAGTTTGGTTTATATAGAATCATTATGACTACAGATAGATACACTCATTCATATGTTTAGAATTTTAAATCACAGTAACCTACCCTAATCCAAATATTGAATCCTTATTTCCAGTTGGATCACAGTTTATGGGCTGCTAATGTAACGTGAACTTTCCTGAACTTACCTATAATTTTTGGTGTAAATTGGTTCGTGAATGGTGCTGTATGTACAATTTTTTAAAGTATGTACATGGATATAATGTATCATAAGTAAACAACACATCAGACTATAATGGTACACCACGCCTGCACAATTTCAATATGCAGTAGTTTGTGAATGGGTGATTTCAATGTGCAATCTTTTTGCCAGTTTGTTAGAACTTTAAACCAACCTACATACTAGTTAAGAGAATCTATTTTTACAGTTGGGTCACTTTGGAATGTTTAAAATACAGATTGCATTTGTTACTTGTAGAGTCACTAAAGCTGCTTTTCATTTTTACACTTTTGTTTACGATTTCGTTATAGATAAAAAAAAAAATTCTTTTTGTTTTCGTTTATTTTTATAACTTTGCTCGTATTTACCATTTGTGGAATAATTAGCATCTAGTATTTGTGAATTGCAAGGGCATAAGCTTCAAAATCACAATTGGCCACAGTTATTTGCAAGTCAAGTGTATTCTTGTTTTATGAAATTAAAAGTAGCTAAGAGTAGGTACCTATGAATTAGGTTTTTTTTACATAGTCACTCTGTGCAATTTATGAGCTCTCGGCAGCAAATGAAAATGAACAAAACTTGACAGCGCATTTTGAATGGTAAAATAATTTACCATGCTTTGAGGACAACCAGACAGCCATATTCCGAAATCATCAAACTTAGAATTTATTTAAATAGCGGAGCATCTAGAGTTGAAATAACAAACTAATTTTGATCAGCTGCATTCGTGTCCTGTGTATTTTTGTTGCTGTTTAGGTTACCTGTATCAAAACTTATGTCCACTAGTGCAGGGAGTAACTTTTAAATGTATAGATGTCACATGCAACAAATTATGTATTTTTCTTTACTGATAGCTGNACTAGTGCAGGGAGTAACTTTTAAATGTATAGATGTCACATGCAACAAATTATGTATTTTTCTTTACTGATAGCTGTAATAAGTGCACCAATTTTGAAAAGACAACTATTAGCCATGCATGGAGTAAAAATGGCTTACTTTGCAGTGCTCTGGCGATACAGAAATGTGAGTAGGCAATGGCAGATTATCTTAGCAATTATAAGTGACAAATAACAGATGTAAAAAATGGCCTACTGTGAAGCTGTTTCAAAATTTTACAATAGTGGCAAATATTCAATTCACAGAAATGTCTATGCCTGTTACATAATTGTGTTTCAAACACCTAGAGGAAAGATAAGAAAGTTGGGGTATATAAACAGACGCCACCTTTAAATATGTAATATTAATTAGAGTAACCTTAAACGTAATTCATGGTTAAAAACATTTAACTTTGTATGTTCAATACTGGCCTTCACACACACTTNTAGAGTAACCTTAAACGTAATTCATGGTTAAAAACATTTAACTTTGTATGTTCAATACTGGCCTTCACACACACTTGTGTATGTAACAATGCAGGTTTCATTAGAACATCTCTTCTTCTGTCCAAACAAAACTACATAATGTTCAAATATTTTTTAACCTGCAGTAAAAATACAAATTTATTACAACTTNTCTTCTGTCCAAACAAAACTACATAATGTTCAAATATTTTTTAACCTGCAGTAAAAATACAAATTTATTACAACTTTGTTACTTGGCTGGGAAAGTTAAAAGTATGTACAAACTTTATTTAATGATTTAAAGTATTTTTCGCTGGAAGAAAAAAAAAACCTTAATCGAGCAGTTTGTGAAGTCACCAATTTTTCCCAACTTCTAAGTTTTAACTTTTCCATCATCACATCTTAATACAAATTTAACAAGTCCTTAAAATTGTTGCACAATGCAGGAAATTGAACAAAGGGAAATTTGTGCTGTGTGTGTATTATGTAGGATCAAAGAAAACAAATGTAAAATGCAGGAAAATGTAAAATCTAGAGGAGAGGGGAGTAGTTCTAATGTTAATAACAGTATTAAATGTTTCTTGTATATGATTTATGGTAGAATCTTACTTAAACGACCCCTCATGGTTTCCAGAAATAAGATCTTTATATCGGTCGCGATATATTTTTTGGAGAATTTTGGATCCATTTTTGCCCACTTCCAACTCCTATACAACAAAATTTGCAATTTTTTGCATGAAGTCCAAGTTCAATTAGCTCTAGCACGAAAATTACTTTTTCTTATATTAAATATAAATTTATTTTAATAGGTAGAGGTCTTCTGGAAAAAAAAAAATATACCTGAGGGGTTTATAGAACGTACTTAGCTTTCCATTGTTTGCCAAAATGTTACAAACCTAGTATTAGAATTTACTGAAGATTTGTAAGTCCATGTTAAATTATCTGTGGCGTAAAATCAACATGAATTTTTCNCCTAGTATTAGAATTTACTGAAGATTTGTAAGTCCATGTTAAATTATCTGTGGCGTAAAATCAACATGAATTTTTCATGGAATATTAATTTTATTCAATAGGCAGGAATTTGGATAAAGTGTGACAAGGTGTGGGTAGAGGTGCATTTATGTGCAGTGAGCAGTAAAAATGGGAGTGCCCAGAGAACACATTGGCCATCTGCAACATGTTTTGCACATGCAGAAAAATCGAGACACAGATCTGGCGGGAGTACNCCTAGTATTAGAATTTACTGAAGATTTGTAAGTCCATGTTAAATTATCTGTGGCGTAAAATCAACATGAATTTTTTATGGAATATTAATTTTATTCAATAGGCAGGAATTTGGATAAAGTGTGACAAGGTGTGGGTAGAGGTGCATTTATGTGCAGTGAGCAGTAAAAATGGGAGTACCCAGAGAACACATTGGCCATCTGCAACATGTTTTGCACATGCAGAAAAATCGAGACACAGATCTGGCGGGAGTACACCTTGATATTTGTGAATGTTAACTGACAAGCTAATGAATAAAATAGCTGACAATTGGTAACTGCGGTAAATGTAAAGCTTTCTGGTAATGTTGTGTAAATGTGACTTTTTTTTCTCACAACAAAAGATATGTTATGAGCTATCGTGAAACTGAAATGGAAATGGAAAATAATTTCATCAGCGTTCAGTCTTGACGAACGTTATAACATTTGAGCTAGTTATTCAGTATAACAAATTTGTTGCAAAACCAAAACCAAAAAATTTAGGATATGTAATATATACCACAGGGATTCTTGCCTACATTTAAATTGCAGTTTCATGAAGTTGTTTTAGTTGTAAAATAATAAAAACAAACAATGAAGATACATGCAAAATTTTCTTTGCAGGAGCCCTAAATGAACATTCAAACGCCCAAATATTCATCGAAATCGAGAATTTTCATTTTGTTACGACATTCAGCAATCACATTTCTTACCGAAACAAAACTGAAAGAAGTAATTTTTCGTTTCTGTTTTAGTATAGAGAACATTCGCACAACCCTACTGTCTGGTGGTCCCATCAAAGACTGTTAAATGTTGATGGGAAAGAGGTGCTGATTGGAGCGAGATTCTCCATCACAGAGAGTGCTTTAAAATAGTAATGAAAATAAGATAAGTCGAGGAAACTGGAGTATTCCAAGAAATATGAAAGTACCAGAGAATTCCATTCTGAAAAATGTTAGTTTTTAATGTCGATTTAACTGCTGTTACAAATAGTAATGGCAGCACAAGGTGTGTTAGTAATTTCAGATCAGTAGCAGTGATTGTGTGTTCACTGTCCTTATCAAATTTTTGCACAGAAATGTTTGTTTTGTTTCAGCTGCTCGCCTGTCATTACTGGAATTTTAAATATTTGAATTATAAACACAGTGACCAATTTTAAAAAAAATTTAAAATGTAAATGGAGTTACATTAAGCATAGATTGGTGTAAGTATGTATTTAACATTCATTTTACCGGGACTTAGACTTATATGGTGTGAGTTTCTAGTTTTATGTAAAGCACTAACTTCATAATTATAATAATTTTTTTTAATGCTTTATATTTTCTTGTAATGCAATGTATATGTTAAATGTGTAATATTTACATTCTGGGAATGTTTATTGTTCTAAGGAAGTTATCTCTTGTCAGAATTACTTTTTGACCATGGGGTTGAAGTAAAAATGTTTATTTTCCAATCCCATAATATGTGCAGGTTTACAGAAAATGTTTGAAGAACCATTGTGTAATGCTTGAATACTGGGTGTAGGTTTGTTTTTCTAACCTACCCTAAAACTAAAAGGAGGGTCGGAAGTCCAGGGTAGGGGTAGGACTTGAGTGTGTCTCAGGGCTGAGCCACAAACGCCTAGGCATGCAGGGAAGTTTTGAACTACAAGGGAATATGCTCGCGGGCAAACTTGGCCACGATTAGGGCCAAGTTTGCCTCCCATGCTAACTTAACCTGAACTACAAAGGAGGGGGGAAAACTGGTATAGGCACCGTAAAAACCCCTCTACAGAAAAAAATTGCAAGATTGCATGCAATTTATGAAGTAGAGAAAGATTTCTAGTAGAACAGAGGATGGGCAAGGATAATCTTTATTGAAAAGGTGTTTGAAACACTAGAAGAGAAAGATTGGNATCTTTCATTTTGATGATAATACTGGATTTAGTTTGAAACCAGGGGGGGGGGGAGGTACCAGTCCCCCTAGTGGAGGAGAGGATGCGCAATTGGGCATTTCCCCTCCCGAAACAGAAAGAGGAAGAGAGAAGAAAAGGAGGAGGTGGTGGAGACTCCCTAGGTGGTGTATCTCTTGAAGGCTTCAGGAAAAGTCCCAATGTCTTGAAGTGTTATGTGACACTACAGTCGCCCTCCACCGAGCCAGAGGCTGTTCGATGTATGTATACGGCATTAGACTGTGGGAACGTAGTGCTTCGCAGGGTGTTGTATTAGTGAAACAGTTTGTATATGTATTGTACTGGGATGTACTGAAGAGCAGTGGTGTTGGCCACGTGTGTGTTAGTGCACGCAGGCGTTACAGGGGTGTGCTGTGGGGCGTGTGGCGTTAAATTACCATGGCGGCCTGTTCGCCAATAGCGATTTAGGCCGCTTGTACCTCTGGGGTTGGTCGGGGTCGTAGTCCCCATAGGTCGCTAATCAGAGGATTGTTTGATTCAAGGGCTGTGGCATAGAACTTCTCTGCCATATCCTGAATTACTTTAATCAGCTTTGGCTGTCGAAGCTTTGCATGTAATTCGCAGGCGGGGATATACCTAGGCACATGGGCAGCTATTTTGAGGCATTTATTCTGCACTCGCTGTAGCTGCTCCATATGTGTCTTGGCGCAGTATGCCCAGGCTGGTGCTGCGTATAATAGTATAGGACGGATAAGGGATTTATATATTATAATCCCATTATGCTTTGTGAGGCCAACTCTGGTGTTGAACACTGGGTAGAGGGCCGTGAGATGGACTAGAACTTGCTGGCGCTTGACAGCGGCATCCATGGTTACACCGAGGTATTTCACCTCTGTTTTATAAGGAATATTTTCTTGGAACAGGGTAATAGGTGGGAGAACTTNTATAAGGAATATTTTCTTGGAACAGGGTAATAGGTGGGAGAACTTGAGGTAGGTGCTTGCATGTGAAAATGACGGCCTCGCATTTGCCGACATTTATCTTGATTCGCCACTTGCGAAAATAAGGCTCGATTGTATTTAAATTGTCTTGGACATAGCGCATGGCTATGTTCAAGTCCCTGGAGTGAGTGTAGAGTACTGTCTCATCTGCATAGACACAGAGTTGGGCAGTCCATGCAGCAGGGCACGGGATATCATGTGTGTGTAAAGTAAACAGCACTGGCCGCAGTATGCTTCCCCGGGGAAGCAAACTTTGTCAAGGTACCAGTGCAGTATCTTGATATACCAGTCAGGGAAGTTGGTGGAGTAAAGTTTGTGTGTGTAACAGATCTGCATGAAAAACCCTGTCAAATACCTTTTCGACATCAAGGAATACTGCAGCTGTGTAATGTCTCCAGTTGAGAGTTTGAGTTATGAACTTAGTTAATCTCAAAAGCTGATGTGTCATGGAGTGTTTTTGTTTAAAACCAAGCTATTCATTTGGAATTAAGCGTTCGGTCACAATGTGTCTTTCAAGTCTGTCGAGTATAACTTTCTGAAATTATTTTTGAGAGTACACACAGCAGGCTGATGGCACGGTAATTCTGGGGCTGTGTTTTATCTTTCTCAGGTTTTGGGAAGACGATAACATTTGCTAGTTTCCACGGAGTAGAAGTGCGCAAGTTTGAAGCTGCTATTGAACAGTTCAGCCAGGGCCTCAAGTGTACTGTCTGGTACTTGGCAAAGTGTTAACGCTTGTATTTCATCAAAGCCAGGGGCCTTGCGTGGCTTCATGCGGTGAATAATGCGTTTTATTCATCCGCTTGCGTATATTCCGGTTCCGCTTCTGTAGGTTGCTGCAGGTGGAAGGATAGTTCATGATAAATAAGTGCTGTGTCTTGGGGATCATTAGGAACATCATTAGGCTGGAAGACCTGTTCTAAATATGAAGCAATGGCTTCAGCCTTCTGCTGCGGGATATGGACAATGCCATTTTGTGTTTGTAAGGGAGGAACAATATCTTGTTTATTTATAAAAGCCTTGATAGTTTGCCAAAGGTTATTGTTTGCAATTTTAAGTTGCCACTTTTTTGTCCCAAGGGCCTGGTCGCCAAATGTGTATTTCAGTGTCTATTTGCTCTTGTATTTCATTAATGAGAGTTTTAGTGTGCGGATTTCAGGTGCACGAGTAACACCTGTGAAGTCTGGTTTTTTTTTTTTTGAGAAATAAAATTTCTTATATAAGCCGAAAGTGTGTTTTCATTCTGTTTAATTTGTTTTGTGGGGACAAAATTGGCAATACCGTGCTGTATACATTCAGTAATTGTGTTTACAGCAGTATCTAGTTTTGCGGATGTGTCTAGAGGGAAGGGAGTGTCAGCTCCTTCTCCAAATACCCCTAGAAGCCATGCCAATTTGCGTGTTTGAAATCTCTAAAAGTGCCATTCTAGTCGTGTCAGCATGAACACGGTAATGGTCTAACAATAATTCATGTATAACAGTTAACTCAAAGGGCGTGCACAGACCTTTAGTTAACACAATATCCAGAATATCTGGTTGGTGTCTGGGATTAGGGGGGTCGAAAGTTTTCTCCAGAAGGACGTGCACAATATAATTGTGATGTTCCTGGTGGTTGAATAGCACATTACCATTTGCTGTGTGCGACCTACAATTAAGGGTGGCATGCTTCACATTCAAATTGCCTGCAGCAATTAATGTGGGCACGATGTTGGTAAGTTCTTCCAGGTTGGCAGCTGTTAAAGTGTGGCCTGGCAGACAGTATATAGCATAGAAGGCTGTGTGTTGTGTGCCTAGCTTTAATTCAGCCCCCACTGCTTCTACAGTGGCGAACTGTGGTTGCTTGACAGCATAGCACTTGATAGAGTTGTGTACTAACACAAGTACTCCGCCTCTTTGCCTGTTTTCCCGATCTGCGCAGAAAATAGTGTAGCCTGGGACCGAAAATCTGTCCCGGGGTTTTTAGTGGGACTCATTAATAGCTGCGATGGGTATTTGGTGATTGCCTAAATAATAAATTAGCTCGTGTTTGTTGCGAATGCCACAAGCATTCCAGAAAAAAACTTGTTGATGTCAGTGTACCGCTTGTATGTGTTAGACACCGAGTTAGGCGCCATTTTGTGTAGCTTGGTTGGCCACTGTAGGTGCGAAGCCAACAGTAGCTTCTGCCTTGGTGCGGAAATGTGTGCTCGGATCTGCCCAAATTACAATGAGTTGGAGTAGTGGTTCAAATAGTTCTGCGAATAGTGGATTGTCGCACAAGTTCTCATTATTTTGTGTAATGGAACTTATTTCCGACAGTGTCTGCTGTTTGTTGGGGGCTGGAGTGGTCACAGTCTGTTGTGCTGACTTCTGCTGCACTGCTGGAACTTCCACTTGCATTGAACAGTTTTGTTCTGCAGTGTTCATTGTTGCTGCCTTCTGATCGGCCGGTGCGGCTAGCCTATCAGAGGCAGGCTGCTGTGGTCGGGCGGCCGCGCTCACTCTCGGAGCTAGCTGCGGGATTTTGCTGCCCCTTCTTGGCAGATTTTTCATTTTGTTTTCCCTTATTTAAAAGGGGTTTGGGCCTGGGCTGTTATTTCCTGGGGCGGGGATTATTTGCCAGGGCGGGAAAATCAGTTTCCCGCTCCTGGTATTGTGGCAAAGCCTGGTAGTAATTGACAGTCGGCACAGATGTGTACTGCGCATATGAGGGCACAAAAGTGTTTCTATTGGTGCGTCTGCTTGCTAGCTGCTGCCATGCATTAACAGCAGGGGGAGGGGCACTGATGTACTGAGGGGCAGACCGTCCTGAAGCTGCCCTTGAGGCACCAGCAATAGCAGCTGCATTCGCCTTTAGCAAAGCAGCAGACTGTTGCTCTCTCTTTTTTCTTTCGTCGATGGGAAGGCGGCACCATTTTTCTTGTTTAAATTGGCTACAGCCACAGTAATTAGCTGCATGATGGCCAGTTTCCTGATAAGCAGTGGTGAGGTGGTCGTCTCCACAGAAGCGACACCTGGGCGCGCATGCGCAGCCAGCACTGTTGTGGTTGAAGCACTGGCAGCACATACGTTAGTGAGGGCCATCTGGGCGGTGGTAGCGCTCTACCCGCACCACAAGGCCGCACAGCCAAGTGAGCGAGAGAATCGCTTGGCTTTGTTCACTGGGTGGCAAGTCGACTCGTGCCATGCCGAGTCGCATCCTGTTCCGGGCGTACATTGGGTGAATTGCGATGGGATTAAATCCCTGGGCAACTAATTCTTCGTGGATCATTTCCAGATCCATGTCTCAGGGTACTGGCTTTATTACAGCCTTGACTTGCGAATCACCCGCAGTGCCAAGTGATAGTCTTCTTTAGTGGTCGCCTGAAAGGCTACGCCCTCAGGTACCACACGGTTGCGCATTTCATTTTTGACTACAGCTCGCAGCCTCGCTGCCAGCACATGATACAGGACATTTATGCAATGAATCACTGTGATTGACTTGATAGCAGGCCTTTTGGGTTGCTGTTCAGGTGTTTGAGCGCTGCTGGTCGCAGCCTGGTCATTGCAGTTTACCTCCTCATGCTTCCTTTTCTTCACTTGCTCCACAGGGGTGGCGTGGCGGGGGGTGTGGCTTGGCCTTGCACAGCTGTGCTTGTCATTGTTGTCGACGCAGATGTGAGTGTCTCTAGGGTCATCATCTTGTGTTCTCCGAGCCTAGCTAACCTGCAACCTGAAATGATGGCTACCCCACCACACTGGCCTCACTGACCTCCTACCCCTACACAGTAGTGATGCTAGGGGCAAGGCTAGCCGCCTCCTGGTAGCTTGCTCACTAGGTCCCTAAGAAGAGTCCAGCAATAACTAGAAACCCNCCACCTGTATATAGCTGGAACTTAAAAACTCGTTCTCTCCTCTTTGCGAAGTCGTCCAATCTGGGCGAGGTCGCCGCTCTCTCGCTTCTTAAACAGCTTTAATTGTTGAGCTTGTAGAAAACAAATGAGTTGGTTTTAATGCTGTGGGAATGATGTATTTTAGTATGTATTTCTCATTACGTAGGCAAAGAAAAGTGTTTTCTGACTTATACGTTACATTTGTTTATAATTCTGGGGGCACATAATTTTTTGCTTAGATAATGCACTTTCGTTACACATGAAAAAACTTCAAGTTTGTGATATGTAGTAACTTTTTCTTTTTTTTTGTATAAAATGTTTACAGATTAAGTTTACATTATATTTAGCAGTTTCTGTTATATTTTTTGTCATGGTTGAAGCATTATTTTCCATTTAATACAATGTTCATTCAAGTATTCTTGTGGCATAAATAGTCTTTTTCAAGTGTCCTTTTTATGTAAGTAGTCGCAGAGAAAAATTTTTTGAAAGTGATGATAAGGTAAAACTGAAAAACAATCATCCTCTGCATTTGTTTTGATCACCTTTAAGGTGGAATGAATGTATCTGATATTTTTTTTTTCTTTGTCTGTTTCTAGGATACTGGGATTTTTTGAATAACCACATAAATATTATGTAATAGCGACAAGTTACAAATGAAGTTTGTTTTTACTGCAGTAATTTTCATGCAGTAGTCAATAATAATAAGATTTTAATCGCTTTTAATTTTTGGACATGAATCTTTGTATAGGAAATGTGTCTGGTAAGGAACGTTGCCAGTTTTCATCAATTTTTAATTTTTTCTGGAGTAATTTGGGGCAGATTTTGAATAGTGATTCAAGTTTTGTATTATCATGGCCTCCCATACATTGATATCATATTTGTATTGCCCAACTTTCTGGTAATTAATAACTTCACATTAGCGGTTGTATATTTTCAGAAAGATGTGAATCCTTGAGCACTATGTGTTACGTTTGATGTGAAATTTAATGTGGTGTTACTGGCGTGCCCATATTTGTAATTGAGAAAAATTGCATCAATGTTTGTGATAAAGAAAATTATTTTAAAAATATTATACTTACATGGGTTTGTACTGCAGTACTAAAATAGGCATATCTCAGCCATCAAAGTACTGTTGTGAGTTTTATTTTTGTGTTTTTTTACTGTAGGTGTATGTACCAGTGTAGTGTGCTTACATACATATATGTTAAAATTCTGATAATCATATGTGCATCATTTTGTGNAGGTGTATGTACCAGTGTAGTGTGCTTACATACATATATGTTAAAATTCTGATAATCATATGTGCATCATTTTGTGTTAGTTAGAATTGCTGCCGTAACTAAGAATGTGTACACTTTATCAGAATATGTTAAGAATGGTAGCATGTGTTTTGTTCTACCAGTAAGTCATCAGCATTATCTAAACTCTGCTTTGTTGTATTTTCTGTTGTAGGCGTTATTTATAGACTACATGATTAGTGTATATTTTAAAAATTGCTTTGTGTATAATCTTAATGATGGGCACATTATTTTGTTTCTAGTGTTAGNATGATTAGTGTATATTTTAAAAATTGCTTTGTGTATAATCTTAATGATGGGCACATTATTTTGTTTCTAGTGTTAGAATTTTTGTTGTTTATTTTTAGTACTGAATGATATTGACATTAATTTTCCTGTGAGCCAGTCATCGCAATAACAATCCCTAAAAGCTACAGTCAGACAGTGTACTTCCTCAGCATATAAACAATGGTATCAGGGGTGGTCAAAGGGCGAGGACCCGTCAGGCCATCAGGGGTGCCCACTGGATGGGGCACCAAACAGTGGTATTGAGGTCAAAAATTGTTTAAATTTGTTTTGAATGTGTCTTTTTCTTTAATTCACGAATAATTAGTTTTCATGGGAAATTGTTAGTTATACTATGGATTACACTGCTGGATAATCTAAAATATTTTTATTTAATAATTCGTAAGGAAAAGAGAGTAAAGGAAGGGGGGCACCAGAAAGCAATCCTAATCAGCCTTTCCAGGTGCAAAAATTACATCGGGCCACACTTAAAGGACAGTGACATCACAGATTATGACAAACAAAATTCTATCTCCCAAATTGTGTACTTTTTTAAAAATGAAAATTAAGTAAACTTATTTAATTGAAATACACCAGTGTAAAAAATATTTAAGATATAGGTGTAAAATGTAGTACTGATTGTCCTAGAAGTGAGTACGTGCAAATTGTTACTTAGAAGATTACTAGCTGGAAATAAATGCAATTTCACATTTTATTTTTGACTGTTGTAATTTAAATAGTACATTTAGTACTGTGCATGTTATTTTAACTCTTAGAACGTTATTTGCCATTGAATATTTCTGCTCGAAAAATTAAGGGATTTATAATGAACAACAAAATTTCATGTTTTGTTGTAATTGCTGATCATATTTTACTGAAAATATTATTACATTGATTTATATTAATCAAATAGGCTCAGAGAAATTTTATTTTTATTGCTTTTTTTCAATACCAGTTGGCCATGAAGCCCTGTGTTACCTAGCTATTAAAATTTTTAAAAATGATTATTATGTAATTGCACAGCCCTCCTTAATTCTATTTTTTTTGTTGCTACCTATTTTATTCAAAATCTGTAATGGTTTACTAAAACATTAATGAATGTTAATTTTTTGGCCACATTAACATTGATTAGTTTTTTCTCTTTTTAGCCAATTTTAAGAAGGAAAGAAATACATATGAGATCACTTTCCTGTCTGTGTGTTTCCACTAAAACCTTTTGAACGTACAAATAGAGTTTCACCATACTGTGTACACATATAGTATATAGGAAGGACATAAAACTTTCATAATTTTAGACAATGCTGGGTACTTACTTTCAAAATGGCGGTTATTTTAACATTGAAGGTGCTATGTCATATATCGGGAATCATTCAACAGAGTTAAACCAAATTTAGTACGTTATGGTGCATCATGTAAGCATTCAATTTGTAAGTGGGATATGGTTGTTGGTTTGCCATTTTGGAAGATAGCACCACATGAACAAATAAAGCATTTTTGCTATGTCTCAAAAATACTCTTATCAATCGAATGAGAAGTAAAGGCCTACCTACTACCTAAACTTTCAATAACTTTACTAAAATTTTGGAATTCATGTGGAGGAAAGTAGGCTCGTTAGTTTTATCAGCAACTTCTTGTTTCTAAGTTAATTAAGTTTTTTTAAATAGTTTTTGTTGACCACAATAGACCAACCTGGTTTTGATTCATAATGTTAATTTAAATTCATAATGTTAATTTAAAACTATGCTACAGTATGGAAAATAAATTTTTAATTGTGTAGGATATATACTTTTTTTTCCCCACAAGTACAAATGGTATGGCTGGTAAACAGGAAAGTTAATGGGGTATGGTGACATTTAATTATCAATTATTTTACATATGCATTTAAAGAATAATTTTTCTATTATTATAGTAATAAAGGTATTGTCTTAAGTTTTATGCATTTATATTGCTCATAAACAATATAAAAAAATCTTTGATTTTAAAACAAACTTAATAACTTTGTAACGTTGACCCGCGTCTGGGCCGCCATGTTTGTAAATTGATACATGAAACGTGAAAGGCACCAAATAATAATAAAATATAGTCAAGTCTCGATTGTTACTGTAATTGTATTTAATATTCCAAAGGATCAGTTCACATAGAAGCTTCAAGTAGGCAGAGTCACAAACTGTCACTTTCACCAGATAAACATACAAAGAGCAGCGCCACAATAGTTAATTTATTATTCACGTCTTTTAAAGCTTGCATCGCAAGAGGAAATAACACAGACAGGAGGGAAGTCAGTTCCCTCCTGGCACCCTAGCAACCTCCCACACCGGCAGAGAAATAATTGAGCAGGATAAAGTTTGCCGGTGTGGGGGATATTTGCCACGCTCGATGCGTCCTCTTCAGTAGCTGGTTGTCTACTGTTCTGCTTTGCTCTGCTAGGGGGCGATNGATATTTGCCACGCTCGATGCGTCCTCTTCAGTAGCTGGTTGTCTACTGTTCTGCTTTGCTCTGCTAGGGGGCGATAGGCACACACAGTATAAGTCGCCCCGTGCCTACCCCCACTCTTCGCCGCTGTGTGCCAGAAATGTGACCAAATAAGGGCTTGGCGTCGGCCGGAAAACCTCTCCCCACCCCATGCTTAACTGCATCGTAGTGAAAATATAATCAATGTTCCAGAAGGAAAAAATGTCCACTGAAGGTGGAAAACTTCTATCTACAAATGCTGTCGCGAACAAAAACTAAGATTTCCAAAAAAGCAAAGGTATGATCGATAAACATGCTACCACTGCAATAATTTTGAATCCTGATATATTACAAAGTCTCGCAAAATGAAAGAAAATGAACGAAGTATCCCAATAATTATTATTACCGAGTCATTACAACTTGTGTAAAATAGGCAATCTTTATAACTTTATATGTTTGGAAAACAGTTTCTTGTTGCATATTTTAAATCTAAGAATGGTAGTATTTTACGATAAATGTATGTTTCAAATAATTTAAAACATTGTATTGCAGTATTTTTACATGTACCAGCTGCATATATTTTCAGAAAATTTTTTTTGGAAAGGAAGTATTTGTAAATTTTGTTCAGTTTTCTTTTTAGATGCAAAAAAAAATCTATTGCCTCCTACTGCCCACTCTTTGAAGGGTAGAGCATTTTTCGGTTGGATGTTTCAACGTGTGTCATGCTGACTGTGTGAACAAACAGCTGGTACATAGGTGAATACGTACTTACAGTTTTTAATATCTGATTATGTATTTTTCTGCAGAGTGACAGGTGTAAAGTACGTTTGTGCCAACTTTTAAAAAACTTGAGTCAAGTTTTAATAAACTTGCACAGCAGACATAACATAACCACAAGTTTTCAGAAACACAAGATTTTTCACATAATTCATCTTTCAAATTACTTTGTGGTAATTTTGTGCCTGGTGTTCCAACACGTTACATAATTTTAATGGGTAATGTTTATGTTTATGTTTACTTTGTTTGTTTATTTTGCAGTGTATAAATATTCATCTCCAAAGTTTTTGTATGCTAAAGTTTGCTGACTAAAGAAGGCAAGTGAGATGGCCGACCTGCATCAGAAATCAGTTTGNATATAAATATTCATCTCCAAAGTTTTTGTATGCTAAAGTTTGCTGACTAAAGAAGGCAAGTGAGATGGCCGACCTGCATCAGAAATCAGTTTGTTCAGCAGTGACTTTCATATGTTTATTATTCAGCAAACAAAGTGGCAGCAAAATGCAAGGCACACAATTTCAAAAAGCAACTCGATTCAACTCAAAACTGAATCATTTAAGAAGTGCTTGACTTGACTCAATTTCATAAATTCATGTTTTGCACACCCCAAGTGTAAAGCTGTAAGTACATAAATGCTTCTATTTTGTTGTTGGTATTTACTGTGCGAGCCTGTGATTTCTTTTTAACTGTCGGTTTTGTTTGAACACAACTATTTTCATTTTGGTGAAGCAAAGCGAACATGAAACTTTAGTTTGAGTGTTATGAACTAGTTGTGTAGTTTTATAGTTATCCTGTAATTCAAGCGGAGCATAAATTACAAGAAATGGTTTCAGTATTGTACTGTGTGGTATGAAATTGATTCACTAAAAGTATTTTTAATTCTAAGAATCTAGGGGAGAAAAAGTATANGTATTGTACTGTGTGGTATGAAATTGATTCACTAAAAGTATTTTTAATTCTAAGAATCTAGGGGAGAAAAAGTATATTTTTTTTTCCCCTCTCCAAATTTTTTCATCTGGGTCTTTCATTCTGAAGTAATTACTGTACATAGCAACATGCAAAAACTTCTTTTTATTTGACCTTGAAGGTAATAAAAATAAAGCATGTATGTATTTGATTTATAACTCTCACATAATTTATTAAGAATGTTCCTAAGCAATCTTACTTAGTGAGTTTGCCAGTATTTTGGCCTAAATTTCTCTTTGAAAGCTCTCTGTGGTATGGTTTTATAATAATTAAGGTTATGAAAACAGTATTATTAGAAATTTTTTTTTTTTCATGTTTGTCAGAGTAATTATTTTATGTAATTAGGCTTGTATTGTGTGTGATACATATGATGTAANGTATTGTACTGTGTGGTATGAAATTGATTCACTAAAAGTATTTTTAATTCTAAGAATCTAGGGGAGAAAAAGTATCTTTTTTTTTCCCCTCTCCAAATTTTTTCATTTGGGTCTTTCATTCTGAAGTGATTACTGTACATAGCAACATGCAAAAACTTCTTTTATTTGACCTTGAAGGTAATAAAAATAAAGCATGTATGTATTTGAGTTATAACTTTTACATAATTTATTAAGAATGTTCCTAAGCAATCTTACTTAGTGAGTTTGCCAGTATTTTGGCCTAAATTTCTCTTTGNACATAATTTATTAAGAATGTTCCTAAGCAATCTTACTTAGTGAGTTTGCCAGTATTTTGGCCTAAATTTCTCTTTGAAAGCTCTCTGTGGTATGGTTTTATAATAATTAAGGTTATGAAAACAGTATTATTAGAAATTTTTTTTTTTCATGTTTGTCAGAGTAATTATTTTATGTAATTAGGCTTGTATTGTGTGTGATACATATGATGTAAACATATATTACAGAGTTGTAAACTCACATTTTGTAAGGATGTTTGTGCTTCATAAATGGTTTGGAAATGTAAATTTGGTTTATTTTGCAGTTATCAAACTTTTTTTTTGCCAGTGGTATCATGCTTGTATGGTGGTAGTTAATTTTTATGCGTGATTTTAAGAAAAAAATTGTAAATATAGACTATAGACTAGTCTTGCTACACTGGACATTTGCCGTTATGCATGTACACCCTAATCAGAAAATTTAGAAGATGTGCTTGCTGTTCAAGGTAAGAGCAAAACAGTAAATTTGTAATTTCCCCTCTGCCTTCATATGGTTTTACACACAATTAATTGCAAATAATTGTATGCATATCCATTTGTTGCCATATTATTAGTTATGAATCCATATATTAAAATATTGCCTTTCTCACTAAACTAACATATTCCTTGGCATTTTTTTAAAGGACCAAACAAGTGTGTTTTAAATTTTTGTAAGTAAGCCATTGATAATGGTGGGATCCAAGTGAGTTCCCACCATTATCAACCATTATCAGGACCTGTGTTTACCTGTACATAAGTTTGCTTCATAACATGTTATTTCTTGAATTGTTTTTTCAGTTCAAGAAAGTATGCATCAGCCAATCAGTTTAAATGCACTGTGTGGCTGAACAAAAAAACAAACTACAATTTTTGTTACCAAAGATTTTAAATAAGTAGGTTGGCTAGCATCAATAGTTTCTGGCGACACCTGTTATAGGTTTGTGTTAGAACAGTCACAACTTTGCTTTGTGGTCGTTTTGCCATCTGTGTATCGACTGCTGCACAAATGACATACAGTACTCTATCATGCATTAAAGTTTTCCAGCCCATTTTTTTATTGTTTCGTGTGCTCACTATTTTTTGTGTGTAGGTTCTAAAATTGTTGCCTCTTTGATGTTAACCTATTGGTTTGGTGGGTTCATTATTTAAATATGTAAACAGCTTTTACTTTTCTCCAGTCATGACAAAGTTATTAAAGCAGGTTATTTCCTTTCAGTATTTTAAAGTGTCGCTGCATGGCGTACTATGCACGAACTTAAGTGAAATGTAATTTGTATGTACCAACTGCGGATGTATTCAGTTCCATATCACTTTTCTGAACAATCGTGGCAGAATAGAATGGTGCATCAGTCCTGTTGTGTGTTGGTATTAAGTAAATTTGATAATTTTTGTTAAAAACCGGTATCTAGTTTCTGTTTTTTTTATTTTTTTATTTTTTAATCTTTTAATGCTCGAATTANAAAACCGGTATCTAGTTTCTGTTTTTTTTATTTTTTTAATCTTTTAATGCTTGAATGATTTTCTGGAACGTGGCCATCTTTTTCAAGCAGAAGCAGAAGAGTTATGAAATTAACTGTTGGTTATTTAT
The DNA here is from genome assembly GCA_002778355.1 of Clitarchus hookeri. Taxonomy (NCBI): domain Eukaryota; kingdom Metazoa; phylum Arthropoda; class Insecta; order Phasmatodea; family Phasmatidae; genus Clitarchus; species Clitarchus hookeri. The sequence continues at coordinate 537,640 of NQII01000412.1, forward strand.
AACTTTATGTTACGAACAAAAGAGGTTGCTAACAAGGATTTCATATTTAGCTAAACAATCTAAACTAACCAGATATTGGGAAACTAACCCTCAAATCATAATAACCAAATTCTAGAATGGGTAATTAGTTTAATGAATGTTGACTGAAAATACATTTTTACCTGTGTACTTGACTGAGTTGAAATTTTGGATATGGCTGTGCAGTTTCTCCAAGGTAATGAAACACGTATATATCTTCACGACATTATAGACGTTCTGTCTTTATGCTGAAGAAGTTGCTGTCTCAGTAGTTCCACTTTACCAAAGGGTTAGTCATGGAGATTATTAGTTTAGTTGGTAGAACAGTATTACCAACAAATTTTTTATACTGTATTAGCAGTGAAAGACAAATATTTTGTGAAGTATTGTAAATATGTTTTGTGATAGGTACGTGAAACTAGCAGGAAATTCATTGAACTTGCTGTTTAGAAATGACGAAGCTGTCGAGCGGAACCACCGCTCTTACGACGTAGTGCGAGTAGCAACAGTGTCTGGTTGTAGTGTGCGAGTGTTGGTTGTCTCATGTAGTGGTGTCTGCAAAGTTTTTGTTGACTGTTGTTCATAATGAAGCGCTGTGTTGGGATTTAGGTTGTGTATAGTGTTTGGAGAAGCTAATTTTTTGTACTGTAATTTCATAGCAAGTGTGCAAGTAAGTACCTGCTATTATGTTTTTGATTTTTACCATAACTGAAGTACAACTGCAAAGTTATTAATCATAAAGTTATTATATATGTTTATAGTACCAAGACTTGTTTGAAAGTTAGTTCCTGTCATCATAAAAATTGGTTGAAATACAATCGTAGATGTGCCATAAAAAAAAAAAATTCTAATTTATATATACGATACATGTCACATAGATTGAAAGTGCTGATAGAATTTTGCCAAAAAATTTGATTGTGCAAGTATTAATCCTTTCTAGATAACACACATAATAATGACAAGCTAGGCATTATTTTGTTATATTAAAAAAATTACAATAAGTTTTTTTTATGTGAAAAACATACAATGAATGTGATTCAAAATAATATTAGGAAAATATTTTTGGAAATTTTGTGATTGACATTACTTATCTTTTAATGCTAAAATTATATTTCATTAATGAACAGACGAACACTACTGAGTTTGCATGACATTCGTTCAGAATAATTAGCAAGTTAATTTATCTAGATCCGATTAGTATCACAGTAATGTAAGAAAAAGTGCCTCAAATTTGTCAAGTTGTGCTGGGATAACTTGGTTCAAGGCTTGAATTAATGTTAATCTTGATGGAACTGTACTGCTGCGAGGAAAAGTATGTGACTTAAATTTTTTCTGAATGGTTAAAGAATTGCTACAACCCTATGCGGTGCCAGATGGAAGGTCTGAACTGTGGCAGGAAATGCTTTGTAGTAAATTATAGGAATTTTTTTTGTGCCCTGTAGCCAGTAGTGTGTGTGTTGTAAAACTTTTTTTTGTAATTTTGGTTAAATATGTGTGTAATGCACAATTTTTCAGAAATTGTCTGTCTGGTATAATATTGTCCATTAGTACATTTTTGTTGGAATATTTGCCGAGATGATCACCAGTTTTGGTTGTGGAGAATGAGTTTGTGTTATGTAAATCCATGTAAACCATTATTGATGATCTATTTACTATTGTCAATTATGCATCAAACTGCATACCACTTAGCATATTTCACTTGAGTAGCACTCTTGTATTGTCAGTAAAGCACAAAATAGTTATGTACAGTGTGCAGTTTGATTTTAAAATGCTGTGGTGGTAATGTTCTTCAAAATTTGTGCCACTTTTTGTTGTGTTCTAATTGTGCAATTGATGTTGAAGAGTTCTTGCGACTTGTTTCTATCATGTTCAGCATTATCAGATGTCTCTATTTTTGGCTGTGGTTATTTATGATGCAAGTGTGGCATTTAAATTTTTTGTTAAGACTGTAGGAATGGCACACTGCTTACAAAATTGTATTATTTTGGTTCAGTAATGTTTACTTTTAAAAATTTGTAAATTATAAATAGCTTCATTGTTAGTTCAGTATTGTATATGCTGTAAATATATTTTTTACAATATCTGTGTTGTTTTATTATTATGAATATTTCAGGCATAATAGTTTTTGACACCTCCCAAAAATATGTTTCTTAAAAAAAAACAAGTGTGTGGTGTTTACATGTCTCCACTCACCAAACAGAATTTGAATCGTTTTCAGTCTGCTTGCTTCCTAGTGCATTGTATCATTGTGCCCATCAGTTCTTCAACAATGCAACAAACTGCTCTCGGCTCTCAAGGCCTCTCTGTTAAGAGCTGGCCAAATCTCTTCACACGCTTCACTAATGCAACAAACTGCTCAATTCTATAATGGATGCTGGTGTATAAATATGTAAATAAACATTATGATTAACTTACACAAGCAATATACTGTAGTTTTGCAGAATGTGCAAAGTGCATTAATGTAAATTAAGGTCCTGATCTTTGCAAAGTGTCACGTTCCCGAGAATGACTTCATAAAATTTTAGTCTTCGTAAAATCGAGACAGACCAAATTTGAACCCCCCCCCCCCCTTCACCCTCCAATCCCTACCCGTCTATAATCCAATCATTGTTGTATAGTTTTTTGCCATATATAGTTCGTTTTTTGCACTGTGTCTGGTTCATATCACATCTGGTGCAATAATAAATCTTATTTTAAATAAAATATTTACACTGCTGACAATTAAAATTGCAACAGCAAGGCGACACCTGCATGACACCACATTGGGGGAATCCACAGAGTAAGGTAGGACAATGACATGATTAGTAGTTTGACCGAGTGGCGCAGCACGTGGGCCAGTGGTGACACTGATACGTGGTATTTAAGTGGAGATTGGGAGTTGCTGAGAGGTAAAGGCATTGTTTTTCCCCACCATTCATATGCACAAAGTGAGCATGCAGCGTAATGTACACAACCACCATACAAACAGGTTTCCGCCTTTTACTGCGTGAGAATCATGACCTGTCAGGATTGTGGAGCATCTTACCAAGAAATTCTTTCTCACTTTGGTAGAAATACAACCACAGTAAAGCAAATATAGGATCAGTGGGTTGAGGACGAATGGCCGGAGCACCATGCAGGAAGCCATTGGCCCCATTGCACCAAATAAGCACAAGAACAGATGGTGTGCATGGCGATTACAAAGTACACACACACATCAAACACCCTCACTCAGGAGTTCCGGTAAGTGGGGAATCTGTCTGTGTCTGCACGCTTGGTTTGTCGCCATCTGCAGCATCAGAGTATCTTATCCAGGTGCCGATCACTGCAGCTGCCACTGACTGCTCACCAATGTCTGCAGTTGTGCGTGGAATGTCAGGCCTGGAGGGACGAATGGCATACCATAGACTTCTCGGACGAATCCCGCTTCTGCTTGCAGCACCACAATGGTCACATTGATGTCGGGCGGCACCGTGGCACACGCCTGGCTCAGTCCTGCATTATGCGCCATCATACCGGCCCAACAACTGGAGAGTGGAGTTACGGTATGGGGTGCCGTTATATTTCAGTACCACTCGCATCTAGTTCACAGCGCTGGTACACTGACCAGCCATTACATAGAAGAGGTTGACAGGTGATGGCCAGGGAATGGGATGTCACGTCAAGTAGGTTTTTGTTTCTGCGCAAGTTAGTTGTGCAGGTAGCGGGTGGACTCTACTGTGGAGGCGTCTGGATAATGGTTCGTCGGCCACCATTTCCCACCCACCAAAGCCATAGGCGTCAAATTCAAATCGTAAACATCCCCTCTGATGAAGAACAGCATGGTAGGTTTAAGTAAACTTTAAGGCATCTTAAGCATAGTCGACAGACATTTCCCGTCCACCGAAGCTGTAGCTGGCAACAAACAGGATGGTAGTGTAAGTACACTCTAAGCCCTCGTATAAGCATAGTTGGCTACTATTTCCCACCCACCGGGGCTATAGTCATCAAATTCAAAACATAGATATCACTTCGACGACGAAAAGGACCACAGGGTCAACACCACCTTAGGCCTTCGTATAAGCATAGTTGGCTACCATTTCCCACCCATAGAAGCTAAAGTCACCAAATTCATATCATAGACATCACTTCCGATGTCAAACAGGGTGGTAGGGATAAGTACACCTTAAGCCCTCCTATAAGCATAGTTGCCATACGTTTCCCACCCTCCAAAGCTACGACCACTAAAATTCATATTACAGTCGTCACTTCCGACTGCAATCAAGGAGATAAGGTCAAGTATGTCTTAAGCCCTGTTTCAAGCATAATTGGTCAGCACTTCCAAAATGTTGAAGTTCGGGAATATGTAACAACCATCCACACATGTAAAGAAAAAAGGGTATACCTAAAGGCACGTTGCAAAGTTACAGTTGCATGTAAGAGTGTAGGGTTTGAAATAGCACACATACGCATCTGCTTGCACACACACATCAATACCCACCGTCGCCCTTGTCGTCTGCTACTGTAGGTGTCTACCAACTCTGATCCCCCTCAGCGACGGCTAACCTCCCTTCGACCACCAACAACCAGACTATATAAATGTGAATATATACATAAATAAAAGTCAGCGTGGGTAACATACAACAAACAACTATATGCAAAAAGCAAGATATATACAAATGAAATTTTGAATACTTTCTCTGAAAAATACAAGTTAACTCTCCCACAACTCGTAATTTTCAAGTATTCCAAAATATACAAAAATAATTCAGACTTTGAGTTTTACGTGTGGGCAATGAAAACTTTGGAATTCGAATGAAATTGTATTGATACGTGTCTGGAAGCAGACGGAAATACAGCTAAAAATCAACCTGATGTTCGAAAAATGCCTCAACTCGTTTACACTGGTATATTGACCACTGGTGGTTCCATCAATGAATTTTTGAAAACTCGCTTACAATATTGTAAGTAAATTAACATGGTTGACGGTCGGCATACCTTTTTTTAATGATGATAATAAAAATAATTAAAATGATTATGTTGTATTTAAGAAACAATTCAACCAAATTTTTTATGCTAATAGTATTCATTAGAAGCACCAGTTATGCACACAGATATACTCTTTTGCTGCCCTTTTTGCAAAATAGTGTCAGGTGAGAAAATTGAACATTTTGCAATAGTTCTGGAACAATTCAACTAAATTGCACCAAATTTTGCACTATTAGTGCTATAGAAGACAATGTAAACTTAAAAGATTTAAGTGGGAGTCAGACGTTTATTTTCAAGATGGCATCCATGTATATATTTCAGGTTTGTGAACCCATTCATTCATAACATTAGACTGATCACATTAGAAGTTGATGCTCCGAATTCTATCTCTATAATATAATTGATTGCATTCTAGCTTATGGTATGAGGTTATCGAAGATGTTAAGAACTTCATTTTAAATTATTTGTACCCATTTAGAAGAAAGTAGGCTCATTAGTTATATTGGTAACTTCTAGTTTTTTATATTGCAACGTACCTATTAATGACAGTGATGTTACGTCCCCTAGATTTTAACAGTGACAGGCTAGTTACTTTATTTTTAATGGATTTTGTAATTTTTTAGTTTTTTTTTTAATATTTTTTTTCTAGTGAATTTTTGGGACATTTTTAATTGTTCCCTAGAATTGCTTCAAAAAATTGCTGTATTTGTTAAAGTTACATTTATAAATTCAGGGTTTTGCTGAGAGAGGTAGAATTTTTGAAAGTTTGCTACGTACTGGATGTACCTACCACATGAAACCTAAAAACTTGCACACACCTTTTTTTTTTCTTCAATGTAATGATCTTTTCACCTCAGATGTTGTATACAGTACAGTTTCGGTTATCCCAAGAAAATATCTACCATACAGTTACAATCTGCACCAAAGTAATAATACCAGGAAACTGAAAAAGTCTGCATTTATTTTTATGAAATTAGCATGTTTCTTATTAGAGCAGCGTAAACTGTGATGATGTAATATAAACTGAGCATACACAAAGTATTTACAAAAATTACTTTTGTAGAAGAATACTAGTCAAATAATGTCCGGCACCTAAAAATAACAAAATGACTGTGGCAGCTATCACACTGAAATGAAAGTGCTGTAATAAGTTCAGCATTATTTTGAGTACTGTTATCTTGTCTGTTACATCATCATATTATTGTAGCTGGAAAGAAGTCTCACTGTCTATTTTTTTTTATAACATTTACTCATATTTTTATAACCAAGCATATTTTACCACGCGTTAGCATGTCAGTCTCGTATTTGGAGGACCAGGGTTCGATCCTTCTTGGTTGCATAAGGAGGGGGGGAAGTGGTTTTCCCACCACCGCTCGAGGCGAATTCTGGTTGCAGTTTCTGCATATACTTCTTCTCAACCTTGATTTGTTGCTCAACATAAACTCTTCGCTAATCTGCAAACTGCAGTGCTGCCCTCTCCCGGCAGAAGGTCACACGTGCTCTGCGATGCTCAGATCGTAATGGTAGACATAAGGGATGCCGCTACAACAGATCCTGCTCTGCTAGCCGCCTGGATATGGTACTGGTGGACACAGGCGTATCCCCAGTTGCCGTGACATGTCCCTGGATGGTGCGCGGCGGCGCCCGAGGAATGCTTATAACCTGTCGCACAATGAAACAATCCTCCCTACTCGTCCACCGGGATCGACCTGAGCTTTCTCGACAGGTGTATGTACCTTCCTGATCCCATTCCGTCCAGCAGTTCAAGTGGTGAGCAATGCGTGGAAACGTCCAACCTGCTTCTTGGAGGTCGACGATGGGCCTTACTCAAACTCATCCAGCTGGGCAAAGGCTTGTTGAATTTACCGTTAGGGCATGTTGCGTGTTGTTCACTCAACTTGGCTCTGTGGCTCACACTGCTACTAAGGCCTTCTTTGGTGTTTTACAGCTATGTATGATGGAGATGCATGTGCCCTAGTGGCACATCTGTGCAAGCAAACCTCATTTAACACACAAATGGGACACATGTAGGGCTATGACAATACTGTGTGTCAAACTTCGTTGAACTCTTGCGATTCATTCATGGTGATCAATTTTTGTTTTACAAATGAGTGTAGTTTCTCACATGCCGTAGAGTATAAAAGAAGCGTTCGGCTGACAGTTGGTCAATAAGTAGTATTCTAAATGGTGTGCTTACATTTGAATACATTGTAGAAAAACCTTCTTTGTGTATAAATTATCATAATTATGTCGTGTTGCCATTTTCTTCATCTTTAGATGCTCTCTAAGGTGCAGTTACTCTTATGCTATGCATATCTCAAGGTCATTCTCATAATAAGAAGTTATAATCTGCACTCTGCATTTGTAGCGTCTCTCCGACTGTGTTGATAATTTCATTATATATAGCAACACAAAAATTATCTGATCCTGTCGTAGGAATTAGTTCTCCCTCCTTGGTCACGTCAGATCTCAGTGCGCTTCAACAGGCGGAGCCGATGTTCTCAGGGATGTAGGGTCGTCCATCCAAACGTACGCCATTCCCTCGGTGATGGATATCGTTGAGTCCTGATACCTGTGTCGTGGAGTGAAGTGGGCCTATTCAGGCTGACCCACGCCTTAAACTGCTGTTAAATGCTATTTTATAGAGACTGTGCAAATTTAGGCTGATGAAGAAACATCTGGAAGCGGGTTGCAGGGGACCTGTGCCCCAAAATGCCAATGGGGCGGTGCGTAGAAATAATAAGGCGTGGTTTACTTACACACGTATATTTTCCTTTGCACAAAAAGCTCTATACACTTAATGTGAAAACAGAAGCAGGCCCTGGCCTCTCGCACCTGCCAAGTAGACTTAGCTGCTCTAAAAACGCGTTACCGCGACATGAAAAATAAGGTGAAAAGTAATGCTTTCCCGGGTGATGCTATTCCCGGAGAAGGAGGGGTGGGATCTCTGGGTGTGATGTAAACAAAGGTTCCGGTTGAATTGAGAAATAACTATGGAAAACTAAGTGATTGGTACAAAAGACGTGAATGCACCCGGATCGCGATGCGGCGCGTGCCTACTCTCTGACACTCAGATTATAACTGACTCACCGCAGCACATGCGGGGGGACCTACAAGGAAAGTGGCAGCGCACCCCTAATATTATACATTGTTCTACAATACAATGTACCTTGCTGTTATGAGATGATAAATCAAAACAATAAAACAATGCTTACAAATTAAGACAACGAACAGGAAACACACTTAACACACCAATACAAGCAATATAAAAAATATTATAAAATTAATACACACATTTCTGGAAGCTACACTAGGAATTAATTTAAAGAAAAATTATAATAAAACTATTGCAAGGGCTGTCTTCTAATGATATTTGCACATCCACGAGTNCTGGGCAAAGGCTTGTTGAATTTACCGTTAGGGCATGTTGCGTGTTGTTCACTCAACTTGGCTCTGTGGCTCACAGTGCTACTAAGGCCTTCTTTGGTGTTTTGCAGCTATGTATGATGGAGATGCATGTGCCCTAGTGGCACATCTGCGCAAGCAAACCTCATTAAACACACAAATGGGACACATGTGGGGCTATGACAATACTGTGTGTCAAACTTCGTTGAACTCTCGCGATTCATTCATGGTGATCAATTTTTGTTTTACAAATGAGTATAGTTTCTCACATGCCGTAGAGTAGAAAAGGAGCGTTCGGCTGACAGTTGGTCAGTAAGTATTATCCTAAATGGTGTGCTTACATTTGAATACATTGTAGAAAAACCTTCTTTGTGTATAAATTCTCATAATTATGTCATGTTGCCATTTTCTTCATCTGTAGATGCTCTCTAAGGTGCAGTTACTCTTATGCAATGCATATCTCAAGGTCATTCTCATAATAAGAAGTTATAATCTGCACTCTGCATTTGTAGCGTCTCTCCGACTCTGTTGATAATTTCATTATATATAGCAACACACAAATTATCTGATCCTGTTGTAGGAATTAGTTCTCCCTCCTTGGTCACGTCAGATCTCAATGCGCTTTTTTCCCTTCCTTTCGTCAAATTTGTATATTTAGAAGCTGCTAACAGTCTTGCAAGACATTCATAATGGTCAAATATTTCATTTTCTCTTAAATTTCCAACAAAGTTTTACAGAAAGCTGTTGTTAATAACTACTTGCCCTAAATCTATGTTTACTGAACGCAGTTTGGTGCTAGCAGCATTGAATACGTGCTTTTAAAGTTTCTTACACTTCCTCTGAATGTTTTAATGTGACGAAGGTATATTTCATTAAGATAAATATTTTTGAAATACAAAAGCATGGATCTGTTGATGAGATAGCGATGCTCAGCAACTGTCTTCAACGCTAGCGAGGGCAAAGAGACGTGCAGGTGGAGAGCGGGAGCACCCAGAGAACCCATCAGCCAACGGCAATGTCTGCCACTTTTACCACATGCTAAGTAAGATTCAGTATTGACCCCTACCTTTGTGGAAGGTGAATGATCTAGCCACTACACCACTGCTTCCTAGGAATTTTTTGTAAAACTAAATCTAAACAAACTTCATGTCACCATTCCACCGCATAATTTTGAAAGTACTTTTGGCAAACCGTAAGGAAATATTGGGGACATGCTCAGACAGGTAAAAGTCAATCTACCACTTCTTCATTCTGTGCAGACCACTTTTCTCTGTCATTATAATCAACAGCTTTTTGGAGATTGGGCAACTGCCGGTGATAGCATTTTTCAAATATTTTTCACGACTGCTGATATTTTAATTATCTCTAGGTTTCATGTCTATGAGCATTTTTCTTTAAGTGGAATGCTGTGTTTTAAGTTGGGTAATTATATGTTTTTACGACAATAAACAGATGTGTGTTTTGAGCTCAAATAAAATTAATTGAAATTCATTTAATAATTTCTATAGCTCATTGGTAATACAATCATTATGTACTAAATTATTTGTGCTAATTTACGGTCAAGTGTATTTGTTTCCATTTTAATATCTGGCTGCATGCAGCTGCTTCGCATGCCGCTATCAGTTCTCAACATCAGTAAAACATTTTAATCATAAATCACCAACTCCGCACCTTTATTTGTGTTGCAATAAATAAAACTTTTGTTAGAACTGGAAACAAACTACTATCACTAGTCAGCTTAACTCGTGGGAATGAATGGATGAAGGTGTTGGTAACCTGACTTAGGCGCCAGACTCCTTCAACAGGCGGAGTCAAGATGGGTGTTGCCGATGTTCTCAGGGCTGTAGGGTCGTCCATCCAAACGTGCGCCATTCCCTCGGTGATGGATATCGTGGAGTCCTGATACCTGTGTTGCGGAGTGAAGTGGGCCTATTCAGGCTGACCCACGCCTTAAACTGCTGTTAAATGCAATTTTATAGACACTGTGCAAATTTAGGTAGGTGAAGAAACATCTGGAAGCGGGTTGCAGGGGACCTGTGCCCCAAAATGCCAATGAGGCGGTGCGTAGAAATAATAAGGCGTGGTTTACTTACACACGTACATTTTCCTTTGCACAAAAAGCTCTATACACTTAATGTGAAAACATAAGCAGGCCCTGGCCTCTCACGCCTGCCAAGTAGACTTAGCTGCTCTAAAAACGCGTTACCGCGACATGAAAAAATAAGGGGAAAAGTAATGCTTTCCCGGTTGATGCTATTCCCGGAGAAGGAGGGGTGGGATCTCCGNGGGGAAAAGTAATGCTTTCCCGGTTGATGCTATTCCCGGAGAAGGAGGGGTGGGATCTCCGGGTGTGATGTAAACAAAGGTTCCGGTTGAATTGAGAAATAACTATGGAAAACTAAGTGATTGGTACAAAAGACGTGAATGTACCCGGATCGCGATGCGGCGCGTGCCTACTCTCCGACACTCAGATTATGACTGACTCACTGCAGCACGTGCGGGCACCTACAAGGAAAGTGGCCGCGCACCCCTAGCATTCTACATTGTTCTAAAATACAATGTACCTTGCTGTTATGAGATGATAAATCAAAACAATAAAACAATGCTTACAAATTAAGACAACGAACAGGAAACACACTTAACACACCAATACAAGCAATATAAAAAAAATTATAAAATTAATACACACATTTCTGGAAGCTACACTAGGAATTAATTTAAAGAAAAATTATAATAAAACTATTGCAAGGGCTGTCTTCTAATGATATTTGCACATCCACGAGTTTGTTTTAATTTATTAATCGATTAAATGAAATGTTGCCCTGCAATTGATTATAAAATGTTACTGGAACATTTTCCAGGATCATGTTCGGCGCCACACTGGGCGAGTCCAAATTGCCGGGAGGGGGGAGCAAAGTAGAATGAGCACTGTGGTGGTGCGTTGTAGGGGTGAAGGGGGTGGTGTGCACGGCGTGGCAGATGCTCTGGGGAAGCATAGGACGCTGTCCTATGTCAAGCTGCTAGCCGAGCGAAACTTGAAAACCCGAAACTCAACGAAGATCTGCTAGAAAGTCTCATGCTCCATCTATACAAGTCTCTATACCATCTGTGAAATGCTCTGGCAAAGTCTTGGAATTGTCTTTGGAAAACTTCCCTTAATTTCTGTATAAACTCTTGAGTATTATTTTGGATTATTCTGTTGCACAGCTTCACTGTGTGTTGTAAAAAAAAACCAGAATATGGTGCAAAAATACATAAAAAAAAACAAACCATGATTAACTATTATCAAATGTGAATGAAAAGTGCACTAAATTCTGCATAATGAAATGAGTTGCTTATTTACTCATATATGAATATTCTTTCCTTTTAATAATTTTTTTTTTTTTTTTGTATTTGCTTACATAGTTTTTACTGTGTAATTCCGTGTGTGTTGTTTATATATCTGCATATAACAGCTAATCTGAAATAGTTTTTTGGTATCTGTTTCAATGTTAGTCTCAGTTTTTCGCAACAGTGTGGACAACTACAACGAAACTCTGCTGTGGCTATGTCCAAAATTATAGTTTATTTAAGTCCTATTGCAAAAATCTGTAAAAGTTAAAGTGTAACTCGCTTNCTGTGGCTATGTCCAAAATTATAGTTTATTTAAGTCCTATTGCAAAAATCTGTAAAAGTTAAAGTGTAACTCGCTTTAAATGTTGATGAGCGGAATGAATTTTACCAATATTATTGTGTGGTTGGCAGAAGTAAGTGCTGGTCGGAGGGTATTACCGTATTTTCCAGTTCGGCTGGTGGTACAGCCAAAGATGAGGACGTGGTGTCCGGGGAAACCTGAAGAGTTATCATTAACTCTTGTGGTTATTGTTAATGCTGGTTCAGGTCTTGTGTTAGTAGCCAGAATAGTGTAACTTGGGGGAAAAAGCTGCCGTTTGGGAATGAGGTGTAACTTTAAGTGGTACGTAGTTAGTTTTATTTATCCATCTGAGAGTTAAATCACATTATATTTTAATTGATGTCTAGTGTCACAAAAGCAGGTTGGCTTGTAAATAGTCAAATTGAGATTCCTTTGAAAATTCAAATTCTGGTTTGATGATAATGTAAGGTAAATAGTGTTAATCCAAGAGTATTGAAAACAAGGTTTTAGATTTCTAACTGGTCTGTTTAACCTACGAGGGTTAAAAGGTGGAAGGGATAGTCAACTCGGCATAAATTTGACTTCAATAAACCCTTTAGTTGTGTAAATTTTAATAATAAGGATAACTGTGACGTGATGTAATTAGAAAAGAGTGACAGTTATTCTGAATATCTGCCTAACTCACGGCTAGGGAAGGAATTTGAAAGGAAGGGCNGTAATTAGAAAAGAGTGACAGTTATTCTGAATATCTGCCTAACTCACGGCTAGGGAAGGAATTTGAAAGGAAGGGCAGAGGAAAGGAGCTGGGCGTACTGTACCACCCTGGCGGGTATATACTCACCCTTCAGATTGCTGGATCAGGTTGCAGCCTTCAGTCGAGTCTCATCGCAGACCGTGCGTCTTGTAGCGTCCCCACTGCTTCAGCCTGCCGCTCTTATTTCTTATTGTTCCTCAGGTCCTGCATGGGGTTATGGCTGCAAGATGTTCACAGTTTGGTGTGATATTATAACAGTGTCGGCCGGACGCAATTATTCTTAGTTGGCAGAGTCCTTCATTTTTTGTTGGTGTACGAGTCTCGGCTGTTCGCTGAATTTGTTTTTGTGGCGACCACCGNGTAATTAGAAAAGAGTGACAGTTATTCTGAATATCTGCCTAACTCACGGCTAGGGAAGGAATTTGAAAGGAAGGGAAGAGGAAAGGAGCTGGGCGTACTGCACCACCCTGGCGGGTATATACTCACCCCTCAGATTGCTGGATCAGGCTGCAGCCTTCAGTCGAGTCTCATCGCAGACCGTGCGTCTTGCAGTGTCCCCCACCGCTTCAGCCTGCCGCTCTTATTTCCTGTTGTTCCTCAGGTCCTGCTTGGGGTTATGGCTGCAAGATGTTCACAGTTTGGTGTGATATTATAACAGTGTCGGCCGGACGCAATTATTCTTTGTTGGCAGAGTCCTTCATTTTTTGTTGGTGTACGAGTCTCGGCTGTTCGCTGAATTTGTTTTTGTGGCGACCACCGGTCGCAGTTTCGCTGGTGCTGCTGTTGTTGAAGCAATCGTAATGAAGGGCTCGTGTAAAAATTGGAAATTTTAACATTGGTCAGTTGCTTGCCCTAAGAATGATTCTCTGGCCTTGTCAACCATAATCAGTGGTTGACTGTTGCCAGGTTCCTTTCTTTACAGAGCTGAACTCTCAAAGTGAAGAATAATGTGATTATAACAGCTGGGCATTAGGTGAGAGAGAAACTATAGCAGAAACTGGGTTTCGTTCACATTGCACACCATTATAAATTGCAAGTTATTTTACTAACAATAATAATAATGTGTGAATTGATAACTTAGCTAAAAGCAGCAAGTCACCGATTGAAGATTCTGTCTAATTAATTATTCATGATAACTGTTTGGTGAAAGCATGTTCACATGTATCTTTATGCAGCCTGCATTCAAAAGAATATGATTCTACAATGTATTCAAATTATGTGATCTAAACTGTACCTCCCTCTTTCCTGACTTTGCTGACATTTTTAAAATTAAGTTATTTATTTAGTGAAGTGCTTCTGTGGAATAGTTTTTTAATGTCCATGTAAAGCATTTCAGTCNAACTGGGTTTCGTTCACATTGCACACCATTATAAATTGCAAGTTATTTTACTAACAATAATAATAATGTGTGAATCGACAACTTAGCTAAAAGCAGCAAGTCACCGATTGAAGATTCTGTCTAATTTATTATTCATGATAACTGTTTGGTGAAAGCATGTTCACATGTATCTTTATGCAGCCTGCATTCAAAAGAATATGATTCTACAATGTATTCAAATTATGTGATCTAAACTGTACCTCCCTCTTTCCTGACTTTGCTGACATGTTTAAAATTAAGTTATTTATTTAGTGAAGTGCTTCTGTGGAATAGTTTTTTAATGTCCATGTAAAGCATTTCAGTCACCATTTTTTAATTCTGTTTTTTTTTTCTGGTCAACTTGTTTCATGTCAGTTTTTCCAGCAAAGTAAGCTCGAAAATTTTTAAGGAAATTTAGTTTGTTATCAAAGCACATTACTTGTGATATCAGCTCCTAATACTAAGTTTCCATTGCTTGAATATTTTATTTAAATGGTCACTGCAACCATTCATTTGTCTTTTCCAAGCATAGGAAGTAATTTTTATTATATTGTAATAGAAAAGAAATTATCAGGTAAAATGACAGGTTTACCTCAAATTGGGGTTGAGTTTAAGAAGTCAAAGATAAGTGACTATAAATTTGTGAGTGATTGAGTGCTGTTGAACCAAGAAACATATAGTTTCAGATAACAATAAGTCTTTCCTAAAATTATTGTTATTTTTCTGGTAATATTTTACAGTTGAAGTTTTCAGATCAATATCACATTTAACCTCTCAGTGTCGAACATTCTTATGCACTGCCAACCAATATTCTTGGGTAATGTTTGATAACGTGTTTGGTTGGTCAAATCATTTTTGATTTTATGTCCAGTTCCCCTAACTTCAGTATTACATGCATTTGACTCATCCATTGTTTCTTATTGTATGTAGTTGATGCTCTGGTGTTGAATGCTTGCTGCCCTCTGTATGGCTCAGAAAACACATTCAATTATTTATGATTTCCATTGGTTAAATGGAACCATTCTGTATTATCATTTACATATTTACCAGCTCACTGTCTTTCTTCTTTTAATACACTTGCTACTGAATAGGTTGTGAAATACAGCTGTGTGTACCTTTGTGTTTTCTGTCTACACTGTCTTCAGTTGGCTGGTCATAAATGAAATTATTTGCGTTCACTGCAAAACAGAACTGGCACCTGTTGTTGGGCCAAGGCCATAGTACACCCGCAGAAATTTAAAATTGTGAAATAACTAAGGTCAGAATTATTACTCATTGGATGAAAACACAAGTCTCAGAAGCAGGAGCACCCACAGTATGTATTCTAGAGAGAGAG
>NQII01000412.1:553144-578964 GCA_002778355.1 Clitarchus hookeri
AAAACAAATCCTATGAACAAATGGCTTTTTAAGGGTGGTAATTTAGTTTTATGTACAAATTAATTAATTGCAATTATTAATTTGTCTCTTGGTACATTGTGTACATAATTTTTTCAATTAGGTCAGAAAATGAATTATAAAACCTTTTGTAACGTCACGGCATCTAGGATGACGGTGGACATTACAGCTCAGTTAGCTCAATCAGTAGAAACATGAAACCTTAAAGGCGCCAAAACAACTATAAATTAAAGTAAAGTTTCTGTTTATTACTTTGTAGTTTTATTTATCATTTAAATAAAACAGTTCTCATACAATCGTCCGGTATGCAGAGTCACGAGCAGCTTCGCAGACAAACAAGCAGAGAACAGCACCACAGTAGTTTATTGATTATCTACATCTTGAAAACTTGCATTTCAAGAAGAAAATACAGAGGCAGCGACCTCCCTCGCCAGCGGAGAAATAAACGAGCAGGNAACAAATCCTATGAACAAATGGCTTTTTAAGGGTGGTAATTTAGTTTTATGTACAAATTAATTAATTGCAATTATAAATTTGTCTCTTGGTACATTGTGTACATAATTTTTTCAATTAGTTCAGAAAATGAATTATAAAACCTTTTGTAACGTCACGGCATCTAGGATGACGGTGGACATTACAGCTCAGTTAGCTCAATCAGTAGAAACATGAAACCTTAAAGGCGCCAAAACAACTATAAATTAAAGTAAAGTTTCTGTTTATTACTTTGTAGTTTTATTTATCATTTAAATAAAACAGTTCTCATACAATCGTCCGGTATGCAGAGTCACGAGCAGCNTTACTTTGTAGTTTTATTTATCATTTAAATAAAACAGTTCTCATACAATCGTCCGGTATGCAGAGTCACGAGCAGTTTCACAGACAAACAAGCAGAGAGCAGTGCCACAGTAGTTTATTGATTATCTACGTCTTGAAAACTTGCATTTCAAGAAGAAAATACAGAGGCAGCGACCTCCCTCGCCAGCGGAGAAATAAACGAGCAGGATAAAGTTTGCCGGTGTGGGGGTTATTTGCCACGCCCGACGCGGCCTCGGCGAGTGCTGGTTGTCTACTGCTAGCCCACGATAGGCACACGGATTATTTGTTGCTGCGTGCCTATCATCCCTCCTCGCCTCAAGGTTCCAAAACGTTACCAAATAAGGGCATGGCGTGGGCCGGCATCCCTTCCCCACGCCAGCCGAACTGCGTAGCCATCCTAACTGTGTCGTCGGTAAAAAGTAATCAACCTTCTAGAACAAAAACTGTCGACTGCAGTTCAGAAAGCTTCTATCTTCTAATGCTGATGCGTAACAAAACTAAGATTTCCTGAAATGGCAAACGTATGTCCGATAAACGAACTACCACGGCTTTAATTTTGAATCCTGATAAACTATTTCAAAACCCCGCAAACAAATGAAATTTAATCAAGTATCCCAATAATTAATGTGTTGCGTCATTACATTTGTTATGAAATTTTTCAAGGGGTCAGTAAAATAAAATTTTATTAGCAGGAAACAGTATTACACCTGTAGGGACACATGAAGCAAAACAAAATTCTAATGTAATAATTTTTGTTTATAAATAGCCAGTCAAGTTCTTGAAAATCGTCATCTGAATCATTTGATGCAAAAATATGAGTGATCTCTATTTCATGGACCATAGCATCATCAATTAATGCACAATCACATGCATTCTGGACACTTGCTCACTCATCTACTTTTGGTTATCTTAGTAATTTTTAGGAACATCACCTCTAAAATCCTTCATATTACCCTCAAATATAAACTGTTTGCAGGCTACTGCATTGTTAACATTTCTCAAATTTTACTTAAGAGAAAAATTTTGTTTCAGATGCTGCAAGAAATTGAACAAATACTGATGTTATAAGCAGGAAATGAAAAATATGGTCACTGTTATATGCAGGAAATGAAACCATTAAGCCTTATGAAGAAATCGTGGGACCATGAAATAATGGTGTTATATGCGGGAACGTTACAACAGGGTTCTACTGTATTACGGAAGTAAATTTCAGTAACCTTATTTCTTGCACAGTTGTAAGAGGAATTTTTACATCACGAATAATATGGCAGTGACGAAGGAACTGATAAAGTCAGTAAAATGCTGGTCGAACCTGAATAATCAAAGACTCCCTTTGCATTGGTGAAGATTTAACTCGAACAAGTCAATTAAAAAACCAGGGACATTGAATCAGAGATCATCCAATGGTCATTACAGCAAACACTCACCACACGGATGTTTATCCAAAGTCAAAGGAAAGCATATTTATGTGAGTAGCTTGCACGAATCATGCAAGCTTAAACTGGTAAGAGGTAAAATTGTGATCCAGCTTATGCAAATAAATACACGTAAAAGTTAAAATGGAATTGGTAGACCTTGTAGACTACACGACTAAAAGACGTGAATAATGAAAATTGCTATGGATGAGTTTACACGCACTAGAAATACAAGAAGTACGAGGTGTTCCAGTTAGAATATCACCAGTACTGAGAGGAGTACATTGTCTGTCACATCCAAGGTTCAAACACAATTCCACAATGCCATGCCACCATGCCCATGCAAGATCTAGTTAAAGTGAACAGTGACTCGGGAACACTTGAAAACATTGTTATTGATCACTGACAAGCGGAGACCTTCGACACTGTCCACTGCTGCTACCGCCACCACCAGCTCTGCTGAAATTAGTAATCTTTTTCTGGAAAACCTTTACAGTTGGAATTATTCAGATCACCATTAGATGTAACCTCTGGTGTCTTACAATGAATGCTATTTACTATTTTTTGATGTATTAGATTTGGCGAGAGAGGTGGCCATTTCATTTATAGCTTCATGTCAGAGTTTTTTTTAACTTCACTATTGCACTAATTTGACTCACAAGTTTTACTCATTTTACGTAGTTGAATTCCTAGTGTTGAAAGTTTATTGTTTTTTGTCTTGGTCCAGGAAATGTAATTCATGATTTCCATTGACGAGATGGAACCATTTTGTATTATTTCCGATTTATCGGTTCACCATCAACTTGGTGCAATAGGATCGTTGAGTAGCAGCCGTTCTGTTTTGTATACACTTCCTTCAGCTCACTGGGAAAAAAGAAATTACGTGTGTGTGCTGCAGATAGTTTGGTTTGGTGATTAAATGCTGTAGGCTTAGATTTTTGTAGTTTTGCAAAAGTATGCAATGCAATTGTTTTATGCAGTTGTGATCCATTGCTGTGCTCGTTTGTTAAGAGAATGAGGACGATGGCCCTCTACTTGTCAGTTTGGTGCTCACTGTGGACTGAGTTCAAACCTGTATGTGTGAGTGCTGAGCCCTGCTTTGTTAGGTTGGATTAAGGGTTTAGCTGCTGTCAGCACCAGGAGGTGCTTCTCTGATTGGTAGGGGCCACGGTGGTGTAGTGGTTAAACTACTCACCTCCCACCTAGGCGAATCGGGTTCAATTACCGACGAGGTCGCTCCTGAATTTTCGCATGTGGGAATCGTGCCAGAAGATGTTGCTGGTTGGTGGGTTTTCTCTGGGATATCTTGTTCCCCCCGCCCTTGCATTCTGGCACTGCTCTGTACACACCTCGCTTCACCCACATCGGCTCTCAAGACCTCAATGTCAAGAGCCACCCTAATCTATCTCTCTCTCTCTCTCATTCTGGTTGGGTATCCTACTCCGCCATCACATCTTCTCTGAATACACGCCTGCTTCCCACCAGGTACTGGGATCAAACTATAAACCACAAGGGAGGGGTGCTGGCGTCCAACCACTGAGCTAATAGGTAATTGTACGTATGGATTTCACATTGTTTGTAAAATATACAGTTGGAGCCAGAGTGAGTATTAATGTAAAACTCAGTGTATGTGGCTCTGTTCGGGGTTCTGCTGGCTGCAGCTATTTTACATGTTCGACACCTCAAAATATGTGAGCTCTAGGGTAGTCTTTTGCTCACCCACCAATAGCCTCATCGCCTCTATGCGCAACGCTGATCAACTGGCATGCAGTCTTCGTGTGACTTTATAAGCAGTCACCCTACATTTTTATGGCACATCAATACAGATAAAAGTATGATATGTGTCTAATTGATTCTGAAAACATCAATTTTAGCCATTTTCATGCCCTGGAAAATAGTCCTTGGATTTTAAACAAGAACTTGAAACTTGTCTTTAAGCACAAAATGTTTCTTAAATGCTTTTTGTGTTTGTACACTAATAAAAAATATCTGACCATTTTTAAATCATGTGTTCTACCAAACCTCTGCAATGCATATCGTGCACCGGCCAGGTGGAGCTGTTAAGATACTGTGTACTATGGTGTAAAGTTGAAATCAGTGGTGATTCAAAATCTACCCAAATCATGACATGAAATTAAAGCACAGAGTTGATACCATATGCTCCCATACAATTCGGAGGTTCTTTCACCGTTATTCTTTGCGAATGTAATGTGAAGCACAACATAAGATTTCTTGAGATGCCGTGCAGATAAGTAATGTTTTCAATCCCCCATATAACCACGAGGTTCTTTCACCCTTATCCTTTGCGAATGTAATGTGAAGCCCAACATAAGATTTCTTGAAATGCCTTGCAGATACCCCTAAGTAATGTTTTCAAGCCCCCATATAACCAAGAGGTTCTTTCACCCTTATCCTTAGTGAATGTAATGTGAAGCCCAACATAAGATTTCTTGAGATGTCGTTCTGATAAGTAATGTTTTCATGGCCCCATATAACTAGAATGTTCTTTCACCCTTATCTTTGTGTGTCCCCGGCCGGGGCACTCCGGATTTTCACAAGTAGGAACGTGCCGGACGATACTGCAGGTCTGCAGGTTTTTTCGGGTATCTCCAGTTTCCCCCGCCTTTGCATTCCGGCGCTGCTCCTTTCTCACCTCATTTCACCCTCATTGGCTTTTAAGACCTCGTTAAGAGCCGTCCAATACTCTCACCTCAACACAACTTATCTTTTGTGAATATGATATTAAGCCCAACATAATATTTCTTGAGATACCATGCAGATAAGTAATGTTTTTGTTAGCGTGTGTAGGTTCTAAAAGTTAGGGTTGCAAAACCACCTCAAGAGAGCACCTGCTTCAAAGCTGGACACATCAGTAAGAACCATTCACGAGCANCACCTGCTTCAAAGCTGGACACATCAGTAAGAACCATTCACGAGCATTAATGTAAGTCTTTATTGCAGTAGTTTAATTAATTATGATTCAAGGGAGTTTGGATGTTTCTCCACTGCTTCCCTTCCTCAGAAAAATGTGAACATTGTGTCTTTCAAAACACTGCTGTTCAGATAAATATTTTTACCCTTTGTTAGGGCACTCCTTTACTTTAAGGGGAGAAACTGCCCCCTTGCACAACCCGCNTGGTTGGGTATCCTACTCCGCCATCACATCTTCTCTGAATACACGCCTGCTTCCCACCAGGTACTGGGATCAAACTATAAACCACAAGGGAGGGGTGCTGGCGTCCAACCACTGAGCTAAGAGGTAATTGCACGTATGGATTTCACATTGTTTGTAAAATATACAGTTGAAGCCCGAGTGAGTATTAATGTAAAACTCAGTGTATGTGGCTCTGTTCGGGGTTCTGCTGGCTGCAGCTATTTTACATGTTCGACACCTCAAAATATGTGAGTTCTAGGGCAGTCTTTTGCTCACCCACCAATAGCCTCATCGCCTCTATGCGCAACGCTGATCAACTGGCACGCAGTCTTCGTGTGACTTTATAAGCAGTCACCCTACATTTTTATGGCACATCAATACAGATAAAAGTATATGTGTCTAATTGATTCTGAAAACATAAATTTTAGCCATTTTCATGCCCTTGAAAATAGTCCTTGGATTTTAAACAAGAACTTGAAACTTGTCTTTAAGCACAAAATGTTTCTTAAATGCTTTTTGTGTTTGTACACCAATAAAAAATATCTGACCAATGTGTTTTCTACCTGTTAAGATGCTGTGTACTATGGTGTAAAGTCGAAATCAGTGGTGATTCAAAATCTACCCAAATCATGACATGAAATTGAAGCACAGAGTTGATACCATATGCTCCCATACAATTTGGAGGTTCTTTCATCCTTATCCTTTGCGAATGTAATGTGAAGCTCAACATAAGATTTCTTGAGATGCGGTGCAGATAAGCAATGTTTTCAAGCCCCCATATAACCAGGAGGTTCTTTCACCCTTTTCAAGCCCCTANTTGAGATGCGGTGCAGATAAGCAATGTTTTCAAGCCCCCATATAACCAGGAGGTTCTTTCACCCTTTTCAAGCCCCTATATAACCAGGAGGTTCTTTCACCCTTATCCCTAGTGAATTTAATGTGAAGCCCAACATAAGATTTCTTGAGATGCGGTGCAGATAAGTAATGTTTTCAAGCCCCCATATAACATGGAGGTTCTTTAACCCTTATCCTTAGTGAATGTAATGTGAAGCCCAACATAAGATTTCTTGAGATGTCGTGCTGATAAGTAATGTTTTCATGGCCCCATATAACTAGAATGTTCTTTCACCCTTATCTTTGTGTGTCCCCGGCCGGGGCACTCCGGATTTTCGCAAGTAGGAACGTGCCGGATGATACCGCTGGTCTGTAGGTTTTTCGGGTATCTCCAGTTTCCCCCGCCCTTGCATTCTGGCGCTGCTCCTTTCTCACCTCATTTCACCCTCATTGGCTTTCAAGACCTCGTTAAGAGCCGTCCAATACTCTCACCTCAACTCAACTTATCTTTTGTGAATATGATATTAAGCCCAACATAATATTTCTTGAGATACCAAGCAGATAAGTTATGTTTTCCTGCCCCCATATAACTAGAATGTTCTTTCAGCCTTATCTTTTAAAGGTAAATGTCATGTTAAGCTTAACATAAGATTTTTTGAAATGCCATGCAGATAAGTAATGTTTTTGTTAGCGTGTGTAGGTTCTAAAAGTTAGGGTTGCAAAACCACCTCAAGAGAGTACCTGCTTCAAAGCTGGACACATCAGTAAGAACCATTCACTAGCATTAACGTATGTCTTTATTGCAGTAGTTTAATTAATTATGATTCAAGGGAGTTTGGATGTTTCTCCACTGCTTCCCTTCCTCAGAAAAATGTGAACATTGTGTCTTTCAAAACACTGCTGCTCAGATAAATATTTTTACCCTTTGTTAGGGCACTCCTTTACTTTAAGGGGAGAAACTGCCCCCTTGCACAACCCGCTCCCTACACACGCTTACAAATGTATTGTATTGTGTGTTTGGAAAGCATTGGTAAAAGAGACTTTTGCCTTGTTAGTCTTTGGATGCATTGGTTTCAGAATGGATATGAAAAAAAATAACTCCAGCTATCCATTTTGTAAAAATGGTGTATTTTATCTCATTTTCTTACAATGTACTCACACATTATAATTTTGACAGAATACAGTAACAACGTCATATGCTTGGCATTTGCTATTTTGCTATTATCTATACAGAACAGTTTTGTAACACAAAATACACCACTCTGAACACATAACATTCATACTTCACTATTGCATAAATATATATATTTTTGAATCTTTTCTTTGTTTTTCTTCAACATTCTCGCATTAAACATTAAGTAGGTATATTATTTATTTTGTTTTACTTAACTTTGATTAGACTTACATTTTGACACCAAATTTTTCAATTTGTTAGCTACTTTAAAAAGCAGTAATTACAATTTAATGTGTGTTTACAATTTTATTAAAATTTATATTAATTAGTAATACTTTAAAAATGTTCTGTTACAATTAGTTTATAACATTATTCATTTATTTTAATGTAAAGGTTCTGGGTAGAGCAAAATAATTAGCATTTACAAAATTTGACAGTAGATAGTTACATTTACAGG
The DNA here is from genome assembly GCA_002778355.1 of Clitarchus hookeri. Classification (NCBI taxonomy): domain Eukaryota; kingdom Metazoa; phylum Arthropoda; class Insecta; order Phasmatodea; family Phasmatidae; genus Clitarchus; species Clitarchus hookeri. The sequence continues at coordinate 561,013 of NQII01000412.1, forward strand.
TAGCTCATGGCATAATGTGCATCTCAGCAGTCCGTCATGAATGACGTACTCTGGAAACATCTGCTTGAAATGTTAATAAAGCGAATCAGAAAATTCTTCAGCTTTGGTGTTGGCTACAGATGTACAGTAAGTACAGCATTAAACCATAGATTCTATACTCTGGTAGAAATTATATTACACAGTGAATAGGCTTGAGGAATATTTAAAAAGAATGATGGTTAGCTAATACGTCGTAACTGCACCTAAGTAACTCAAACCCATTAGCCTAGTTCTAACCCTCCTCCCCTTCTCCATTGGCAGCGTCCCGAGACAACCCTGAGTTGGCGGGCTGCAGGTGTTCCATACATTTACAGCTCCGGTGTTTAGGGAGTAAAACAGAGCTCCCCCCGAGATTTGGTATTGGCAGTGCAAGATGCCAGAGTGGTGATGAAATTGTTTTGTGTGGGATGTTTGCAGGTGGACGAAGGGTAGACTTGAGGCCCGGTGGGCATGACAAGTTGTAATGTCAGAAACTCATTCTCTAACCCCTCCGGGTCAGCGTATTACGTCCATAATGCTTTTCCTGGGGCGTCACGGTGAAAATGGTTAGAGAGGTCTTTGCCGAATTTTTTAAGTGATTTCATGTGTAGTGTTTTAAATGAAGGGTTTCTTGAATTGTGTATAACGGTCGGGAGGATGCTAGTGTAGCCTCCTTTCAGCCATCATGACAGGATTCTCTATTCAGTGGCAGTTGTGGACGGACATGCATCACATGGGGGAGTCCTCAACTTTTGCAATCACTCTTTAGTATATCCATAGTTAATTGTTCTAGAACTTCTTGTTTACTGGATCCCACATCACGAGCGATTGCACCGGGCTAGTTTCTTAGATTTGCACCCATCCATGGTGTGCTCATGTGTATGGGAGAACGCAGGCATCCAGCACCGGCTGACTCTGACTGCCATTTAATTGTTGCCTGGTGAAAATGTATGTTACAGGGTTTGTGTGTTGGCCACGTGTGCATTGTAAATATGGCCTCATTGTGAGGCCATTAAAATTTTCTCGTCTAACAACTTTGTGTCGGAGAGACTTTTCTCGGAGTGTTCCCCTTGCGTATCCCAACGGCATGGAGTGTGGCCAGAACAGCACTGTGGGGTGGGCCAATTAGCAATTCACGCTTCACGTGTCGAAGGAGATTTGCCGGTACTTGCCCGAGCCACGATGGCCGACCCTGGGATCCTTGTAGGAACTAGCGGGTGTCCCAATATGACACGTGTAAGCATTTACATCCAGTGGGTGAGTACCAGGGTGATGGGGCCGATATCCCGGGATGGCTAAGTTATCTTCGTGTTAGTAACTTTGAACAGGATAAATATACATACGAGATGGAGTGGGCCAGCATCGAGGGGGATAGCTGCAGTACCCAAGTGGCACACGTGTGCTTCTCGGCTGGCCTGAAGAGTGGGCTAGGTAGATGAGGTGTAGATGGAACAGTAGCAGTAGAATGAAGATGTGAGGAAATGGGAGTATCCGTATGGAAACCCAGACACCATGGTAGTGTCCCATCACCCTACTCAATCAAGAATTCCTTCTGAAAAATTCTTGTCCTTTTGGGCCCTGGTATTTGACTGGGGACCCGCGACCAACCACAGTTTCCTAGGTACTGCACAACTGGAAATAAACTTAGATATACTTTTAACTTACTGTGAAAATGGTAACACTTTCTCAAGAAAACCTAATACATTATTGGCCAGCAGTAATATAAAAAAGAAGTTTTCATGGTGTTTGTTTGTATTGCTTATTCATTAACATTGTTAGAATTGATTATTCTTGTATTTGAAACAATATAATTTTACATTGATATTTTATAATGCCTGTTATATAATTTAATTGCTCTTATTATGCCAACAAATTGAAAATAATTTCAATGTTGTGTTTTTGCTTGAACACAACAATTTTTGCTGTGTTCTTTCTTGCGTAGCTGCTATTTAATTCAGTGTTTATCCAACATTTTGGGAATAATTAACAATTAATTAGCACCATCCACTTCACAATCAGAATCAGAATTCTGGTGTGGCCATTCGGTAACATTTGCAGTTCTTATTGCACAAAGAAAAAATTCCAACTTCACATTGTAACTGAAAAAATGAAAAAAAGTATGTTAGAAAATATTTTTGTAACAAGGAAAGTTGATAAAAAACTGTAGTCTCACACATTACTTCATATATTAAAAATAAATTAAAATCAGTTGTCTTTTTTCTTTTTTTTTTGTGTGCTGTATTAGTGTACTAATATTTAGCAGGTTATAGTGTTATATAAGTGTCTATATAGTGCTGAACACGACATTTAAATTAAACTAACCGGCAGTTTGCCATACGATGGGCTGTGTAACAATTCTCTTTGGAAGGTTTTTGTTCTGTTTGCTACGTAAGTGTGATAGAGATGGTAGAGTCAGTTTGTTTATTGTCTTCTGAAGATGTTGCAGGAAAATCTTTTATTTTGCATGGACTGAAATTGGTTATTCGTTCAATAAATGTGCAAGTTTTTTTTTTGTCAAATCGACCTAACACACGTGTGCGTTTGTTGTTTGTTTTCTGTACTGCTTAGTTTTTTTTTTTTTTGCTTATCAGTACCAGCCCAAATGGCATGCCAGGTATTTCAATTGATATACCACTCCTTCCTTGATTGAGGCGTACTTCAAAGTGTAAGAACACCAAAACTAGTGCCAAGAACATAAGCAGAGTGACTGGGTCAGGAGGAGGGTGAAAGCCGACAAAAGAATGTTAGCACAATATAGCTTTTCTTCTCCACCAGCAAAAATTCACTTTGGTATCTTGCAACTACTGTAACTTGAAAATGTTATTTATCAGAATACTGTTCAACCTTGATTACAAAATTAATTTTTACTTCATTCTATAGGAAAAATTAATTTTCTCCACAAATTATTTGGCTCTCAAGACCTCTATGTTAACAGCCGCCCAAATCTCTCCACTCTCCAATATTGCAGAATTTTTAACTTTGACATTAAATAAGATTTTAACATATGTACACTGATTCTAAGAACAAAACTTATATGAATTATACTGGGAACAAACGCTTGACAGTGAAATTTAAATTCAGAGAACTGTTTATGCTCAGAAATGTTTAAGCAAAAATTTTTGGGTAAGTTAATTGCATTGTATATGCATTAAAACCAAAGGAAGTTGCACTTTTTTTTGTCCATCCCAATATTTTTTAAAATTAAAAAAACATTCTATTAATTTTTTTTAAAGATTTTTAGTGAATTTTATTGTAATGAAATATTTTAAGTCAAAGTTATTGACCTTCACTTGCTACTTCTGAAACACAAATATTGACACAGAATTTTAATTATGCGAAAATAAGACAACCCCAGTTTTCAGTTTTGTGGAATGAAAAGTGGAACAAAATGTAGTCTTTTATTCTGATAAATATAGTAAGTTATGAAATGCTATTAATGGGCACAGAAAATAGACCAGTAACTGCAACTTAAATATTAGCATTAATAAATTAGTATTTACAAGTATTATTAAATTTTCACCCCTGGCATCTTGTTCTCCCAGGTCACTAAAGATGGATTTTCCTTTTCTCCTTAACAACTTTTATTTTATTTACTTTTAAGCTACAGTAGTATAAGTAGAAACTATGCAATTCAGTGGAACAACATTGCAGATAGTGAACCAAAGTTATTGGTTAAAAATAGTTAACTACCTAAAAGCCAAGCACCAGTACAGGATATTTTATCATCACAATTAGAACATTTATTATGTAATAGTCTAACTTCCGNCCTAAAAGCCAAGCACCAGTACAGGATATTTTATCATCACAATTAGAACATTTATTATGTAATAGTCTAACTTCCGTATTAGTTTAAGTGAGAAGTGAGGGGTGACCTTCATTCTGCTCCTCTTTGCTATGTCGCTGGATTACTCCCAGTAAAATGCTACCAAATCTCAATATGCCAACCCAAATAAATATTGATAGTTTTTTAACTAAACAATTAACTTAAATTTATTTATAATTATCGCAACAGTGAACACATTTCTGGTACAGCAAGTGGTGTGCTGGAGAAAGAACTCTTGCCAAATTAACTTGAACTGAAGTAAATTTAAACTGTTGCAGGGAGGTGTATACCAAATCACATCAGAATGGATTGGAATATAAATGGGAAGTTTGGTATGTAAACTGACATTTATAGANCCTAAAAGCCAAGCACCAGTACAGGATATTTTATCATCACAATTAGAACATTTATTATGTAATAGTCTAACTTCCATATTAGTTTAAGTGAGAAGTGAGGGGTGACCTTCATTCTGCTCCTCTTTGCTATGTCGCTGGATTACTCCCAGTAAAATGCTACCAAATCTCAATATGCCAACCCAAATAAATATTGATAGTTTTTTTTAACTAAACAATCAACTTAAATTTATTTATAATTATCGCAACAGTGAACACATTTCTGGTACAGCAAGTGGTGTGCTGGAGAAAGAACTCTTGCCAAATTAACTTGAACTGAAGTAAATTTAAACTGTTGCAGAGNTGTGCTGGAGAAAGAACTCTTGCCAAATTAACTTGAACTGAAGTAAATTTAAACTGTTGCAGGGAGGTGTATACCAAATCACATCAGAATGGATTGGAATATAAATGGGAAGTTTGGTATGTAAACTGACATTTATAGAAGCGGCTACAAAGTGTTAAAAAAAAAAAAAATACATGCATCAGGAATTGCAGCATAGTTAATTGTGGCTGAATATTCATTATTCATAATTGCCAGTGGCGTAGCAAAAGATCTTGAACTGGGAACAGGGATGTCCGAAAGCTACAGGTCCTTGCTAAAATCGCTAAAATGGAAATCTAAGATTCTCTCCTCCTTCCCCCTCTAAAAAAATTTTTGAAACTTTTTGGTTGAAAAGTTAGGCATTTTACATATTTGCATTAAAAATTATTTGGGGGGGCATGTACTATTATGACACATTATCTGGTTATTTTACACTTTACTACTGTAAAGCCTCTTTGCGGACAGTGCAATATCAGGAAACCACTATACCCTTCACAGACAACAGATGCGACATACAGGTGCCTCCATACACCTTCCTCAGACTAACAATACAAGGGTAGGTGACATCTTTCATAGTTATCCTCCTGTATACCGGTGTCCTGCACATCTGAACAGCATTGGAAAGGCTCAATCTGCGCAGGCCGTCCTGTACCTTGTTCTCCGCAACACACCCACAGTTACTCCAACTGCCAGTCTGAATGGACGTCTCGCATGCTAGACCACAGCAACTGCAATTTGATGACACATTGCAGTTGAACAAAATTTTTGCAGTTTTTGATTTTGCTAGGGAAAAGTATATCTGACACGTTACTGCAAAATAGTACCGGTAGGTTTGAAATGAATTGATGTGTAGTTAAAGTTATTGTGAAGATTGGTATTATATGTATGGAAGTATTACTGGCAAGTGTTCAAAATAGAATGTAGGAGGTATTTTCAACAATGCTAAAAATTATTTGTAAAAGATTTTTTTTTTTTTGGAATGTTGCATATTTTTATAGAAAGAGGGAGAGAGAGAGAGAGAGAGAGAGGAAAAAATTTTTTTTTGTAGGGAAATTAACCCTCTTGACAAATTTATTAGAAGGATGTGGGTTTGAGTAATAAATTGCTCAAAAACAATTAGTATGCCAAAAATTGTTATCAGTTCATGATGAAGTGTTGTCATTCAGTAGAAACTTATGAAGCTAAATATCTCTAAATTCATCATGGATTTATCTGTTTTGTTTTTTATTAATTTGACACATTGGTATAATTTATAATATGAGATAATTCTAGTACAGAAGCTGTGCAACCTTTATTCCTCTTATAACAAAGAATTTTTTAGATTTTCAGAGGAGATTATGGTTTGACTTCTTTTGCAAAATCACACTTATACAATTAAATTTAACAAGTATTTAAAATGAAACCTCCGTTCAAAGAAAAGCTATTAAGTATAACAGAATGCATTGTAACTACAAAGCAAAGGATAGAAATATTTATTTTATAATAAATTTCTTCTTTATCCCTTGCTGGGTAATGTTATCCTTTATACAGCAATTTGTACAGACTAAACATAAAGATTTAAAACCAACATTACTTGCCTTCTGAAAGTTGCGGTGGCTGACCATTTGGTTTAGGAGCAGTGCAGAAAAATTGTAACTTAAAACCATATTACATTCCTTATATACATAATCCAAAGGTAAAGAATATTTGTTTTTCAAGACTTTAGATTCCTTTGAATATGTTACTGACATTTCCTGTTACAAAGGTAAATTGAAGAAAGTTTTAGCTAACCCAAATGTCTGATAGCATACTTTAACACTAAACAGGATCTTGGGACTGTCCAACGTCCCTAGAAATAATTTCCTTATAAAATGACAACTCTTAAAACGTACCTCTCCAACATTAAAGAGCATCTGCAGAAAACAAAACTTTGCATAGTAAATTTTTTTCATTACATTTTAAAGAGAGAGTTAAGCGACCATTAAAAAATGTATAAAATGTGTGCCGTAAGTTGTAAATAAGTGCAAATAAATTGTTAGCTATACGAAAACCATCCTTATCATCCTAAATATACACTCAACTATGCAATTTTGCTAGCTTTTGTTATGTTGTACAGAACAAGTTTAGAAAATAATTTGTAACAAAGTTCTTGCAAATTTATTCTTACAACCACCAGTTGGAAAAAATGTGATAAGTATCATAATTTTCATCAGTATTAAATGATTTTGTTATGAGCAGTTGCTAGCCAATACAGGTACATAGCCCTTGTGGGAATGAAAGAGGATTTAGAGTTAAAAAGAGTGGCTCATAATAATAAAATTCTTGCTATACATGATAGCATAAAATGAAAGTAAAATGTTCTGTATATGCAAAACTATATTGGAGCACTTTCGTGTACAGCCAACCACAAGTGTGAGTATTTGTTTGCTTTCTTTTGTGTTTCCCCTTAATTTTTTTGGCAAACTGTTGATAAGCTAAATTACGTTACTGTGCATTTAATTAATTAATTAATTTGAATTTTTAAAATTGTGATCAGAGTAGCACTTATGACACTGAAAACAGTATTACACGTTTATAATTTTTATTCAGGTATTTTAATTTATAATAACAGTAACATCACATTCAGAGTTCCTCAGTCCTGCCAACTGAATAGTGAAATAACAACTCGTTAATAGCCAAAGTTTTAAACGAGAAAGGGAAAAAAACTGTGTCGCATTTGTATTTAATACTTATCACATTCAATACAGTTGTACAAATAAAAGAAATTAAATACTGCTCAAGTAGCTACGAGGAACAGTGGGAGAGGAACAGTGGGAGAGGAACAGGGAGAGAGGAACAGTAGGCGAGGAACAGTGGGAGAGAAACAGTGGGAGAGGAACAGTGGGAGAAGAACAGTGGGAGAGGAACAGTGGGCGAGAAACAGTGGGAGAGAAACAGTGGGAGAAGAACAGTGTGAGAAGAACAGTGTGAGAGGAACAGTGGGAGAGGAACAGTGGGAGAAGAACAGTGGGAGAGGAACAGTGGGAGAAGAACAGTGGGAGACAAACAGTCGGCATACACAACTAGCTACTGCAGCAAAGCTATACGAGACATTTTTTTTCTAACACACAGTATACATTGGCAGTACAATGCATTCTTGTTTTTAGCCACAGTTTGTAACTAAATGCTCAGAAATACACTACAGTTAGCACAAAAACATGTTCATAAAACAAACTAACATCAAAAATTGTTCACAAATTTTTAAATAAAAGGCACTACTATCTGTAAAGTATGCACTGAGAACAAACTGCGTTGTTTTGCACTGCCCTCAAAAATTATTTTCAAAAAATTTTAATGTTTACAAAAACTCTTTGTATAAAAGCCACTGTGCTTTTGCGTTCATTTAAATATTGACCTTATTAACTACAGAGGACTATGTGGGACATTAATTATAACAATCACTTGGATCTGGAACAACCTCTTATACATGTTTCTATGGTTATCACCAACACCACGACTCGTATAATATTGGCTAGGATTTGCTGGGTTTCACAACACACACATCCATGTTCTATGCACAAATATGTTAAACACTTAATTACAGTTCTTGCAATTTCATAGTCTTTTTTTTTTCAATACAAATAAGTTTCATTAAAAAATAACTATAATGATAATAAAATAGCTTCATTTTATTTGCTTCGTACTTTAAAATTTACTCATGTAGAGAAATAAACATAACAAATATATCTTGCAACAATAGACTGAAATTAACTCTTTTCACATCATAACACAAAAAATGTTCAACATTTGATTCAGCTAACAAATCAACAATATTATTGTCTATCTATCAACAGTTATTCCTCTCAAATATGTAACAACTATTCAAGGTTATAAATTATTCTGCGATTGCACGTTACATGTACAAATACATATTATTCTGACTGAAAGATCTCTATCCAAAAACAGTGCTTTTGTATGTATAATTTCACCCCATCAAAAATTGCTTTTCTTGTATTTGCAATTTTATAACGAAGTAGATAATGAATATTATTCATGTACGTATGTGCTTTAAGAATTTTTTCCGTAACTTTTTAATTTTGCATGTATAAAACAGTGTATAATAAATAATTATGTACAGAAAGATAACTGAAAATATTTATTACAGTATTGTATGTATTGGCATTGATAATAGCTGCATTTAGGGTAACATTTAAAACATTGCAGTTAACACATCATGCTACAATGCCACAGTTTTGAGTAGTTTTGTTTGTGAGATGACATACAGTGCTGCGGTGAATACCTGCTGATGAGCCAGATATGTCACCCTAGACGTGGCTTCTTTAGCACGTCTTCCACGGTGCGTTGAGTTCCGTGTAGCAACAGCCTCGTCACTTCTGGTCGGTGACTAATTTTTTGATGTTAGGATTGTTACAAATTCTGGAATATTAAAAAGAAAAAAAACTGTTCTTAGTTTGAATTACTGACATTGTATAAGCACTCAACATTTTGTATTGTTTTTCCCACATCCAGTTTAGTATAAAATTTAGTTTTGTAACACTTTTTTGAATTTTTGTTAGCATTTCTTGTATTACTCACTATACATAAACAGTATAATTAATAATTAAATTGTCAGTATTAATGTATCAGCAGAACCATTTTAAGAGATTTTGTGTTAAGAAGTTTTCCTGCTTCACAAGCTTTAAAAAGTTTTTATTTGATCTGTTACTAATACTATTGCTAATACTTTTGCCAATACTATTAATAGTACTACGTAGTACCGATACTATTACTACATATTACTAAAAAATAAGGATGTTCCAAACATAGACGTCCAAACTGAAACAGATGATAAAAGGTCTCAAGACCAACACAAAAAGTCCAATACTTATGTGGTCTGATTCTGGATCATTTAAAAGTTACCTACTAATATTTTTCTATTTCTCGGACACACTCTACACATCGGGCTAGTAATGTCGTAATAGTGACAAAAGCAATAGTACTAGTGAAGTGACATTTGTACATACAGTAGGTGACTGGTGTAGCCACTTCATTAAACACCATTCATGTTATCGTCATTACAATGATGTGAAAACTAATAACAGTTTTGCAGAAGTTATCTTGTCCGGATATTTGTCACAAGTTTGAGTTTAAAAAATGATAGTGTACCGCATAACCTAATGCCTGCCACTGGAAAAAAACTACCTTTTCGTATTCCTGATCAGAAGTACTAATCATAATCGGTCATGAGCTGCCTTCAATGTCGAAAAGGTGACAACATAGTCTGAAGAAGTTAGGATGTTTATAAACTGAATTTAGGGCAACGCTACATACGTAGGGTTCATATCTCACAAATAATAATAGTTGACTTTAAAATTGAACAGAATCAAGTGAAAGAGACAGAGCATTGTGCCACTACTTTGGTTCACTCATGTTAAAAGATGTAAAAAAGAAAATGAGAGGAGGGAAATAAAATGCAAGTAATTGGCATAATTTAATTTTTCGGAGTATTCATAACCACACACAGAAAATTCATGGTAAGTCATATGCCTGCTTCAAGATGTGAAGGCTTCTCGAGGGCTGACCTGGATCATGTCAACCAAGCGTTAGAGGAGGTGCGCCATGATCCTTCACTAGTGTCAGGAAGATAATCAGTTGTACGTGTATCCTGGCAACTGGTGTACATGGTACGTTGCAAGCCGGAAGTTACCACCCCTATCACATACAGAGCTTGCAGTCTACTTCCAGTGGATTATGAAAATAAGGTTAAGTTTGGCCGAGAAATGGTGCGTTAGTCAAGGAAGGACCCACAACTTTTTTGATTTGATAATATTTTCTGGATGGACAAGTCACATTTCAAAAGAGGTGCAATATTTAACATTAACTATAACTCATGGTCTTTTGAAAATCGTAATGAAATTAGAGAAACTCATTTCCAACTTCAGTTTGGCATATTACTTGTGGTTAGATATACCAATAATAGACCGCCAATTGAACTACTGGAGAGACTGAATGGTGATGCTTATAATAAATTTTCTTTTGTATGATCTTCCACCACTGTTGGAAGACGTGAACCTCGAGGTCCTCAGAAACACGTGGCTTCAGAATAATGGTGTCCCATGCTGTTATGGATTGGAAGTGTAGCAGCATTTAAACACTATGTTCCCTAATAAATGGATTGGATGTTGCAGACAACTTTAGTGGCCTACACATTCACCAGATACAAACCCATTTAATTTTTTTCATTGGGGGTACTATAAATAATTTGTTTGTGCAAATGAATGTTGAAGAATAAGGGAACTGAGGCACAAACTGTGGGTAACTGATAATACTATCAAATTAAATTTTAGTGCTTTCAAAGCATTAAAAAATAAATTTCTACAATGGTGCAGGTTTGTGTGTACAGAGACAAGGATGACATTTTAAACATATTTTTATGAATACTTTGATAAATGAAACTATGCCAATTACTTGCGATTTATTCCTCTCCCTTCATTGTTCAGTATTTTTGTGAACTAAAGCAAAGGAACCGTGTTCTGTCTCTTTCACTCAATTGTGTCAAATTTCAAGAACAACTATTTCAATTATTTGTGATATTTGAACCCTTTCTACGTGTGTAGCATTGCTCTAAAGTCAGTTTGTAATTATTGCCGCCTCTGTATACTATGTTTCCATTTTTTCAATGTCGAAGTCTGATCACGACAATCACGATTAGTACTTCTGATTAGGCATGCAATAAGGTAGTTTTTCCAGTGGCAAACCTTAGGTTATGCAGTAGCTTATTTTTTAAACTTGTAACAAATATCTGGACAAGACAACTTCTGCAAAACTGTTAATATTTTACACATCGTAGTAATGACAATGGACTACATTGGACTACGTTCCGTATGTATTGAACTTCTTAGTTGGTCTTGAGCCCCTCTATCATCTGCTTCAGTTTGGAACATCTGCATAATTTTACGCTTGTAAGAAGCTTTCCTGGTTAATAATTATATATATATTTTTTTAGTATTTTTCTGAAATGCCTTCAGGGTTTCACTGTATATTAGCAATATATGTCTTTTTGAAACTGCTGCATAGCCGAAAGTTATTTTCCATATGTTAATGGTGCATTCCATTTACATTATTGTTTTTAGAAATTTTTTTTACAAGCTTTGCAAAGCATGGCTTTAATTTTGGTCCATATCAGTATAAGAGTAAGTCACTTAATTGTTGTACAGTGCACATCCATATCCAAGTTATTCCTACTCGATAGCCATATTTTCCTTATATCATTTTTATAATTTGTAGTAAGTTTTTATGGACCATCAAAATTGTCTGTATGAAAACATATACGGTATATAGAAATTCTTCATCATTCAATAAATAAGAATTTTACTAAATATTTAAAAAATTTATGTTTTTTAATGTGCTATGTTAAAATTAATTGCAGCATTTTGTAAAACAAGGAAAATAAAAATTTCCAAGAAATACAAATGAAGTAATAAATATATTAATAATTTCATAAGAATATAAAAATTAAAATTAGTATAGTGATAATATATAAAAATTATATAGTTGTGCATTGTTTCTCCTAAAAGTAAAATGAATAATTTTTTCTGCATTAATTTTAATTAAGATGTAAAATTTAGAAATTGATAAGGAAATCTGATTAAAAATTTTGTCATTTAAATACGTGGAATTATCCAGGAGGATTGTAATTTCTGAATAATTTTATTTTGTAAATGTGCTTAAGAAAAATGCTTCTTCATTAGCACATTTGTAATAATCTCTGCTGGGAACAAACCATGAATTTATAAACTGTGAAAAGGAGGGAGTGGGGTAAAAGATCAAATATATATTGAATGGAGAAACACATGTCTACTGATAAACATTATTTTCCTTAACACCCAGCTTAGCCATTTGTCACCTTAACTCCTTGACTGGTCAAAGCCCAGAAATAATATGAAAAATAAACTTATAGAAACTGTGATGGGATATTTTAGTATAATTTTCAGGCTAGATGATAAATGTAGAATTATTTTGAGTTCTGTTCTAAGGTTACACAGTTCTCACCAACCATTCCATATAACTAAAAAATGCTTACAAAAATAAGGGTTGCCCATGTACCCCTTGTGCTTCTCTCTAAATTTGTGCCTGGCTGGGAGAGCAGGAACTCTGATAGCAAATGAGTGTATATGTCTGGGTTACTGTGGGGATCTTAGGTACAGGGATAATCCGTGAACTCTGTCTCTGCAGGTTTGACTGGATAGTTTGACTTTGGAGTCATCAGTAAACATGCTGAAGCGGCATGGAATTGTGCTTACTTCAGAAATGAGTGAGTGAGTGAAGAGATTTGGGCGGCTCTTAACAGCGAGGTCGTGAGAGCCGATGAGGGTGATAGAGGTGAGTATGGAGCAGCGCCGGAATGAAAGGACGAGAAAACCTGCCGAACAGCATCATCATCCGGCACAATTCCCACGTGCAAAAGTCCGGGAGTTACCCGGCCGGGGATTGAACCCGGTTTGCATTGGGGGAAGGCGAGCGGGCTAACCGCTCAGTCACCGCTGCCCTGAGATGGAAATGATCTCACATAGTTGATAACTGTCCTTGCGTGGCTTTGGCACCACCACCATACTGGACAGCAATGCTCAGCTGCCTGATAGGGAAGGTGTCAACCATTGGCAATAGGTTTTACCAACAACATGGTGAAGTCAGTCAGAACACTGCGCATAACGTCCCCACTTGTCTACAGGTCCAGCCCAGGAGGGTGCTATGGTTCTTACCCAAACAGTGTTTGGGATCACAGCTATGATCAGAGGAGAGAGTAGGGTTGGTTGGTACTTGCTAGAACCGAGAACACTGAATACTGAAGGAAGCTTAAGGTGATATTTCATGATACCTGCTGCTGAACTTTCTCTTCGTACAAGCTTCTTTAAAGGCTTGGTACACAAGCCCATATACCAGCTGTCAGGTGAGCAGGTACAGAAGATTCCTATGACACGACAGTAATTGGCTGGCATATTAGTGTGAGGCAGACTTGGTGGGTGCACAAAAATATGGTTCACTGTAAATTTGGACCCCACTCATACTAGTATTCATTAACTTGTTTATTAAAAATCTAGCACATCTTACTATTGCTTCATATCTGTTGTAAATTATAATTGATTCGTATTGATATACCATATTTTCACCTTATGAAATTCATAACATTAAGTTACCAGAGTATTTTTTTAAGTATCTGCTTGATTTATATTAGTATGAATAATGTAAGTAATTATTTTGTAACCTAGTCATAATAAACATTTAAAGGTAAAAAGCAAATCACTGGAACTTTGAACATTTGTTAATAAAATACAAGTTTATGCATAGGCCAAGTCACTGCCTCTGCTTTGACTTGAACAGAAAAAGTCTGTACGTAAAATGTAGTAATATTGTAGTATTTGAAACACAGTTCATATTTTTTTTTTTAGTGTTTTAGGTTTTAAAAAGGTATCTTCAGACAGTATTTAAAATTTTCCATAATCGATATTGTTGGCTTTACTCCATTTGGAAGCTTTCAACTTAATGGATGTATAATAAAGTAATGTGGCCTGTGAGGGGACTAATAATACAGACGGCGTTTGGTGTTCATGTTAGTAAAAGTCAAAATATAACACAAATGCTCAGACTTTGAACGTAATGGGCGCCAACTCACCGGGTGAGTACGAGATCACTGTTCTCAGGATCGTGGGCCGAACAACCACGTGGCTGTATTCACTCGCACACATGGCACAAAAGTTACCGGAAAACGTAAATATCACTGGGTTATTCAGGATCCCCAGCATGCCTTGATGTTACCATTTACACTGTAAATGAAGTACGCCTCCTAGAGGCGGTGAGGAACTGTGGGATAGGGCCTGGGCCCGAAGTACAATACAATAAATGAGAACGCATACTTGCAGTTAACTCGAGAAAAGTTGTATTGTCGAGTTCAGTATGCAAAGACACGTATACAGAATCAAAGTTAAGCGGATCTGGCTCGCAAGGCCTGCCAGCGGCCGTAACGGAATAATGCCAAGAAAATGNAAATGCTCAGACTTTGAACGTAATGGGCGCCAACTCACCGGGTGAGTACGAGATCACTGTTCTCAGGATCGTGGGACGAACAACCACGTGGCTGTATTCGCTCGCACACATGGCACAAAAGTGACAGGAAAACGTAAATATCACTGGGTTATTCAGGATCCCCAGCATGCCTTGATGTTACCATTTACACTGTAAGTGAAGTACGCCTCCTAGAGGCGGTGAGGAACTGTGGGATAGGGCCTGGGCCCGAAGTACAATACAATAAATGAGAACGCATACTTGCAGTTAACTCGAGAAAAGTTGTATTGTCGAGTTCAGTATACAAAGACACATATACAGAATCAAAGTTAAGCGGATCTGGCTCGCAAGGCCTGCCAGCGGCCGTAACGGAATAATGCCAAGAAAATGGCGCGAAGAAAACTTAAAGTGAAATTAAGCCTCCGGGGGCGGAAATGAGCTGACTGAGGGGGTGCTGCGAACGCGGGGGATACTTCGGAGATATCACAAAGGTTCCAGTAAACTACGTTAGGCTATTGGTCTTGAAATGATGAGAACAAAGTATGAAAGTCCCCCGCGACGCACGTACATCTGCTGGAGATGGCGCGGGAAAGCGGCGTCCTTGCTGAGAGCTCGCGCCACTCCGCGAGGTACCTTAATTTGCTGACCTTATTACATTAACATGTAAGAAACGTTCAGGATGAAAATCCCTGATCCTGCAGAGAGTCCAGAGTTATTAATTAGGAGCTTATTTACACACCAAACCTTATGTGGCGCCTCGAAATTAAACATGGGAATTTTATGTCTGTCAAGTTCTGGGGTAATCTGCGACCAAAATGGTTGAGGGCCGCACTGGTGCAGCAACTGTGAACCAATGACGCGGTGACAGTGTTTGTTTAATTTTGATGATAAATAAAGTAACAAGTATGTGTACAGTTAACCTGAGTTGCCATATCTACTATAAAGAAAATCTGTTATAAAAAGCGTGGTAGGATGTGACTTACCTTCGTAGTTGACCATACCATCTCCATCCAGATCAGCCTCCCGGATCATGTCATCAACTTCTTCATCTGACAGCTTCTCCCCTAGGTTGGTCATCACGTGACGTAGCTCAGTGGACGATATGAGGCCATCATTGTTCTTGTCAAATACCCTGGAAAATCATTTGTGTATAGGTTAGTGCACATACCATTATACATTTTAGAGAAACAGGTAAGGGGTATGGGAAATTTCGGGAAGTGGAGATAAAGATCAGGACCGTTTGGAGCATCATCCAGAAATTATAATTTCACTTATTAAAAAATAATTGACCTGATGTAGTGTTTTGATGAATAGGTCAGTTGGCACAGAAATTGATAGGGGAAGAAATATGGTAGTATTTTGTCATTTATTACTGTAATATCTATTTGTAGTTAAGAATAAATGTAATTCAACTGCCACAAATGTAAACATACAAACTGTTGAAATTCTATGTGAAAAGGGACCTGCCATCAGAAGGTTTCCTCCTCATATTCGCAACTCCTCTGGAATACCCACCCCATCAGTCTGCCACAGTTCCATGGAGACTAGGAGAGAGACAGACCAATATTGTTCCCAATACTGAAAATATGCTATAAAAGGTACAGTTAGCACACGAGCTCAGACTATACTTATGGTTGGTGTTAATATAACACTATAGTGTGTCTGTGGTCAATTCAACACTTTAAGAAAACTACAATACAAATACGTGAATTTGAAAATTACAAAATAAAAACCCTGAAATGCTAGTAGGGAGGTCTCTGAACGTTTACACTCTTCGTGTGTCTTTCTTGACTAACAAATATTTGCTTTGAAATTGTCCTACAAATTATATATGCTGGGTCTGCCATTATGAACCCCCGCCTGTGGGGCAGAGGGGTATGCAGTTGCACTGCACGGCTCTACATTTTCACACACATGCACTGCACTCACGGTGGGCTGCAACTACACTAGAGGGTTTCATGCGGTGGATGCGGCGAGGGGAGAGGGTTGGAGGCCCCTGTCGAGGTGGGTGCCGCGACGCCAGGTGTCCTGACGCGGGCAGGACGTGGCGCTGCTTCCTCTTGCTCGTGCTGGTGGTATGCCTGGGGTGGCGTTAACGCGGGAACGGCGACGTTGGGTGGCACCGCGCCGTCCGCGATGATGTGGCTCCCGCCTCGACGATCCTTGAGGGGCGCCTGGACGCCGGAAGTCGTCGAGCTTGCAGGCCCTTGTAGATGCTCCTTCGAGGGAGGTGCTGACGCACTTTCCTGCTGCGTGGGTGTTCGGTGGACCTCGACATCGGGCTCGCCGTCATGCGTCATGGGGCACCTGGTGCGTCGTCGTCATCAACGTCACCTGGTGTTAGGCGCA
The DNA here is from genome assembly GCA_002778355.1 of Clitarchus hookeri. Classification (NCBI taxonomy): domain Eukaryota; kingdom Metazoa; phylum Arthropoda; class Insecta; order Phasmatodea; family Phasmatidae; genus Clitarchus; species Clitarchus hookeri. The sequence continues at coordinate 577,937 of NQII01000412.1, forward strand.
GGTCATTCCGGTGCACCTTGACAGCCTTTCTGCTGAGCCGGACCAGGTAGGGGTGGGTCCGATGGCTCGTGCGATAACATGCGGCCCGCTCCATTTCTCCGCAAAACCCGCGCAGAAATCTCTGCGGGCTGAGGACTACAGGTGCGCACGAGTGTAGACGTGCTGACCGGGTCATAGTTGAGGTAGTGGTCGCATTGTGGTCGGCAGCCACCGCGCGATGTAGCCTCGCTGGTGAGTGCGTATCTCTTGGTGCTCCCTCCGACGCCGTTCACCATCGGGCGTCACTGCTGACTGGGTCACCACTGTCTTCAGCTCGCTGGCAGTCAAAATCACCAGGCAGGGTGAGCTTGTGGCCCAGCAGGACGTCGGTAGGGGACTTGCCGGTGGCGGTGTTGACGCACCGACGGACGGTGAAGTGGGTGGCGGGCAGATGGTCGGCCCAGGTGGTGTGTTAGTCGCCCACACGGAGCCGCAACTGGGTCTTGAGCTCTTGGTAATAGCGCTCTGTAGGATTGGCACGTGTGTGGTAGATTACAGTCTTCAGATGTCGCACTCCCCAACGGGTACACAATTCTCGCCTATTTCTGCCTGTGAATAGCGTGCCATTATTGGTAAGTAGGTTCTGCGGATATCCCCACCTGGGGAAAAGTCGGTCTGCAGGACCTTGGCAACACTCGTGGCCCGTGCGCTACTGACGGTATATGCCTCGACCCAAGTGCAAAGTTATCGTTGACCACCACAATGTACCTCTACCCCCTCCCTGAGTACCTGTAGTAGAGCCCCATGTAGGTGAGGAACACCGTCTCGAAGGGCTTCGTGTGCAGTCGAGGCTGCTGTTGTACCTCGTAAGCTCGCCGTGCTTTGAATTCGTTGCACATAACTCACTGTTGCACGTACTTGCATGAGTGCCTGGTTAGTACGGGCCAAAATAAATATTCAAGTACATTGCGAATTGTTTGCTCCGTCCCAGGTGTCCTGATACGTTGCAATCGTGCGCGTGACTCAGTACCTACTCTCAAACATTGGGG
>NQII01000412.1:579221-608588 GCA_002778355.1 Clitarchus hookeri
CGGCGCATGGTGACTTGGGCAGTGCGTCTGCTAGCTGGTTTTCACTGCCTGGGACATGCTCCACGACGAAGTCGTAAGCTTGAAGAAGCAATGCCCACCGGGGCATCTTGCTGCGTGCCTCGCGTATGGTGTGGAGCCAGACTAAACAGCGGTTGTCGTGCGAAGTGTGAAGCACTGGTACTCCAAGTACGCGCAGTACTTCTTGATGGACCATACCACGGCCAAGCATTCACGTTCGTTGACGTCGTACCTCTGCTCAGTTGGTACGAACTTGGAACTAGCGTATTCGATGACGTGATGTTCACCATTGTCACTGCACTGGTGGAGCACTTCACCGAGTCCTTCTTGGCTGGCATCGGTCTGCAGGTAGAGGTTGGGCACATTCGGAAACGTGACTTGATTTGCTGGAAGGTGCAGTCGGTGGGGTCGGTCCCATTGAAACCGCCGCTGGGTTGACAGCAGGTCAGTGAGTGGTGCCGTGATGACGGAAAAGTCCTGGATGCGCTCCTGGAGTCAGTTTATTAGTCCAAATATCTTCCGGATCTGCTTGCGCGTGCGTGGTGGTGGGTACTCGTCAATCAGCCGTAGTTGTTAGGGATTGGGTTTGTTGCCTTCCTCGTTGACGACATGCCCCAGGAAGTCGATGCTGGTCTTTCCAAGGTGGCATTTTGTAGTTGCGCATGTGCGGCCATTGACGGCCAACCTCTCGAGCACAAGTGACAGGTGGTGTAAGTGCTCCTCCCAACTTGCATAATAAATTAACAAAATAAATACATAAATATTTTCTGAATAAAAACAGTTACAAACTAAACTTGGATGGTATGAAATGATGGTAAGACAACTGAGGTGAAAAATACGTGAATTTTAGGATTACAAAATAAAAACCCTGAAATGCTAATAGGAGCATCTCTGAACATTTACACTCTTAGTTTGTCTTTCTTTACTTACAAACACTTGACTTGAAATTGCCCTACAAATTGTATATGCTGGGTCTGCCATTATGCACCCTTGTTCACCCGTGCCGGTGGAGGTATGCAGTTGCAATGAACTGTTCTACATTTTCACACACATGCACTGCACTCGTGTCTGCACTTGCGGTGCGCTGCAGCTACACTAGTGTGGTGGACGCGCTGCGTGGCAAACGGCCGTCCTGCGTCAAGTGTTTAGTGAGTGACTTAGTGAATTTAAGGGGCAACCTATTACATTTCAGCTAGACCCTACTATTCCACTACTGCAGTTGAAACCTCGTACAGTCCATATGCCCTCCTTCTAAAGATTAAAAAGGAGCTGGAAAGATTAGTAGCACTGGTTATGTATTCTGACTGTGCCACACCTATTGTTCCAGTGCTCAAGCCAAATGGGGATGTGAGAATTTGTGCTGATTATAAAAGCACGTTGACTAAAGCGTTGAAGGAGGACCTGTAACCATTTCCGCTCATTAACCTGATACTATCTAAAGTTTGTAGAGGCAAAGTGTTCGCAAAGATTGACTTAGCGCAGGCATTTCAACAGCTGCGATTTGACAAGGGTGCTGCGGTTGCTCAAACTATAATCACACACAGAGGGGCTTTCAAAGTGAATCGTCTACAGTTTGGGGTGCGCGAAGCACCAGGAAAATTTCAGAGGTTCATGGATGATGTACTGGCTGGTTTTGATAATGTTGCGCCATATTTTGATGATTTGCTAGTGAAGGGTACATTCATGGAGGATTTGCTTGCAAGTGTGCAATAGTTGCTGCAACACTTCAGGGATGCAGATATTCATGTCAAGGCAAAAATTGTGTTTTGGGTGCCCCAGAAGTATGTAGGAGTATGTGGAGAACCAACACGGCCTCCAGCCCACACCTGACAAGGTACAATTCATTGATGAGGCTCCAACACCATCAAACAAATAGGAGTTATAGGCTTATCTTGGTCTGCTTAATTTCTATCACTCATTCATTTCAAATAAGGCTAGAGTAACAGAGCCTTTGCCTTAGCTATTGCATAAATCCGCACAGTGGAAATGGACCTAGGTTCATGATGAAGCTTTTGCAGCTACGAAAGTCCTTTTAACATCTAACTCCTTGCTTGCAAACTATGACCCAGATAAGCAACTTATTTTAACATGTGATGCATCCCAGTATGGGATTGATGCTGCCCTGATTTAACCGAACAATCACGGGGAAGAAGTTCCGGTTTGCTTTTATTCCTGTACCATGATGTCTACTGAGCGGAAGTATGCACCGATACACAGAGAAGCGTTAAGTATCATTGCCGGCATCAAGAAGTTCCACAATTATGTGTATGGACGATAATTTGAGATATGCACTGATCACAAACAGTTGTTAGTGCTGTTTACTACCGACAAGGTCACTCCAAACATCATTTCACTCCGAATGCTTCGCTGGAGCATTATGCTAAGTGGTTACGATTTTGTGTTACGATACATGCCAGGGTCTGGTATTGCCAATTAAAAATGGCCTCAGCCGTCTTCTACGATCCACCCCTGAAGTACTTCTTCTTGAANTAAACAGTTGTTAGTGCTGTTTACTACCGACAAGGTCACTCCAAACATCATTTCACTCCGAATGCTTCGCTGGAGCATTATGCTAAGTGGTTACGATTTTGTGTTACGATACAAGCCAGGGTCTGGTATTGCCAATTAAAAATGGCCTCAGCCGTCTTCTACGATCCACCCCTGAAGTACTTCTTCTTGAAGTATTAGATGTCCCCCTCCCTTTTAACAGCACACCAGATTGCTGACATTACCAAGGAGGATCCTATACTATCTAGAGTTTCCTCATTGGTGTGGAGGGGATGGCCAAGTGATGAATTAGGAGAAGAATTCCAGCCATCTGTGAGGAGACAACATTAATCATCAAGTCACAGAAGGCATTTGCTTGGGTAGTCATTGCAGTAGGGGACCGTGATCACATTCTACAGACACTACATGCTTGTCATCAGGGAATAGTGTTAACGAAGTCATTGGCACGCAGCTACGTTTGGTGGCCTGGCCTCGATAAGGAATAGGACGAGATGGTACAGCAGTGCGAAATCTGTCAATGTATGAGTCATTCACCACCAAAGGCTTCTAATCATCCATGGAAATGGACCAGGCAGCCATGGTCACATCTACATGTGGAATTTGCTAGTCCTATTCAGGGACAGGTATTCCTGGTTGTTGTTGACTCGTGCTCAAAATGGCTTGAGGTGCTGCCAGTGTCATCCACTGATGCTAGAAGTGTCTTTACATCACTGCGAACCCTATTTGCTTCTCATATCATTCCAGATGTATTGTTAGTGACAATGGAACAGCATTTAGTTCTGCTGATTTTGCCAACTTTGCAGACAATAATGGTATCAGGCTTATTAAGATAGAGTCCATACCATCCTTCATCTAATGGCCAGGAGGAGAGGATGGTTCAGTCAGCAAAAGAGATGCTGAAACGAATGAGTGGCAGTGACCTTTCGCAACGTTTAGCTAGAATGCTGTTAACAAAGGACGTAATGCCTGCAGCTGCTACAGGGACCAGTCCAGCAGAGCTGCTTATGGGTAGTCTACTGAGAATATGCCTCGACAGATTACACCCAGATCTTGAAGAGGAGATGAAGCAAAAGCAAGAGAACAACAGAGTTCCAGTTGAATCTCGGAGGTTCTCACCACAGGACCTGGTTTATGCAAAAAAATGGGAAGATGATCAAAATGGGTGCCAGCCATTATTGTTGAGGTGTCTGGCCCTCATTCATACAAGGTGATCACAAATGATGCGAGTGCGGATGAAATGGCATGTTTCTACATCTCTCCCCCTTCCCCAGGAAGACAGTATATAGACACCAACTGCTACAAGAAATGATGTTGCAACAGCTCCAAACGCAGTTGAAGAAGGAGAGGGTCAATTTATGCAGGGTACTAGGGGAGAGGTGAGAGGAAGCAGGAGCTACAACCATCGTCACCAGTCGAAGAAGCAGAGTGTAGAGGATTTGCACCCAGTATGCCCATACTCAGAGGACAGACAAGCTCCTCCCATTTGTCAGGTACAGGTGAATCGAGTGAAGATAAACCTCTAGCTCGTACTAGGCCTACCAGATAATCTTTTAAGCCTATTTGGACAAGGCATTTTGTTATGTAAGGGGGAGTGGTGTTATGTCTTAGGGAGAATGTTGGAGGTTGGCAGTCATGCCAGTTGGGTTATACACATAATAGTGTTGAAGTCTACAGGGCGGGAGGATGGCGGATCGTGTGTGTTGATATCGCATTGCAGTGCAGTAGACGAAGCAGGATTAGTTAAAATGGAATTGTATTAACAACTGTTAAAATGTAACTGTATGCAACAATGCCAATCATTATTGTAAGGCATATAACACGAAAGAAAAGTGTTAAGTGTTCAAATATTTAAACATTTCTATTCACATAAATACTTGTCTTTATTCACTTGCTATTTGTCTGGGAGTAGATCAGTTAATGTTGACATTAGATAATTTACAATTATGGCCAAAGATTTTAAAATTTTTTTATTTTAAATTGAGGCCTACATGGGAACCTGTGATTGGGATAATTAGAAGAATTCTGGCTGAAAGCAATTTTACAGGTCCAATTTCAAGCTTTAATTGCATTACCAGTAATTTTTATCATTGTAATCTGCCTGTGGTAATTTAATCATATTACCATTTTTTTTTTCAAACAGAAAAATATCTCTTATGACCACTCTGGACCAGTTTTGTAACTAACAGGTGCATGCTTGAGTATTTATTGGAGTGACTTGGCCATCTTGTGATATAATACCCATAAGTGTCATCATTGTCCACACCATTATAAAGTTTTCATCACAGAAATAGCACAACTGCCATTCCACAACATTTTTACATTAGCATGATTTTTTTTCAACTACGATGTTAGTCATAATTACACAACAGAGCACATTTTGAAAACAATGCACATTAAATGTACAATTGTAATTTCTATAATTTTTTTTTTCTTTCAAATAATCGAGGTGTACTAACTAAGAATACAAATGCATAAGGAGTGCAAAATAAAATATTAATATTACAAAGCATCAACACTGTATAACAGTTCTAGACATATTTATAATGCCAATCTTAGAGGGTAGCGACTGCATAATAGAAACCAACATTGCCTATTTTTTTATTATCAACTAGAGTGGAATCACCCCAGACTCATTTTATAGCTTCATGCATGTGATATTTTAGACAGTGGAGATCGCAAGTGTTAATAGCATTCGTAAATATTAGTATTCCACATTTTTTATTATTGCAAGCCTTCGTTTAGCATTTTGACCCACAAGACCTCCACTATGTGTATTAAACCTGATACCTGTAGATTTCATTAATGGAGAGAACTGCTTACATTTGTAGGTATATTTGTCCTTATGGACGCTCAGGTGTAAAATCGACGACATGGGGCGATTTTTAGGCACCACCTCGAGGATAGCACCTCCAGCCAGAAAACAGATGGATTTAAGAGCAATGATCTCGGTGAAGATGTTAGGGGCACCGATAGAACACACCTGTACCAGCTATTGGGGTTTGTGTATGGTCAATTGTTATGTTAGCCAGATGTATCTCAGTCCTTTGTTGGCAGGCCATTCACACATGTTAAGCCCGTAAGGGATCAGTTTCTGCTGTGATGGTGTCCCAGTAGCTGAATGACTCCTTGCAGAGTGGCTAACATGCTCTCTTCTATTTCTATTCTTACAGACTTTGTTGTCTCTATGTGACATCATGTGCAGCTTGCCTCTGTACCATATATCTTCTAGTAACTTCCCAATCCACTTGGTTGAACAACAACATGTCACCTGTCTTGTTGGTGAAATGGCGTTGTGGTCGCCCCATAGATTGGAATATTTCCCAGCCACACATGACTGGTGTAGTCAGAACATTGGTGCTGACAGATTATGCACAACTGCAGTGCCTGCAGGAGACCTATACATACAGCAAGGTTTGATGACAGACCATATACTGACCATCTGAGTAACAGTTGAGGATAGAATTGGATGAAGAAAAAAGATCTCGGTGCATTTGATTGTGGCTAGACTGTTGGTGCCAGACATATAGGGCACTCCATCTCCGACGTCATGCAGACATTGGGACTTCCACGGGCAACCATGTAACAGTGTACAGTGAGTTCATGGATTCAGGTAAAAAACACTAATCATTACTACCATCGCATACAATAAACCTGTTTATGATGGGTCGCAATCGGCTAGTCTGGTTGGTAACAGTGGATAGACATGCCAAAGTACAACAGATCACTCTCCAATTCAGTGCTGGACCATAACCACCTGTGAGCAGCCGTACCATCCAAAACCATCTTCTTGCTTTGGGGTAGAAGAACCATCACTTCACTAGGATATCCGTGCCCACTGCATGTCACAAGGCTCGACAATCAATGTGTGCATGGTAATACTACCATTGGAACCTTGAAACATGGTANTGCCCACTGCATGTCACAAGGCTCGACAATCAATGTGTGCATGGTAATACTACCATTGGAACCTTGAAACATGGTAAAAGGTTGCCTAGATGGATGATTTGAGATACATGCAGGTGGGAGAGTACAAATGCATAGCTACACAAATAAAGCGATGGATTCGTGTCAGCAGGGTACAGTTCAGATGGTGGTGGTATCCTTGTATCGGGACTGTTTATATGGGATAAAAAGGGTGTCCTGATACGTGTGCCATTTTACTTCTCCCGGCAAATGATACAGCGACCTGCTAGCAAATCATGTACACCAATTTCTGAATTTAAAGCACCCCACAGGAGCCTGTATCTACAGCAAGACAATGCACCTTCCCAATGCTCTCGAATTGTGACCAAGTGTTTGAATGAACACCCCACGGAATTGAGGTTTCTTGACTGGCCCCTGAGGTCACCCGATNTCGAATTGTGACCAAGTGTTTGAATGAACACCCCACGGAATTGAGGTTTCTTGACTGGCCCCTGAGGTCACCCGATCTAAATCCTATTGAACAGATATGGAATGCTTTCGAGAGGTCTGTGTGCATCGTGGATCTTACACTGACAGATATCCGTGCATTGTGGGAGGCTGTGCAGCAGTATTGGACCAATATGGCTCTTAATCGCTTCCGGTGCCTTGTGGAGTCTGCACCACTCTGTGAAAGGGGGTGCTACATTCTACTAGGCAGTTATCTCTAATTCAACTGCTCATTATTGTTTATGAAAGTATATTGACACAAAGGAACAAGAGTAACAGTTATAAATGGGCAAGAAAAGTTTATGGTGAATCCCAGAAAAATAAATCGGACATTGGACCACAACATGGAAATAGGTTTTCCAATGCTCTTTCATTCATGATACCATAAATTGTTTTGATAGTACTAAGGTGCCAAAGTAAATATTTGTTATGAGTGAGATTTTTTATGTTTGCTATCAGTAGTGTAGTAAGAAATTAGTTTTGGTTGGGGGCATTATAAAACATAATTATTAAAATAATTTTTATGCAATATTTGAATTTTTATAAAATATTACAAATTTTGCAAACTACTTTTCTTCTTATATATTGTAGCTACTTTCTACTTTCTGGTTAATAATGTAATGTTAGTTACATGACCCGGCCCCATATTTGCATATGCCCAATTTCGCTTTTCAGTTTTTGTTTGCTGTATTGTAATCGTCAAATGATGATAACAAGAAAACTTTTTTGACAATCAGGTTAGTCTTAAGCCTGGCGCGCACAGGACGGTCTTTCCTGTGTGTTTCATTACGATGTCATTTAAGAGATAGGAAAATATATGTAACTTGGTTACTCTCGGGGTCCATCACTGGTTTTGCCGCACATGGTATGGGTTTTTTTTTGCGAACTATTCTGTTAACTAGTAATGTCGGCAGCAACAACAATTTTTAACAGCTGGCGAAAATAATAAACAATGAACTCTGTACAGCAAANCAGGTTAGTCTTAAGCCTGGCGCGCACAGGACGGTCTTTCCTGTGTGTTTCATTAAGATGTCATTTAAGAGCTAGGCAAAGATATGTAACTTGGTTACTCTCGGGGTCCATCACTGGTTTTGCCGCACATGGTATGGGTTTTTTTTTTTGCGAACTATTCTGATAACTAGTAATGTCGGCAGCAACAACAATTTTTAACAGCTGGCGAAAATAATAAACAATGAACTCTGTACAGCAAANTAACTAGTAATGTCGGCAGCAACAACAATTTTTAACAGCTGGCGAAAATAATAAACAATGAACTCTGTACAGCAAAGAACGGTTGCTGTTATTACACTTCCTTCATTTTTGGATAATGAAAATAAAAATTGTAGACAAAATGAACGACTGTGGACAAGAGAATGGTTAGTCTGAAGGAACGAAAACTGGCAACAATATTTCCAGTGGACGAGCACGTCCAGCAGCAAGAAAGACTTAACGCATGTAATATCGCAAGGAAAATCGTTCAGTGTGTGGCAAGCTTTACATAATAAGTTTGTATGGTACACTTGCTAAACATACCTGAATGCTTCCCTGAGTTCCTCTCCACTCTCAGCTCCTTTCATCTTCTTGGACATCATCTGTAAGAACTCGTTGAATTCGATTGTGCCATTTCCATCTTGGTCCACCTCGTTGACCATGTCCCTGAGTTCAGTTTCTAAAAGTATATCATGATATAATCAAGGATACACCCAAGATTTTGGTTTGAAAGGGGTACAAGATGTTAACAAATCCTTAATATAAAAAATCTGCCACTATATAAAAATACATTTACATAATTGTACATCCAGAAAATGGTAATTTAAGTTTGCAAACTATAATTTCTAAACATTAACGTTACCTGAGCGGTCGGGGATAGTAATGCGGACATCGTCCGGCGACTATGTTAAGAAAAATCAGAATATTACACAATATCCCTATTTAAAATAGAATGGGTGCCAGCTCACTGGGTGAGCACGAAGTCACAGTTCTCAGGATCGTTGGCTGAACGACCATGGGGTTGTATCCCCTGACACACATTGTGCAAATTTACAGGAAAACGTAATGTATAGCCGGGGTATTCAGGCTCCCCAGCACGCCTTAATATTACCATTTTACCTTATAAATGAAGGATGGCTCCTTGAGGCGTTGATGACTTCCTGGATAGGGCCAGGGCCCGGAATACAACACTAAAATGAANAAATGAAGGATGGCTCCTTGAGGCGTTGATGACTTCCTGGATAGGGCCAGGGCCCGGAATACAACACTAAAATGAAAACTCACAAGTTTCGGTTAACTCAAGTAAATTGTATTGTCAATTAGTGTACACAGTTACGTAAANGGCGTTGATGACTTCCTGGATAGGGCCAGGGCCCGGAATACAACACTAAAATGAGAACTCACAAGTTTCGGTTAACTCAAGTAAATTGTATTGCCAATTAGTGTACACAGTTACGTGTACAAAATTCAAATTAAAGGGGACCTGACTCACAAGGCCTACCAGCAACCATTACTGTAAAAAAATGCCAAGAATGTCGCGAAAACTTACAATAATAATTAAACCTCCGGGGTCGGTAAATTGAGCTGACGGAGGGGTACTGCGAATGCGGTGAAGACTGTTGGTACACTAAATAAAAGTTCCAGCAAATTATGTTAACTGATTGCAGTTAAGTATTCAGAACAAAGTACGAAAGTCATCCACGATGCGATGCATGTGCAGCACTTAAGACCCATGGAATCAGACTGCCGGAGATGGCGTGGGCGAGCGGCGTTTTTGCCCAGAGCTCGTTCCACTCTGCGAGGTAATTTAATTAACTGACCTCATTAACATTGAACTTGAAACATATACACATAAAACACTGAAACGTTCTGAGTGAGTTTTCTTAATCCTGTAGAGAGTTAAGAGTTCTTAATTAAGCACAAATTTAAATAAAAAACATGATTATGAGGTACCTTGCAGAACATGTGGGAAATTTAGGTCTGTTAAGTTTTGGTGAACTCTACGACCGGAACGTTCAGGTTGAAAGAAAGACTAATTATTTCCCATGTCACTAATTGGCTTGATTATACATACAATTGCACTCGGAAAATTATATAGAACACTTCAAATACCATAGCTTTGCTACTCTGCACCTCATTAAATATGCACATGGCATACATTTATTCTGCTATTACTTAGCAATCCCCTAAGGACGAATTTCAAGTGNCACCTCATTAAATATGCACATGGCATACATTTATTCTGCTATTACTTAGCAATCCCCTAAGGACGAATTTCAAGTGCATTTGCCCGTGGGCGATAAATTCTAATGCTATTTACTACACATTATAACACCTGATTCCTATCCTAATTACACAGNTAGGGCCAGGGCCCGGAATACAACACTAAAATGAGAACTCACAAGTTTCGGTTAACTCAAGTAAATTGTATTGCCAATTAGTGTACACAGTTACGTGTACAAAATTCAAATTAAAGGGGACCTGACTCACAAGGCCTACCAGCAACCATTACTGTAAAAAAATGCCAAGAATGTCGCGAAAACTTACAATAATAATTAAACCTCCGGGGTCGGTAAATTGAGCTGACGGAGGGGTACTGCGAACGCGGGGAAGACTGTTGGTACACTAAATAAAAGTTCCAGCAAATTATGTTAACTGATTGTAGTTAAGTATTCAGAACAAAGTACGAAAGTCATCCACGATGTGATGCACGTGCAGCACTTAAGACCCATGGAATCAGACTGCCGGAGATGGCGTGGGCGAGCGGCGTTTTTGCCCAGAGCTCGTTCCACTCTGCGAGGTAATTTAATTAACTGACCTCATTAACATTGAACTTGAAACATATACACATAAAACACTGAAACGTTCTGAGTGAGTTTTCTTAATCCTGTAGAGAGTTAAGAGTTCTTAATTAAGCACAAATTTAAATAAAAAACATGATTATGAGGTACCTTGCAGAACATGTGGGAAATTTAGGTCTGTTAAGTTTTGGTGAACTCTACGACCGGAACGTTCAGGTTGAAAGAAAGACTAATTATTTCCCATGTCACTAATTGGCTTGATTATACATACAACTGCACTCGGAAAATTATATAGAACACTTCAAATACCATAGCTTTGCTACTCTACACCTCATTAAATATGCACATGGCATACATTTATTCTGCTATTACTTAGCAATCCCCTAAGGACGAATTTCAAGTGNCACCTCATTAAATATGCACATGGCATACATTTATTCTGCTATTACTTAGCAATCCCCTAAGGACGAATTTCAAGTACATTTGCCCGTGGGCGATAAATTCTAATGCTATTTACTACACATTATAACACCTGATTCCTATCCTAATTACACAGNCATTTGCCCGTGGGCGATAAATTCTAATGCTATTTACTACACATTATAACACCTGATTCCTATCCTAATTACACAGATCTCTCAATTGACACCACAGGCACTCGGTTGGATCACTCGGTATTGGGTCATGACCCGTTCCCAAGTAAACAATACAGACATGCATCGGGACGCACGATGTGCGTGTTCCGCGGGTCGCACTGGTGCAGTGACTGTGGGCCGAAGACGTGATGACAGTGGCCGTGCCAGACCACACAGGAGTGGTCCACTTCAACCTCATCTTGTTTTAGTCCTGTTACTATTCTCTTTTAGATACTACTGATGTAGTGTGATAAGCTTTTGACCCACGTAGCGAGTACACACGTGAGAAACATGAGGAACATGCCACTGTTGACGCCAAGTGATCATTATTCAATTAGCTCCTGGCTTGCTTGAGGACCACTTCTTTCATTTATCTTTCATCTTCAATAAACTTAAATCCCATAAATTATTCTTGCTGGCAGTTCTGTTAAATGTTTAGAGGCATTTTTCTTTGGAGGGCATGTGACCCAAGTTGCCCCTCCCTGGTTGCACCCCTGGATGTAATAAAACTACATCATTAGCCGAAGAGTTAGCTATAAAATGGCAAATTTCAGTGAGCAATGTTAGTTGTATGGAGGACATCAATCTGGAAATATGAATCATTAATGTTCTGCACATTCACTTGTGTTACATCATATAACGAAGCAGGGTTCTGGTCAACATACTGAAATATTTGTGCCATTATTATATCGCCTATCATTACACACCACCAGAGACGTTTAGCAGCATGAAGAAAGGGTTTAATCATCCCTGACCAGATCCTGTCTCTCACTCAGTCTTAGTTTATTATTTATATGTGGTTAATGAATTAATGTTATCTGGTAGTATTGTTCATCTAAAATGATCAATTGAACAATAACATGCAGCTTCTTTTCAGAGATCCAGAATTTGAAGTTAAAATTTGGGTTTCGTATTGTGTAGCAATGCATGGAAATTATAAATACAATTATACCTTCTGGTTATAGGGGCCATAAAACCCTTTAGTTATTGATTCCGTGCTTACATGGTGGGGGTGGAGGCTTGGTACAAACAATTTATAGACTGGCCTCCTTACCATTAGAGCATAATATCTTGGTGTGCTCAGCCATGATTATCCCAAAGTATTTTGAGATCACAGATACATTATTTGCTTTAACATGAGTCAACCATTTTCCATGTGAAACATGTTGGGTATGAAGGACTGACAAACAACAGACGGAATGTAATTTGTATATTTATACAGCATAGTCATTGGTCAACTAATCAAACACCAAAATTGACCTGATGAAGTTGGAATGGCATGAAGAAAAAACAATGCAGTAAGACTACACCAGATTCGTCTCTGTGTTCAGCGACGTAAATATTTGGCTCCATCATCGTTTAAACCATAGTCTAGCCCATTCTGAACATGGTCAGATTATTATAGTGTATATTGCTATGTGCTTAACACATGTCCTGCTTTTTCTTTCTGCTGGCCCCAGCTCATTTGTGGTTATTGTCAGATTTAATTGGTTGACATTTAAGTGGTAATTTTTAAAAAACCTGCCTAGTTTCTTCTTGCTGCCAGTCATGTATCCGTGGTAGGTGGCTAAAGCGAGATAGTCAAACTGTTAGATGCTTTTAAGTGTGATAATGGTTACTCCATTTCTCAAAATAATTTTAATAAAATAAAAATTAAACTTCACTGATTACCAATTTCAAACATTAACTGTTATAACAATGAATTGATAAATTTGCTTCAAGCATTGCTATAGATGTGTCAAGCATTGTTGACATTAAAGAACCAGTAGTAACGGGCATGGATATGAGGGCTACTTTGAAAAATGCTTCGGTAATTGCAAACCACTTGTAGCAATTGGCTGTGTCCACCAGGAAGCACATAATCTTACTGCACCCATGTCTATATGACCCCTCACATTACAACCCAGAGAACACAGAGCCCTGTGCATAACTTGATTAATCAGATATCACTTTGGGTGATAGGCCAGCTTCATACAGTCTCTTCAGAGGCATTCTGTATTGTTCTACTATGTTCTGCATTTGTGGGGTGCTTTCAAATAAGGGTTTATTTACTTTTTCCCCAAAAATGGAAATATCCCCAGGAAATGCTAGTTTGAATCATGTTTAATTATGCACACATTCCCTTTAATGAATTCTAACAACGAAATACATCATAACAATTAAGATACATGGTAACAGTGTAAATAACACTTATGTGGGATATGTCTCATTTCAATGTTTTTGTTTGGTTAAGGACTTCAATCACAAAAATTATCATGTTAAAAATAAAAAATAAAAAATTGATAATGTGAATGGAAAAGGCTTAAATTATTTCTGTGGGTAATAGTTAGAGCGGGGATTGTTGTAAAATTGTGAAATTATACCGAATTACGTATGTAAGTTGCTGTTACTATAATTTTTTTAAAGAGAAACTCTCCTGGACAACTTTACTTTTGGTTAATGAGCGCAAAAAAAAAAAAAAAAAAAAAACACCCCCATTACATATATGAAAAAAATATTGTTAAAATGTTTTTACGGTCAAATTATTTATTCATAAATACACTAACAACAATACTGGTTTGTTTAATTTGTTTACTTTTTATGGAAGAAGACTGATTTACAAAATTAATTGTTACAGAACATTAATACTAGGTATGTACAATTCACAAATAGTTTTATTCATTAATTTTTTCTTTAATACCCCTTTTGTTTATATGTAACTATGTATTTGAGTGATATATTAATATTTAACAGTAACAGTATAATATCCCTGGGTTTGAGCGTTACATGGAATAAGCTGGGAAATCGTAAAAGCGGCCGCCGTAGATGATCCTATTACAGCGGCTGGATCGACTGTGCACCAGAATTACCTTTTTCCAGCTACTTCCAATTTCTGCGATATGTTCAATATTTCACTTTTTTATGAAAACAATACTTTCTACCGGTGCATAAGAATGATTCCGGTGAAGGCAGTTTCATGTGTCGCAGGTTGTGTGGGGCGGGGAGGTATCTGATACATGCATTGCAAAATGTCCAAATACATACCAGTACCAGTGCACGATTGTCGGGAGCAAGCTGCACTGAAGATCTGCTCGCACTTTGTTATTTAATAAATATGCAGAGAACATGCAGAGAATGAACTGACATGTGGACATTGAAGAGGGCAGAAATTTGCGTAGATGATAAATCTAGCTATGCGATTGAAATTGGGTTAAATTATTCAGTTCGTTTTCACTCGAGGAACAGCCAGATATTTCTTTATATTAAAACTAGTCTGCGTGAATCTCCCCCTTACTATGTTCTTTCATTTTATCTGCAGAAAGTGGGGGTAAGTTTCACCCTCTCTCCCACCACCACTTTATTTTGCCACTCCTCCATCGTACCCGGGTTATGCCCGTGTACCTGAAGGATGTTTTACGTCTTTGGTAGGTAATTCCAGTATCTGAATCTGAGCTGGTTGTTCAGTTTTAAATTGTTTTGACATGGTTGACTTCATGGTTTTAAAGCGCAGACTCGTGTTTCGAGTTAATTTTGCTTAACAAGAGATGCTTGGAAAGGGCGGTAGGAAGGGGGAGGTGGGGAAGGGTTAAAGAGCACCACTCGGTGAAACTCGGGAGCTTTTAGGAAGCACTCTGACGCGCTCCAATTAACGGTCGGCCCATTCCGGCTGATTGCTGTGCGTCGAGAGGTGAGGCCGCGTGCGACCCGCCCGGCTAACGAGCTCTGCGGCTTCCCGGATGCCGCGGTGGTAGCGTGGGCAGTGCATCGCACTGGACTGCCATTAAAAAGGCCCTCACTGGAGGAAAACGTGGCGGACGGTGCCGTCGGGTATACTGCCGTTTTAGACCCGTCCATTCGTTTCGTCGCTTCTCCGTCTCCATCTCACTTCGCTGTCAGTTCTCTCGACAAATCTCTACGCCCACTCCAGCTGCTGGCTTACTACCGCAACGCTGGGGCCGCAGTGGCTCAGTGGTTGGACTACTCAACTGGCTTGCGGTATTTACGTCGGCGACTTGCCTGAACTTGACTTATGGCACTCTAATAAAGATGAAAGTATGATACGCGTCTATAAACAAAACTGAAGTTTCTGTATGATCAATTTGGCATCTAAAACTGATCATGAAAACACACGTTTTAACCATTTTAACTATTCACAAAAAAATCCTTGGAGTTGAAATGAAAATCTTGACACTTGCCTGTCGGAATCAAATGTTTATTAATTGATTTTCATGTTTAGACGCCACTACAAAACATCCAACCCGTTTCAGAGTCGCGTGTTTTCTACCAAACATCTTACAGCACACGTCGTGCGCCAGCCAGGCGAAGTACTCCACGTGTGAGTTATTTAAATATGAACTAAGAAACCACCTGCTGCCTATTGCCCAAAGGCAGGGTTGCGGCAGGTGAGAGGCAACGGAATGCAACGGCGAAGGTAAACGGTGAGTACCCAGAGGAAACTCGCCTGCAGTTCACCGTGTTTCACGCGTGTTGCAAGTCCGGGAGGCAACTCCGGTCGAGAATCGAACCCGTAGGCATAGTCCTTTGGTGCGAGGAGGACGCGAAGGGGGTCGCGAAGGACGCGAAGGGGGTCGCGGTAGGGGTGGAGGGGGACGTGGCAGGCAAAGCTAAGCGTTCGGCCATCGGGACCCGTCTTGTTAGAAAAATAGTGAATGTTGATCATACATGTTACACAAAATTAATTTTTACTTTCCGATTATGATGATTGTTAACTCCAATATACGTTATCAATAGCCACATTCGTAATCATTTTAGAATTATTAGTCAAAATGAAATCGATTTACTGCACTGAGAGAAGGCCAACAAAGCATTTGTTTGTTTAGGGCCAAAAATATACTAAGTCGCCCCAACAAAGTATTTTGTTGAGTAAAAAAAACTTGAATGGCGGCAAAATAAATTTTGTTCATCTAACAAAACACATGTTTGAATAAACAAAACCTCTGTGTTGGCCCAAAAGAAACTGCCAACAAAATATTTTGTTGATCCAATTGTATATATTTGTTTGGCGGCTCATTTGACTGCCTTCGTTCAAAAATACAGCTCGAGATTTTTTTTTTTNATCCAATTGTATATATTTGTTTGGCGGCTCATTTGACTGCCTTCGTTCAAAAATACAGCTCGAGATTTTTTTTTTTACATTTTTTGTGACAATTAGGATGGTAACAGTGCTTGCTAGTGAATTTTTTGATGCTTAATAATGNTTTTTTTACATTTTTTGTGACAATTAGGATGGTAACAGTGCTTGCTAGTGAATTTTTTGATGCTTAATAATGATATAAACACTCTAATAAAACACGTTCAACAGGAAACTGAAAAGTAAAGCTGTAAAACTTGAAATATTTATTTGCTGACGTTGTCCAGTATTTGAAATGTATGTGTTTAAAAACATTCCAACTTCACCTGTAAGCACTTTAGCTGAGGTCACCAAGGTGTGGCGCTCGGGCACAGATTATCTACGTTTGAATCTCTGACGAGCTCCCAATTTTTTTAAATATGAAACGAAACTCTTAATGTTTGTAGAGCCATACAAATAAAAAAAAAATAATTTGGTTACAACTGCAAAATACCACATTGGCCCTATACAAACAATTAAGTTGGTTATGCCAAACAAATTTGTTTGATCCAACAAAATCTTTTTTCTCAGTGTGTTCCTGTAATGCGGGTGGGTTACGTGACAGTCAAAGCTCTTTCACTTCTGCNCAACAAAATCTTTTTTCTCAGTGTGTTCCTGTAATGCGGGTGGGTTACGTGACAGTCAAAGCTCTTTCACTTCTGCTGCGAAACGGGTCGATTGGTGTATCGCTGAACTGCTAGAGTACGAAGAATTTCTTGTTAATTACGGCTGAAGAATGGTTTCCTGACAACAATAGAGCAATTTAAATCTATTAGATTTTCACCAAACATAGTGACACGTAGAGTTGAAGATGTTGCCTACAATGTTTCAGCTTAGTTAACAGAAAAAAGTGTCAACATTTTTGTGGTTCTCAATAGTCTTGAATGAGTCTAGACATGTCTCTTGACATGGCTCAAGTTTTATTGTTTTTTAGCGGCGTGAACAGAGAGTTTGAAGTAACTGAAGAACTAACAGGTCTGATAAGCTTGTATGGTACGAGTGGCGAAGATACCTTCAAGGGGGTGCAGACATCTTAAACTGAAAAGTACGACCGTTCTCTTTCTCAGTTAGAATGTGTTNCGATTATGTGTGGCAAAAATAAGGGTTTCATTGGAAGACTCGATGCAGAATGTGAAGTCAGCAGTGTTGCCAAACCCTTGGTACTACACTGTAATAGCCTTCATCAGGAAGCGCTGTGTGGAAAGTCGATGGACATATATTGTTTGATAAATCGTGTCATTTCTGTAGGAAATTTAATCAAATCTCACGAACTAAATTATCGGCAGTTCAAGTCTTTCCTAGAAGGGGTGGAATCTCTGTCGCCTGATGTTCCATACCACACGACAGTTAGGTGGTTGTGCTGTGGTAGTTTGTAAAGCATTTCTCTTGGAGAACAGAGATTGAAATATATCTGAATGAGAAAAAAAATGTAAATGTATATGGAAATCTTTTTTGACAAGTGATATCTGTGGAAACTATCATTCTCGGCTGACGTTGCTCTCAATTTGACTTAACTGAATAAAAAACTTCAGGGAAAAGGCAACCTTATATGTGATCTTTACACACATTACACATGCACAGCTTCGTTTTGAACAATAGATTCCACACAAAAGTTTTGCAAACTTCGTAAGTTGCCAACCATTGGAAGGTGAACAGGATCTAAAATGTCCATTTTTTTTGCAACAAAAATTCTTTATAATCTGAAGGAACAATTCTCGGACAGGTTCTCAGAGTTAGATATGCACGTTCTGAGGATACCAACATTTTCCAGAACCCCTTTTATTTTGAAATTGAAGATGTTCAACCGTTATTGAAACTGTAACTAATTAATTTGCAAGCTAATGACACCAAGAAGGAGGACCAATTTAAAGAAGGAAGCCTTGTTCAGTTCTACAACTTCCTTCCAGAAGTAAACTACCCGAAGATCAACGACTTTGCACGCAGTTTCTTGTCTGTATTTGGGATCACATATAGGTGTGAGCAAACCTTTTCTCTATTGAAGTTCCTAAAGTTAAAATACAGAGCTTACTTGTGTGACCAACATTTGAGACGCATTTTAATTATTCAACAGACAGAATCAGAGCCACGGTTTGACAAAATTCTGGGTTCGAAAGCAAGTTTTATACCTCTCACTAAAGTGAACTTCTGTTAAACTGTTAACTGCATATATTGTTAAAATATGAAAATACATTAGTTTCAAGTCTTTCATTTATGATGAAACGTGCTAATATGCACCCACACCCCGAGTTTTAAAGATTGAAATGTGTCCTACATAAGTAATACATTTGGAGACCCCTGTGTTAGATGAATATATATGCCTGCCTTTACGCCACGTAGAGTCTGTGTCTGCGGATTCCTCAACTTAATTCAAGTATAATAGTAAAAAATATATTTTATTTGCGTTCAAATTTCGCCACCTCGGAGATGCTATGTCCCATCTCTCGTGCGCCGACTATAACACCACGTTCAAACTCACTTAAATCTTGATAACCTGCCATTGTAGCAGCAGTAATCGATCAAGCTGCCGACCGAATCGCGTTACTCTGATTGGTTCCATACCTCTGTTATTTGCATAAGCACGCCTATACCAGTTTTTATTTTGGCTCTTCAGTGTATCTCGAGGAGCTATATATGCAATAAATCAATTAGTTCAGAAAGGGCTGGAGTCGAAGTTTTGACCATCATAACTTTATCGAGGGGTGGGGTTCTGTAGTGATAGACAAATCTCTCGAGCACACAAGCAGCCTCAGTTACATTATTTGTAGGGTAAACAGAAGTGGGTAAAGTTTTATCTGAAATGAGAAATTTGCTGAGATTGAGATTTCGGGCGTTTCTGCTATCGTTGCTCAAAGGATGGACCACCAGGAAATCTTGTACAGCGTTTTGCACGGGACGTAATTGTTGCAGGGTGAGCTGGTTGCGCTGTTTAGCATGTTTACTTTGTATTACTCTCTGTTGCCATTGCTGCTGTTTTGGGAAGCGCTGCTTCGATAGGTTCCATCGAAATCTTAATAGGAAAAATAAATATTTTTAGTTTCGTGACTTACTAATTAAAATGAGTGCAGCAAAATCCAGGGTTGTCAGATTTTTTACATTTCGGGACCTCTGTCTCGCGACGTTAAAATTGACTATGTCACCAAATCGTCTTTTTTTAAGCCAATTTGGACTACTTACAAGTATAATTATTGATCTTAAGATTTAATGATTTGTTTTTTTTATCTGTCAATTTTATGCATTTTTTGTTTTCATTTTACTTTATTATAAACTGTAGTTTATGTATCAACGAATTAAGTCAGTTGAGTAATACGTATAAAGTTGAAGCAACTCATCGGATTATTTTACTTAGTAGTATTCATATACAGGCAATATCGCTCTTTTGGCGTCCTGTGATGCCATCAGTAGCAAAAATTCCCTTGAAGTGGGTGTGTGTATTATCGCACTGCGCACTCGATATTTTTTTTCAACACAATGGGAATTCATTTTTATTACTTTATCAGTATTTAAAGTTAGCAGTACGAGTTTGGGCCATTTTAAATGGGGAATAAGTGACTTGGTTTCTATATCGTCTGGCGATTCTGACTCGACCACGAAAGAAGCTCAGAAGGAAAATCATGAATGGTTCTGACTGAAAAAAAGATTAAATTAATATCAAAAATACGTGATTGCAGAGCTTTGTCCTAAAAGGAAACACAGAGGATGGCATTAAAAACACACACGAGAAACAAGCCAAGACTTGTGCTGTCAACAAATATTTAAAATACCAAAAATATTCCACAAGGAATTCAATTAAGAGTTCTACCGAATTGAACGAAACGAAACAGGACGTATAACAAACGAATGGCAACAAAGGCAAGAAAATACATACAAATACACGCACATGACTCAACGACCCAACGAAGACAATACAAATGAAGCCAAGTACGTGAGCTCAAAACCTGACGAGACAACGAGGACAAGGGCGGAAGAACACACACAGTTTTCTTGAAGAACTAGTAGCGACGTTTCGGAAACTGGCATCTGTTTCCGTCTTCCTCCAACCTTGATTAGCTAATTGAGACTGACTTAATGGCACGCGCCATTTGAACTGAAAATGCACTGTGGAAGAAGCAGGTCACGAACCCCCTGTCCCTAAGTTTACAAGTTAGCTACTCTGCTGCATAAGCCATGGAAGCAGAGCAAAGAAAGAAATGCGACTTTTGCGAGCTTGAAATAGTTTCCAAATCGTACAATAAATGTTAATTCTAAACAAAATTTGTAAGATACAAAAAACAAAAAAGTTTCAATGTGATTTTTGTAAAACTGAAATCTACAAAATAATTTTCATAAACTTATTAAATCTCAAAAACATGAATTAAACAAAATACGGAACACGTCGATTTTATTTATTTAGAAGAATTTGCTAAATTAAGTCTTATTTTATTTATTAAATATTAAATTAATATAAGTTGGAAAAATAAAAGTCATGCAAAGATATGTGTTAGATATTGGTAAATGAAAAGAAATTTAGAAAATTGATTAGGGGGGCAAATAATTAACAGAGTAAACCACCTAAACCAGAAATTAGAAATATTGAATATATTAGTGAAAAATCTAGAAATGCAATTGAAATAGGTAAAAAAAAAAAAAAACCAGAAAAACATTAGTTTAAGGAATTTATGACAAAACAAAAACTTATAATTTGCCTAAAGAAATGTTATAAATATTCAAACCCAAAAATTAAGAGAATAAGTACTTTAAGATAAAATTTAAGCGAATTATATTTACCTATATTTATAAATTCATCGAGAATAATTGTTATAATTTATTGAAAAAACCGTGTAAGTCTCATAAAAGTCAAATAACATTTGATTCCTAAACTCGAGACATCTGGCGGAACTGTTTCCAGCAGATTTCTTCATGTGTGTTAGGGTCCATGTTACTTTTATAATTCTTATCCTATAACTACAGCAAATCAATAAATCACAAAGCAGCCTTACTGCACTTCTGCCCATATGGCCGCAGATGTTATAGCGCAAATGCATAACAAATTTCTCCATCCCTCTAGAAAAAAATACAGGCATACTATGCAAGAATAAATCATCCGTCTGGGAATCTCCAATGATACATATCAATTTACGTAGTTGGTAGATACCAATGGAAACTAGTTGTTTCAAAATTTGTTATTGGTTCCTTTGTTTTTCTATTTTGCAATGGTACAAAATATCTGATGAAAAATCATGTCTGAGATCGTAGCCAAAATGTATTAAAAAAAAAAATAGTCAATTTTTGCTACACTGTTTTTGTAGATGTTGTCGATGTTGTTTAAAACCAACAAGTTTTCAAAACAATTGCGGTCAGAAAAAAATATTTAGTTTTTTTTAACTGACTGTTTATATCCATTACGGATTAATTTAAAATTATTCAAGAAAAAAGAAAATATGTAATGATAAGGAACTCAAATGTTTTAAATAAGAATAATTTCTCCCTAATTAGCCTAACATAATTAGGCGTGAAAGATTCCGTTTGCTAAACGTACCTACTAGGTACGTTACTGATATCATCGCAATTGTTTTAATAATTCTGTAAAGCTTAGTTTTACGGAAAGGTTGCGTTCTATGACGATATAAATGTTTATATATTATTATAAACATTAACATTCTTCCTTTCAAAAATTTACATGACAGCAGATGGTAAACGATGATTGGACGTAAACTTGTGGTTTCAAGCAGCGTGTGGTGAACTGTTGCTACGTAAGCTGTGTTTTGCTCTGTGCTACACCTAATTGTTTGCTAGTTTACACATCGGCCACTCAAATGTAGCAGTGNCAGCAGATTTCTTCATGTGTGTTAGGGTCCATGTTACTTTTATAATTCTTATCCTATAACTACAGCAAATCAATACATCACAAAGCAGCCTTTCTGCGCTTCTGCCCATATGGCCGCAGATGTTATAGCGCAAATGCATAAAAAATTTCTCCATCCCTCTAGAAAAAAATACAGGCATACTATGCAAGAATAAATCATCCGTCTGGGAATCTCCAATGATACATATCAATTTACGTAGTTGGTAGATACCAATGGAAACTAGTTGTTTCAAAATTTGTTATTGGTTCCTTTGTTTTTCTATTTTGCAATGGTACAAAATATCTGATGAAAAATCATGTCTGAGATCGTAGCCAAAATGTATTAAAAAAAAAAATAGTCAATTTTTGCTACACTGTTTTTGTAGATGTTGTCGATGTTGTTTAAAACCAACAAGTTTTCAAAACAATTGCGGTCAGAAAAAAAAATTTAGTTTTTTTTAACTGACTGTTTATATCCATTACGGATTAATTTAAAATTATTCAAGAAAAAAGAAAATATGTAATGATAAGGAACTCAAATGTTTTAAATAAGAATAATTTCTCCCTAATTAGCCTAACATAATTAGGCGTGAAAGATTCCGTTTGCTAAACGTACCTACTAGGTACGTTACTGATATCATCGCAATTGTTTTAATAATTCTGTAAAGCTTAGTTTTACGGAAAGGTTGCGTTCTATGACGATATAAATGTTTATATATTATTATAAACATTAACATTCTTCCTTTCAAAAATTTACATGACAGCAGATGGTAAACGATGATTGGACGTAAACTTGTGGTTTCAAGCAGCAGCGTGTGGTGAACTGTTGCAACGTAAGCTGTGTTTTGCTCTGTGCTACACCTAATTGTTTGCTAGTTTACACATCGGCCACTCAAATGTAGCAGTGNACGTAAGCTGTGTTTTGCTCTGTGCTACACCTAATTGTTTGCTAGTTTACACATCGGCCACTCAAATGTAGCAGTGCAGTTGACGTCACAGCACGTGTGTAACGGGTGCCTCACCGCTCTCTCGTGAGTGGCCGCAGTGCACTCAGTTTCTCCCGGCTCCACTCANAGCACGTGTGTAACGGGTGCCTCACCGCTCTCTCGTGAGTGGCCGCAGTGCACTCAGTTTCTCCCGGCTCCACTCAGGTTACTGATTCCTGCTGCGTGCGCCAAGTGTGTACAGCACTGAGCAAGCGCCAGCTTACCGTGCAACTTCACCAGACGCCACTGCTTTCAAGCACCTTTCCGCAAAATTCACGGTAGGAGATGGACACGCTTCTGCCACTTAATTAGAATACACGTTTAAGTCATGTGAAAATTTAGAGAAATAGGGAGGGAGAATGTGGTGATTTACACGACTGAGCTCACGTTGAACAAATGAAAGACTTGGAAAACCAACTCACCAGAAGGTCGCTGACCAAGAGATCTCATCACAACTCCCAGTTCAGCCATAGTGATTGTTCNGAAATAGGGAGGGAGAATGTGGTGATTTACACGACTGAGCTCACGTTGAACAAATGAAAGAATTGGAAAACCAACTCACCAGAAGGTCGCTGACCAAGAGATCTCATCACAACTCCCAGTTCAGCCATAGTGATTGTTCCATCTTCATCTTTGTCGAAGAGCATGAAAGCTTCTTTGAACTCTGAAAAAGGAAACGCCAGTGCTCTGACTTCAAACTTCAAAAAATTTCTGTCATCTCGCAAACATGTGCTGTTTATGTAACTCACCTGCCACCTGATCTTCAGTCAGCCCATACTCAGTCTGAAACAAAAAAGTATCCATATAAATATACAATTCACGTGAAACAGTAAGATATTATTTTTTACAACCACATTTGTTTGTTTACATCAAGCCCACTGTTACAAGGGGAGGGTAGGGGGATTGAAAATAGACTAGCGAAATTTCTCTGATTGACTATCAGTGTTGAGTTGAGTTGAGAGATTTTGGCGGCTCTTAACAAAGAGGTATTGAGAGCCAATGAAGATGAAATGAGGTGAGAATGCAGCGCCGGAATGCAAGGGCAAGGGAAAGGGGAGATCCCCGAGAAAACCCGCCGACCAGCGGTATCGTCCGGCACGATTCCCACTTGCAAAAATCCGGGAGTGACCCTGCCGGGGATTGGGCCCGGTTCGCCTTGGTGGGAAGCGAGCAGGCTAACCGCTAAGCCACCGCGGCCCCTGAATATCAGTGATGGTATTTGTTATGCCTTAGGCTTGCCCAACATTTGCTGCATCCTTGACTGGGCCCGTTCATTAATATGACAGACATTAAACGATAATGAAAAAAAAAAACATTTGGTTGCACATAACTACCGAAGTGCAAACTGGGTAGATAATTGCTGTATATTAAGGGGCCCGGCTATTCGGAACTAATTCTTTTCTCCGCGTTTGAGCCCGAGAAGCGCGGGAGCGATAAGGCCGACACTGTCACGCGCATCAAGTGCGCCGTCGCCGCTACGCTCAGGGCTGAGAACTGGAGTGAAGTGTTCTCGCCGCGTTGTGTGTATCTTAGGGACTTAAAGCGGCGAAACTATCATTCTATTAATGCAAAGTCTGCAACAAGGTTCAAAACCGACCCATGGAGTACTTTCGTGTGCATCTGACCTGCATATTTTGAGATACGACGCTTTGAAAAACCCTGTTTTTAGCTATGTCGGAGTGATCGGAAATGGTGGTTTTAATGTGCGGGATATCTCGAAAGTAATCAACACACATCAGCAGTCTGAAGTGAATGCATGTTATTTTCGTAGATCAGCACATTAGGCACGTTTAATAGTTTCGTGGAGAACGTGTCAACGCAGTTCAAGCCCAGAGAGACGTGGCCCCTTAACGCATCTCGCCTTATTCGGCATTTTGATCTAACCTTGGAAAGGAGGGAAGGGGGGGGGGAGTATGTTAATATACTCAGGTTGCTTAAGCTTCTATCAAACATAACACTTACATCAAACATCTATTGGTTATTCGAATTTAGCCTACTGAATGACATACGAAACTGTACGTAAAAATTAACATACATATTTCAAACTACCTTTCAAGACATCACAAAGAAAAAAATTCCAAACGTATAAAAATGTTAAAAACGTAAAGTTAAAAATTTTGCAAAACATTTACGTTGTTAGTAAATTCCACGATGGGACATCTCTGGGCATCTCAATTGCAGCAGGAGGCCGTGGTGGCGCAGTGTTTTGTCTTTCAAGCCATCGAAAAACTGAAATTCCTTCACACATTTTCATTTAGAATGATTTTTACTTGTAATGGACGGATACATCGTGAGCAGAAAGAAGAAACCAAGTGGGGAAAAAATACGCAGGCTTCCCACGATATTGTATTTTTACGATATGGTAATCTTTAAGGAAAGCAATGCTAGCTTTACTGACGTGACACCGGAATGCAAGGGTGGGGGAAATGCGAGATCCCCGAGGAAACCCGCCGACCAGCGGCATCATCCGGCACGATTCCCATTTGCGAAAGTCCAGGAGCGACTCCGCTGGGAATCTAACCCTGTTAGCCTGGGTTGGAGGTGAGTGGTCTGACCATCACACCACTGCAGCCCCTCTGCATTAAAAGCCTGGAGATACCTCGCCTCGTTACTCTCACGATTGCCATACGTGTGCGACATGAAATAAAGCTGAAACGACTGCTGAAAAAAATCATAGCGACTAAACCGTGTTCCGCAGGATGTAATATACGCTTACGTTCACCATTACACTGTATACATAGTCTATTGACGGTTTAGTCACACTTTTTGAATCAAACCTTTGAAAAATCGCCTCGTTGATGACTTGTTTGTTTCTTTCCAATGTACTTTATGTATCACAAGCGCGCTATACTGGTGTTGACATAAAAATATCTTATTTCTGGTTAAATTGAACTTTTACTTATATTTCATCTACAAATTAAAATATATAATGAATAATTAATACGAATAAGAACAAGGGGGAAATATGCGTGTTAGTAATGCCTAGTAAGAAATGGTTCTTATGGGAATTTCTATTGCTCTGAATACGCACGAAGCGGTGCGCTGTTCCTTTGGTGTAATTTTATAGATCCGGTTAAACTTTGTTTGTATGAGGCGGAGGAATATCCTGGAAGTAGAACTCTAGCAAAGCTTCAGAAAAGTGTGAGGTAACCGTGAATGGCATATAGATTATAACTGACACTGCGTACACAACAGAGGAATTGGCCAGTACCTTTCGGTCGTGACGACTGTGAAATTAGCCCACTTTGGCAGTGCGCAGCGTAGGTAATGAGTTTGTAACACGAGCGCACGTACCCAAAACGTGCACGTTTGAACAAGTAATTTTTTTCAGCGCGCTTATATAACTTCAATCTTGCTTCCAAATGTGAAATAAGAATTTCATCTGACGAGTAATTTTTATAGGTCTCAGTACAGCGAATGGAACGTAACAAATTACGATTACTTGCAAATTAATTAATTTACAGAGGTTTACTATGTCGAGTGCAGGAAATGTGGGCTTATGTAAGGCGCAAAAAAGCATATGCGAAGCAACAAAACACATGTCACGAATAACACAACTGTTTTACAGCATTAATAAATACTCTCTTCGAACACAGCTCAAGGAGCGGCAGAAAGCTTTGCATTTTCCATGGGCTTAAAAGTATTAAAACATACATACGATGAAAATAAATGTGTTATAAACGCCGCTGGAAATTCTCTCTTGAATAATAAATTATTAAGATAAGTTTCCGGTGTTTTCATTGCATGAAGTTGTGAAGAATGGACTGTGTCACATATCGTATGTTATCTTTGGTTTTTTCATGTTATGTCATTGAAAGTAAAAAGCTCAGTTGAAATGTCGAGTTATTGAAGACATTATTTATTCCTGTTTGATTTCTCATTCATAATGAAGAGCAGTAAGTTTGGCAAAAAGTATTTATAATAGTTACCCAATAGTTTCAAGATCTTTTTGTTTTAAGGACCCATGACATTATTGAGATAGAGTCGGACCTATTTTAAATTAATGAGACGTCCTGTATAAATTTTTAAGAGAGCACATATTGAACGGTCAATCAAATTTTTGTTATCATTTATAGAATTAAGATTAAAAATAATTACATTAAAGTGAACTTTTTTCTTCTACTACGTAGCAGGGCTGCGATAGTTTTTTTTTTCACACTCGTATCGTCACAAAATTTTTGGCCAGGTTTTTCAGTCCTCTATCCCACTGTGCGATGTAACGNCTACTACGTAGCAGGGCTGCGATAGTTTTTTTTTCACACTCGTATCGTCACAAAATTTTTGGCCAGGTTTTTCAGTCCTCTATCCCACTGTGCGATGTAACGTTTGTAAGGTGATATATTCCGAAACTATAACTTCGTGGCTAATAACAAGAGTGAAATAAAATCGGNCGTTTGTAAGGTGATATATTCCGAAACTATAACTTCGTGGCTAATAACAAGAGTGAAATAAAATCGGGTTCTTTCGATCAGGTATACGACTAAGATGCGAGCATGATCTCGAGTTGGCATTGCGCATGCGTGAGGCGCGGGTGGGGGCCCATGGTAATTTTTGGCGTGGACGAAAATTTCCGGGCAGTAAAGCTCGCGACTCTGATGTGCTACAGCGCTGATTTTGATTCCAGTGAAAAAATCTCATCAAGTGTTGTCTAATTAAGCTATAAAAGCCAAGCATCCATTTCGTTACTTTCATTTCATTCCCATGTCGCAAAGAAGCTATCGCCTGTTTACGCAGACGTTTTCGCGTAAAACTCAAGGCCGTGTTCCCGACACAAAAACACCCAGATTTTTTTAACGATGTTTTAAAATAATGTTTATAGAATGGTGGATATCTTTAAAGTAAACTATCTTTACACCCTTGTGCGAGGTATTTTCTTTTTCTTTTCGTGGGTGAAAATAGTGAAGATACGTTTAATTGTCTTGTAAATAAAAAAAAAAGTATTTAAAACACGCTGAAATGCAATTCAAGTCCCAGGAAGGTGGGCTCCGGGTTCCACCTGCCTGGCGTTTGAACTGCGTTGCAGAATGTTTGCAATCCTGGGTTTTTTGAGGAAACAATTAAACGTGCCCCCAGTATGTTTTCCTACAAAAACATATTATACCCCAGACGAGGACGGAATGGTACATTAAAATTACCACGCATGCTGTAAATATTATTTTGGAGCNAAACATATTATACCCCAGACGAGGACGGAATGGTACATTAAAATTACCACGCATGCTGTAAATATTATTTTGGAGCCCTCCAATATAGTTAAAAAAAAGTTTTTTTCCCCCTTCAGATTGCCGTATCTTAAAAAAACACTAGCCGGACACGAACCGAACTACGATAGGAGCCTGTATTGAACTTTGCTGCAGATGTTTCACCAATAAAATGATGGGGTCACCGCCGAAAGTCCCATAGGTACACGCAGCACTACGAGAACACTACACGCCAGTTCAGAGCCCTGCGCGTAGCGGCGATGGCGCTTTTGTAGCGCGTGCCAGTGTGACCCTTATAGCTCCCGCGATTCTCGGCCAAAAAAAANATGATGGGGTCACCGCCGAAAGTCCCATAGGTACACGCAGCACTACGAGAACACTACACGCCAGTTCAGAGCCCTGCGCGTAGCGGCGATGGCGCTTTTGTAGCGCGTGCCAGTGTGACCCTTATAGCTCCCGCGATTCTCGGCCAAAAAAAAGAAAACAAAGCAAAGAGAAGAACGATGCAGGCACGCGGGCCCCAAATGGGAGAACTTAACAATTGATAAATTAACTCGAAAAGCAATCAAGGTGCCCAACAAGGAGGGGCGATAGTGATAGTTGCTACGTCGTCGTGAACAATGCACTGTGAACCGTGAAATAACCTACCAGTTCTTTCAGCGCCTAGGATTCTTTTGCCGAGAATTGGACTGCCTTTGTTGCGCGGTTTATATTATTCAAGTGGAAACAGCGCCGAACAGGAGATTGCCCCGCAGGACGCCGGTGAGGCGGTAAAAATAGAACACCATCGCAGTAGACGAAGAAACGCCCGCAAAACCTTCTCCAGCTTCGTAATGTTTTCTTCCGAGCCATTTCAACAACGGGTTTCCTTAACCACCCCCCCCCCC
>NQII01000412.1:608602-702288 GCA_002778355.1 Clitarchus hookeri
CCAACCCCCGCCTAGAGGTCTCGACAAAAACTTGGCAACACCCCGAGCTGGAAACTGCACCTCAGGCAACTTCGACAAAAAGTACGAGGAGAAATGGAAGGATCACCGAGCGGAAGCCACCCACAAGATGCTGGAACATTTCCGACGGAAAGAGGGTTAACGCGACGCTGAGGCACTGTAGCCAACTGTTCCATTTTTGTCATGATCAGGTAACTGAAACCGGAAGATATTATCCTAGGATGACAACCACTACACAGAAATATTGCAAGCAGAAACAGAAATAATAAGTAAACACTAAACATAAACCAGCGACTAAATTACTACACGAAGCCCCCAAGGTTATTTAATTATTTCTTAAATACCTTCTGTGATTACCGATTAATATAATCCATCACGTTGAGCGTACCAAGATGTAAGAAAACCTTANTTTCTTAAATACCTTCTGTGATTACCGATTAATATAATCCATCACGTTGAGCGTACCAAGATGTAAGAAAACCTTAAATGTGGAGCCGTGGTGGCAGAGCGGTTAGCCGGATCGCCTCCCACCAAGACGAACCGGGTTCCATCCCCAGCCGGGTCACTCGCGGATTTTCGCATGTGGTAATCGTGCCGAACGATGCCGCTGGTCGGCGGGTTTTCTCGGCGTTCTCCAATTTCTCCAGCTCTTTCATTTCGGTGCTGCTCCATACTCAGCTCAATCACCCTCATCGGCTCTCAAGACCTCGTTGTTAAGAGCTGCCCAAATCTCTTCACTCACTCACCTTTAATGTAGGCCTACCAGTGTATCATAAACCGGAAATTAAACTGCGGAATGAGAGATCTGTTAGGATGCAACTATTTTTAAATTAAATTGGTAAACACTGAGGAATTTTTAATCACAGCGATTTGTGGTACATTCAAGTTAAGGTTTTACTATGAGTTTGGGCACGGCTAATTTTCAATAAATGTATAACTTTTGAATTATCAAATTTTTGACTAACCACGTTTTGGACATACCTGGAAAAAGTATGCACACCGTTATTTATCTAAGTCACAGAACAGGTAGTACGGAGAGAGCGTAAACAGAAAATAATGAACCCAAAGGAAAAATGTTTCGCCAAACTTCGAATTATGATACATGTACGAATTATAGAGATATGCTAAACATAAATACCCTGAAAGTGGGAGTAGAAGTTGAAATTATAAAGAAAAACTGTTGTGTTGTGTGTAGGAATCAGAACAAGCGTATTCTCAAAATATGGAAGGATTTACGCACTTTTCAATCAATAATTAAAATACTGTTTTTATCCATTTCGCAAAAACACCAAGATCTTCAGCCATCGAATATCTCAAGTAATGATTTATAGTTGATTTTAATATTTTAGTTATTAGTAATGGAACACGCCCAATAGGTTTTAATAAATGCGTGAATTCCCGTCCGATTTAGGCCACAGTAGAATTGTTTTCTGAAGCTTAAAAAAAATGTCCATATATTTCAGTTAACTTGTTTTCGTCTNGCTTAAAAAAAATGTCCATATATTTCAGTTAACTTGTTTTCGTCTTATTCCACCTGAATTTTTATTTTATTTTATTTTCTTGGAACTTTCTCTGGATTAAAAAGCGCCAGTAGGGAAATATTAAAATTAATTATTTATTTTGAAACTAACATTGCAGTTGAAAGCAAGTTAAATTTGAAATACGGGAGGACGAGGTCCTTCTAAAAATGCTGTACTGAGCAAAAGAAAAATCTGAAACCTGGTGGACTAAAGTTGTATCATAGCACATAAACCGGATTCACTCTAAATTTTGTGGTTTTCACATGACCTTAAGATGCAGTTTCAGTTATAACATGTTTACACATTTCCTCATTATTTATGTTTCTCTAATACTAAGACTCGCGTTAGTGGTCAATTGACTATAACACTACACGACTGGGAGCTATTACGTAATAAAATTAAACGAAACATTTTACATAGACATTATTTATGCAGAAAATTCAGTCGCAATGAATGTGAGCAAGCTAACCTATACACTGTTGCACCAAACGTAAAATGAATACACAGGACAGCGAACTGCATCGTTGGATGTGTCTCGCAGTCAGTTAGGTCTGTCGTTCGAGCAGGCCATTTCATGAAGTAACCTATCTCTAGCCTGCACATTCTGCAATCCCTCAACACAGTAACAATGCGGGTTGCATAACCAATACCCTAAAGGAACAATTCAGCAGCGAGAACAGTTAAAAAAGCTCACATACAGGCTTGAGTTCACTGTGAACTCGTATTAAATTTACTTTTTTTTTACGACACTGTCATCTCTAATACAATGAATGTTACCCATCCTAGTTAATAAGTGTATGAGTGTTTCTATGAACTCTTCGTAAAAAGGGACGGTTAGGCTTGGAACACCGGGAGAAATTCGTTAGTTTTGACGTTTCAACTTGTTATTCATTACTGTATAAAATTGTGCTCCAATATAAAGAAAATTAATGCAAAATAACTTCAAAAACATGAAACATTCCCATGAAATAATATGTTGACAGCGACAGGTTTGCTGTTGTTGGAAATCTACATCCAAACACTACGTGTTCTTCTTGTAATAGCTTTTTTAAAAAAAAACGTCCAGGTAAAACTTTGCAGTCGTATACAACCTTAAGGAATATGTACGTGTGTATGTTTTAGACGTATACTGTCTTAAGGACATGCAGGCGTTGCTTGCCCATACCTTTCCGTTCAATCCTGTACAAACAAGAGCAACAAACCACATAGGAAACGTTATTTCACCTTGAATAAATGCTTATTTTGATAAAGCAGAGTGTTAAGCATTCACTGCGTCAAATTCATAAATATACGATTTTCATATTTTACGACGTGAACACATTTCAGGTGGGGATGCGTTAGAAATAATTAGATTTAATTAATATTTAAATAGATGTACCAAGTGCTTACATAACCTTAAAATTTTTCGGAAAACAAAATTTTATGTCTTCATTTAGCGGTAGAAATACCCGTGTAGAATGATGGACGCTGATAAAATAAACGGTTTTTTTTTCGCACGTCTTTACTTGGAAGTTACGGAGGTATTCACGTCACGAATTTTAATTCAAAAATATGGCGGCGAGATTTGGCGGCGAAAGCTGAATAACGCGTTTTCATGCGGACTCACACACGTCCGCTTGTTCCTAGCACGACCGTGCAACAGGCTCCGCGTGGGCTTCCAAGGTCTACGAGTGTTCAATATGTTTTAGGTAATTTTATCTCTACACTTTAGATTAGGAGATAATCCGTGGGGATGTGGAGAAGCGTATATGAATTATAAATCATCAATAAGCGAATTACTTTGGACCTCCCACCAGTTTCTTAGCTTTAATAAAATAACAACGTAATTGTTCACATGTATTTTTAATGAATATCATTACGAATAATAATTAGCCCCTTGACAGTGGTTATAGGTCAATGGAAAATTACATATGAATTTAGGTTTGTGTGGATACAAAAGGACTAGGAAGGATAAGTGTTGAGATGAGGCCTCTGCAAGGAGTTAAGCTCAGTTGAGTTGAGAGATTTGGGCGGCTCTTTACAAACGAGGTCTTGAGAGCCGATGAGAGTGAAATGTGGTGAGAATGGAGTGCGCCAGAATGCGACGGCGGAGAAAATAGGAGATCCTCGAGAAAACCCATTGACCAGTGGCATCGTCCGGCACGATTCCCACTTGCAAAAATCCGGGAGTGGCCCAGCCTGGGATTGAAATCGGTTCACCATGGTGGGAGACGAGCAGTCTAACCGCTTAGCCACCGCAGCTCCTGTACGGAGTCCAACTAAAAAGGGGGGGGGGGAGGAGGAGGAGTGAGTGAAGAGATTTGGGTGGCTCTTAACATTGAGGTCTTGATAGCCGATTAGGGGAGGAGGGGAAATTATATCATACACTCATATGCAAAAAAAAAAATTGATCACCATGAATGAATTGCGTGGGTACGAGAAGGTTGCCACACAGTACCGCCATAGTCCGACANTTTCTTAAATACCTTCTGTGATTACCGATTAATATAATCCATCACGTTGAGCGTACCAAGATGTAAGAAAACCTTTAATGTGGAGCCGTGGTGGCAGAGCGGTTAGCCTGCTCGCCTCCCACCAAGACGAACCGGGTTCCATCCCCGGCCGGGCCACTCGCGGATTTTCACATGTGGGAATCGTGCCGAACGATGCCACTGGTAGGCGGGTTTTCTCGGGGTTTTCAAATTTCTCCAGCTCATTCATTCCGGCGCTGCTCCATACTCAGCTCAATCACCCTCATCGGCTCTCAAGACCTCGCTGTTAAGAGCTGCCCAAATCTCTTCACTCACTCACCTTTAATGTAGGCCTACCAATGTGTCATAAACCGGAAATTAAATTGCAGAATGAGAGATCTGTTAGGATGAAACTTTTTTTTTAATTTCAATTGATAAACACTGAGGAATTTTTAATCACAGCGATTTGTGGTACATTCAAGTTAAGGTTTTACTATGAGTTTGGGAATATCTAATTTTCAATAAATGCATAACTTTTGAATTATTAAAATTTTTGATTAACTACGTTTTGGACATAACTGGAACAAGTATGCACACAGTTATTTATCTAAGTCACAGAACAGGTAGTACGTAGAGAGCATAAACACAAAATAATGAACCCAAAGGAAACATGTTTCGCCAAACTTCGAATTATGATACATGTACGAATTATAGACATATGCTAAATATAAATAACCTGAAAGTGGGAGTAGAAGTTGAAATTATAAAGGAAAACTGCTGTGTTGTGTGTAGGAATCAGAACAAGCGTATTCTCAAAATATGTAAGGATTTACGCACTTTTCAATCAATAATTAAAATACTGTTTTTATCCATTTCGTAAAAACACCAAGATCTTCAGCCATCGAATATCTCAAGTAATGATTTATAGTTGATTTTAATATTTTAGTTATTAGTAATGGAAGACGCCCAATAGGTTTTAATAAATGCGTGAATTCCCGTCCGATTTAGGCCACAGTAGAATTGTTTTCTGAAACTTAAAAAAAATGTCCATATATTTCAGTTAACTTGTTTTCGTCTTATTCCACCTGAATTTTTATTTTATTTTATTTTCTTGGAACTTTCTCTGGATTAAAAAGTGCCAGTAGGGAAATATTAAAATAAATTATTTATTTTGAAAGCAAGTTAAATATGAAATATGGGCCAACGAAGTCCTTCTAAAAATGCTGTACTAAGTAAAAGAAAAATCTGAAACCTGGTGGGCTAAAGTTGTATCATCGCACATAAACCGGATTCACTCTAAATTTTGTGTTTTTCATACGACCTTAAGATGCAGTTTCAGTTATGACATTTTTACACACTTCCTCATTATTTATGTTTCTCTAATACTAAAACTCGTGTTAGTGGTCAATTGACAGTAACACTATACGATTGGGAGCTATTACGTAATAAAATTAAACGGAAAATTTTACATAGACGTTATTTGTGTAGAAAATTCAGTCACAATGATTGTGAGTAAGCTAACATATACACTGTTGCACCAAACGTAAAATTAATACACAGGACAGCGAACTGCATCGTTGGATGTGTCTCGCAGTCAGTTAGGTCTGTCGTTCGAGCAGGCCATTTCATGAAGTAACCTATCTCTAGCCTGCACATTCTGCAATCCCTCGACACAGTAACAATGCGGGTTGCATAACCAATACCCTAAAGGAACAATTCAGCAGCGAGAACAGTTTAATAAGCTCACATACAGGCTTGAGTTCACTGTGAACTCGTATTAAATTGACTTTTTTTTACGACACTGTCATCTCAAATACAATGAATGTTACCCATCCTCGTTAATAAGTGTACGAGTGTTTCTATGAACTCTTCGAAAATAGGGACGGTTAGGCTTGGAACACAGGGAGAAATTCGCTAGTTTTGACGTTTCAACTTGTTATTCATTACTGTATAAAATTGCTCTCCAATATAAAGAAAATTAATGCAAAATAACTTCAAAAACATGAAACATTCCCATGAAATAATATGTTGACAGCGACAGGTTTGCTGTTGTTGGAAATCTACATCCAAACACTACGTGTTCTTCTTGTAATAGCTTTTTAAAAAAAAAACGTCCAGGTAAAACTTTGCAGTCGTATACAACCTTAAGGAATCTTGTAGACTACAAGATGCATGTACGTGTGTATGTTTTAGATTTATATTGTCTGAAGGACCTGCAGGCGTTGCTTGCCCATACCTCTCCGTTCAATCCTGTACAAACAAGAGCAACAAACCACATAGAAAACGTTATTTCACCTTGAATAAATGCTTATTTTGATAAAGCAGAGTGTTAAGCATTCACTGCGTCTAATTCATAAATATACGATTTTCATATTTTACGACGTGAACACATTTCAGGTGGGGATGCGTTAGAAATAATTAGATTTAATTAATATTTAAATAGATGTACCAAGTGCTTACATAACCTTAAAATTTTTCGGAAAACAAAATTTTATGTCTTCATTTAGCGGTAGAAATACCCGTGTAGAATGATGGACGCTGATAAAATAAACGGTTTTTTTTTCGCACGTCT
Organism: Clitarchus hookeri; assembly: GCA_002778355.1. Taxonomy (NCBI): domain Eukaryota; kingdom Metazoa; phylum Arthropoda; class Insecta; order Phasmatodea; family Phasmatidae; genus Clitarchus; species Clitarchus hookeri. The sequence goes on from NQII01000412.1 coordinate 615,163, forward strand.
TTACTTGGAGGTTACGGAGGTATTCACGTCACGAATTTTAATTCAAAAATATGGCGGCGAGATTTGGCGGCGAAAGCTGAATAACGCGTTTTCATGCGGACTCACACACGTCCGCTTGTTCCTAGCACGATCGTGTAACAGGCTCCGCGTGGGCTTCCAAGGTCTACGAGTGTTCAATATGTTTTAGGTAATTTTATCTCTACACTTTAGATTAGGAGATAATCCGTGGGGATGTGGAGAAGCGTATATGAATTATAAATCATTAATAAGCGAATTACTTTGGATCTCCCCGCCAGTTTCTTAGCTTTAATAAAATAACAACGTAATTGTTCACATGTTTTNCGGCGAGATTTGGCGGCGAAAGCTGAATAACGCGTTTTCATGCGGACTCACACACGTCCGCTTGTTCCTAGCACGACCGTGCAACAGGCTCCGCGTGGGCTTCCAAGGTCTACGAGTGTTCAATATGTTTTAGGTAATTTTATCTCTACACTTTAGATTAGGAGATAATCCGTGGGGATGTGGAGAAGCGTATATGAATTATAAATCATCAATAAGCGAATTACTTTGGACCTCCCACCAGTTTCTTAGCTTTAATAAAATAACAACGTAATTGTTCACATGTATNAAGTGCATGGGGTGAATTTTACAACCAAGCACAGCTAAACAGTTAACGTCTATTGTGCCGCGTTTGATTGAATCAGAACCGTGTGTGTGCTTTGACTCGTGGCACATGTCGAGAGTTCGCCACATTTGCAAACACCGGTAGTGTGACGCATGGGATAAGAGTGGTCTTAAGTACAGCATGGGGGATATACTCGCTGTTCCTGGCCAGTCTGAAGATTGCACGATATAGTGACATATGGAGGTGAAGGAGCTACAGAGTGAAGGAGGAGGAGTGAGTGAAGAGATTTGGGTGGCTCTTAACATTGAGGTCTTGATAGCCGATTAGGGGAGGAGGGGAAATTATATCATACACTCATATGCAAAAAAAAAAATTGATCACCATGAATGAATTGCGTGGGTACGAGAAGGTTGCCACACAGTACCGCCATAGTCCGACATGTGTCCAATTTGCATTTAACGCAATTTGCTTGCGCATATGTGCCACCAGGAGTCATACATGTCCTTCCATAATTCATAGCTGCAAGACACCAAGTTAGGCCCTTGTAGCAGTGTGAGCCACAGAGCCAAGTTCAGTGGACACGCAACATGTCCAGACGGCGCAATCCACGAGCCTTCGCCCAGCTGGACGAGTTTGATACAGACCACATCGTTGGCCTTCGAGAGGCAGGCTGGACGTTCCGGCGCATTGCTGGCCACTTGAACAGTTCTGCCTACACCGCGAGTCAGTGTTGGGCGCAGTGGGTACAGGAGGGTACACACACCCGGCAGGAAGGCTCGGGACGACCCCGGCGGACCACCAGCAAGGAGGATAGTTTCATCGTGCGACAGACTGTAAGCATTCCATGGGCATCGCTGGGCACCAGTCAGGGACATGTCACATCAGCTAGGGATACGCCTGTGTCCATCAGTACCACATTCAGGCGGCTAGCAAAGCGGGATCTGTCGTGGCGGCGTCCCTTTACGACGTCTTCCATTACAACCTGGGCATCGCCGGGCACGTGTGATCTTCTGTCGGGAAAGGGCAGCATGACTGCTTGCGAATTGGCGACGAGTGGCGTTCAAAGACGAATCACGGTTCTCTCTGGACATAGACGGCAGCCGAATTGGAGTCTAAAGACGTCCTGGTAAGCACCGTGATCCACGCTTCATTGTAGAGCGGCACATCGCCCCAACGAGAGGTATAATGGTGTGAGGTGCCATTTACTACGATTGCCGCACTCCACTGGTGGGGAATGAAGGAACCTTGACGGCGCGAAGATACGTCCAAGAAATTCTGCGACCCTGTGCTCTCCCCTTCCTGGTGCAGCTTGACAACCCCCATTATTCCTCAGGATAATGCCTGGCCTCACACAGCACGGGTATCTCTGGATCACCTTCGTAATGCCAACATGCTTCCTTGGCAAGCACGGTCCCCGAGACCTATAGCCCATCTAGAACGTTCGGGACCAGATTGGACGAACACTTTGCCCAGCGACAACTACGGTGGATTTTGAGGGCCAGTTACGCCAGCTGTGGCAGGATTTTTCTCATAACATCCGACATCTGCATGGCTGCGTTCCCGACTACATCGCCGCCTGTCTCCGTGCTACGAGTGGTCCAACACCATACTAAGTGCACCCTACAAGTGTATTTTGATGTTTTATGCGCACATACTACCATATCCTGTGCCTGTAGTCACTTACGTGCTCCTGCGAAGGCATTTCAGGGTGACCAATTTTTTTTCAAATGAGTGTACTACTGCATCTAACACGACATATACGCATGCGTGCTATTTTGCGCAGTATCTCGCTAGGTGCTTGGATTCATGGGCACACTTAATATAAAGGTAGGCCTGCCCTAATTTTAGTTTTATAAGCACACGTTAAACATTGTCTTACTATACGCCACCACACATGTCAAAATCACGTGGATCAAACAGCGACGTGGTTTTTTTTTCAAAGAGCACACGCTTTTACAAAATAAATTCTGCTCAACTGGAAAAATCTTAATCTCACCAAAGAAAAAACGTGTGCTGACAATGGCCAAAGCCACATAGTTGTAACAGTTATGTCGGCAAACTAGTCTCTCAACGTTGGGACACACAAATTAATCACTGCGTTCGCGCAGCTGGCATGAACGCTCTACCGTACAATTTGCATTTGTTTGGATCGTTTAAACTATCGATATTCTAATACAAAATAAATATAATTAAAGTGAGACCGATCCTAATTTGAACTGTTCTGAAAGTCATTCTTATTTTTTAGCTCTCTGTTTCAACCTCAGACATCTGTAGAAATTATTATCCCCACGTACATAATAACTAGTTGTTGGTGTCAGGTATTGATCAGATGGCTACAGGTTTGAAATAAAAATGCCATTTTTTAGACAACACAGGTAAATATGATGAAAGCCTCCGTGTGCAAAGGAGGAGGGGAGGGGGAGAAAGATTTGGGTGGCTCTTAACATCGACGTTTTGAGAGCCGGTGAGGGTGAAGCGAGGTGAGTATGGAGCAGTGCCGGAATGCAATAGTGGCGGAAACGGGAGATCCCTGAGAAAACCCGCCGACCAGAGGCATCGTCCGGCACGATTCCCACATACGAAAATCCGGGGGCGACCCCCACCGGGAATCGAACACGCCGGTTCGTCTTTATAGGAGGCGAGTAGTCTGACCACTACACCACCGCGGACCCGCGCGCAAAGGAGGATTCTGCAGTACGAAAGCAGAAACATCAACGTAACCAGCATAAAATGAGGGTTTCCATTCTCTGACGATAGAAATTGGCACCCTGCTCATTAAGCCAATTCACTATTTCGTCTTTCACTTCGTCGTCACTGAGAAATCGTCTGCCTCGTAGATGAAAGTTTCAAGGTGCGAAGTCCGGGCTGAACGGGGAACGGGGAACACGTCAATGTCAGATGTACAGTAAGGCTGTTGGTGTGCGGGTGACATGAGTCCTGGCATTATCGTAACACAACTATACTAGTCGTGCAAGAAGACCATGTACGAGGCAGACCATTTTCCAGTGACAACGAAGAGAAAGACGAAGTGGTGAAATTGTTTGATGACCAGGATGCCACTTTCCATCGTCAGGGAATGGAAAACCTTATTTTACGCCATGACAAATGCTTGCGTAAATTTGGTGGTTTTGACGAAAAACAAAGAAATGGCGCCGAAATAAAAGGTGTTTTGTATCTTGACCTATATTTTTCCGTTGACCTACAAAAAATAGGGTAACTCACTTTTTTTTTTTACCCTCGTACTTTCGGACTCACTAGCCGCCACTGCTCCTTGCTCAACTCTCTAGCGGGATGCTCTGCCATACAGGCGCACGAAAGGAGTTTCGTTACGTAGCCGCACTTCCTAAAATTCTCTCATCATGCTACTGGAGGCTACCCACGTCATCCTCTGCAATTTCGAATTACCCCGGAGTTTTCTCAGCTCATAATGAAGATCACGGCAGCATAACGCGCGGGCCGTCGTTAATTTCTCTCGCCTTATCTTCGTTACACATTCTCCTCTTTACTTCCCTTCCGGGGGTTTACCCGGTGTTCGCTCTGAGGAAAGGAGGAATGTTTTAAATTTAATGAGTTCGTATCATTATTTAACGTTATCATTATTTATTCTTGTTACTCATTAACGCACCTGAATTACGCCTGCATAGTTTAACTTGGGAAGCTGCGACTTACATCACAAACAAATCCTAAATTTACACCTGAAAACACCACAAGCATTCATGCCTTACCCNTGTTTTAAATTTAATGAGTTCGTATCATTATTTAACGTTATCATTATTTATTCTTGTTACTCATTAACGCACCTGTATTACGCCTGCATAGTTTAACTGGGAAGCTGCGACTTACATCACAAACAAATCCTAAATTTACACCTGAAAACACCACAAGCATTCATGCCTTACCCGGATTTAGAAACCAGGGCACCATAAATTGGCGTTGCAATAAACTATGTCGCAGATAAGAGTTATTTTACATTACTAATTAGACCTACAAAAAAGAACATTACGCGTATACGTACAGAGCTTGAATACTGGTACGCATAGTTTTTAATTTCTTAACATGCGCGCTCTCCACGCAAGAGTAATTAAAATTTTTGGCTGCAACTATTTTAAAACATTTCAATTTTCAGATATTTTAATAAAAATTCCTTAAATAGTACATTAAATGTTTTCAAATTGCTGTAATTGTTCGCTGGATGAGCAAGTCCTATTGTCCAAAATTTTGAAATTTAATAATTGCACCTGCCAACAAGAACGCATTATTTATTAACACGAATATGGTGTCGTAATGCAGCAAAGAATAAATTAACTAAATGTAACGAATAGTATGGACGGGTATGCTTTCATATGACGAGTCCAGCGGATACCGGCTAGTGGACGAACAATACATGGGAGTTGGATGATTACATTTTTGGCAGCTATATCAAAGACGTATTAAAATCGTATTGGCAGTTTTAATCTTGCCTTAAAGCCAATTTTGTTTCAACGTATCCTACAGATTAGTCGTAAATGCACTCTGGATATTTTACGAATTTAACGCAGCGTGTATTCGCGATGACCAGCTTGCTTAGTAGCAGTGACCAGCTTGCTTAGTAGCAGTGACCAGCTTGCTTAGTAGCAGTGACCACTTGCTTAGTAGCAGTGACCAGCTTGCTTAGTAGCAGTGACCAGCTTGCTTAGTAGCAGTGACCAGCTTGCTTAGTAGCAGTGACCACTTGCATTTCGTTTACTGCACCGAAGCTTATCGTAGGTAATCTCAAACTAATGGACGAACAAATTGGGAAAGTTGATATTAAAACTTGCGGTAGACCGCGACTGTAATTACGACGTACCGAATGCGAGCCGGACACAGTATTGTACGAACACGCTCGGTATTCAATGCAACTGTCTTTAAATAATTCATTTTTCGCAAAAAAAAACATTCGAACTGAAAAGAGTTTCAGGTTGACTTAGTCTAGCACTATACTGATAATTGTGGCTTAACATGTCATATGCTTTATTAGGAAATCCCGCTGTGGGTGAGTGAAGAGATTCCGGCGGATCTTGACATCGATGTCTTGAGAGCCGACGAGGGTGAAGGGAGGCGAGTATGGAGCAGCGCCGAAATGAAAGGGCGGGAAAACGGGAGATCGCCGAGAAAACCCACCGACCAGCGGCATCGTCCGGCACGATTCCCACTTCTCACTCGAATGGACTCTCTATATTGCCGGCATAAAAAAAATAGGCGTTGTTCATCATATCTTGTTCATTTTACAATAAAATAAAACGAATAATTTTTGGTGACCAAATAAAACCATTACTTTGTTGGTTTCGAAATTTATTTGCAGTAGAGTGATAAAACTGCATTCAGAAGTTTGTTTGAAGTTTTCTCCTTTGCCCAAGTTCATTATAAAATTATTGAACAATGTAAAAACAATTCACAAAAAAAAAAAAGGAGATAGAGAAGAGAGGGGTAATATTTTTGACATATTTACTACTCGAAAAATACATAAAATGTTGTCCAGAAGGAGGAGGGGGGAGGGTGTGTGGAAGACTTATATTTAAAGACGTTTGAAAGAACAAACATCTAGATATGGGCGGCAAGTCGTAGAAAATAAACCAATAAATGTTCAAAATGTTTTTAATTTTATCATATTTTTGGCTGGTTTTCAACTACTGGGTTACTTTAATTCAGCTGTTTATGTTTCTATGTTTAATTGGAAGTGAAGTATTTCATAATATGTCGTTTATGTTTCGCATGCTTATTTTAGTTAAATAATAATTTTTCTNTTAATTGGAAGTGAAGTATTTCATAATATGTCGTTTATGTTTCGCATGCTTATTTTAGTTAAATAATAATTTTTCCTGCTCTTTTTTTTTTTGGCAGTCTCTTTACCCACGCTTCAATTTCGTAGTCAACGAAGCAGCAGGCGAGTCTTAATGAAATGACAATGTGGACTAAATGACGTGCACGTCAGTGTACCTGCTGAAGGCATTCCGCCTGTCAAACACACGTTTGTAGGCACGACAGAGACTGGGGCAGCCTTGAGATGCAGGCTGTGGCAGGTTGGTGCGGACCCGTGGTGTCCAAGTCTTGCATACTACANGAGACTGGGGCAGCCTTGAGATGCAGGCTGTGGCAGGTTGGTGCGGACCCGTGGTGTCCAAGTCTTGCATACTACACAATTGTCTTTCCCTCCTATATTTTCTAGAATGGAAAAAACATTCTCGCCTCTATAAAAACATTCCCGTGCAAAGATAGAAATTACTGCGGCGATCGCTTTCTCCAGGATTAAGTTGTTATTAAAAATTGTTGAAGATATGGGCAACACCATTCGAAACAGATATAACCGAAGGGAAAGAAGACTGAATCGAAACCGAAATACCACCTGCGATGCTCAACTAGACTATTTATTCCTACTTTAGGCAATGAAGAGAGATACAAATTAGGGTAACCGTCCAATGCCATGTAGGCACTCTTCTGGCTATTATAACTGCATAAACACGATTAATTATGTATTCCAGGAGTTCTCTGGAGTAGTGCGTAGACAATGAACATCATGCATCGTCAAGAATGGCCCACTGGCCTGTATTGACTCGAGACGGTTGATATATCTTATTAAGAGCGTGTTGGAGGGTATCACAAATATAAGGTTTCCATTTCCAAACGGAGCCTTGTCCAAGTACCCCAAAACGAAGGGGGAAAACGTAAAAATGGGACGCTTTTAAAAATTAAGTTACGATTTATTTTGCAGTAATTTACTCGTATTTATAAAAAACCTGCTGGAGAAATTTGTGCTTGTAAAAACCGAGGATTTTTTGTGCGAAAAAGGAAAATATAATGGGACAAGAGGCATTTTGGAACCGTAAAGTAAACAGAGGCAAGTTTAGAACTGTAACAAATGTACACACGTTGGAAAAAGGGCAGTTTGGAACTCAATCCTCCAACTTACTTAAATAAACTTCAGGGGGCTACCTGTTCCTGTACAACGTGTGCTTTAGAAAGCCGCCGCATTTGATTTGTTACTGTGAACAAGAGTCACTTTGGAAAACGTGTCGTTTTTAAAATACAATTTTAGGGTATTTCTGGTCTTTTTGGAACTGTAAAACTTTGTCAGTCTAATAGAGTATGTTGAGGCTAATTTGGCTGTACTATTAACTCAATTTTTTAATTTTTTTTGGAAAAGGCATTATTATGTTGTTACGCTTGATAACGTTCAAATCGGTGAAATATAAGACTATGTCATGAGGGGTTTTACGGGGAAAAAGGGGGGGGGGGAGATATTTAGGGAAATATCCCTCCCCCCGAAATAAAAAAAAAATATAAAAAAAAATACGATTTATACTTTTTTTTAATATAAGAAATGTGTGATCCTCCTTGAATACGAAGGATGTTTATAGCATTTTGTGGTTCCATATCTGTATATTAACCCATTGATTGTAAATAATTTTTTGAACTTAATACAAGTAAACTGACATGTTTAATTTCTTCACATATGAGAAATTTGCAATCCCCCTTGAACACGAAAGAGGTTTATAGCATTGTTTATTTNCATGTTTAATTTCTTCACATATGAGAAATTTGCAATCCCCCTTGAACACGAAAGAGGTTTATAGCATTGTTTATTTCTGTCTGTATATTAGCACATTGGTTAAAAATAATTTTTTTAACTATAAGGGCCTATTTTTTATTATTATAGCTTTCATATTTTTCCAAAAATATAAATTCGTACCTCCCCCCCCCCAAGGAAAATCTTGGCTACGCCCCTGAATTTCATGGCCACAAATTTGGATGAGAGTTCCTTCAACCATATTTTCTGGTGGCTTTGAACGTTTGCAGTGGAGCATTTTCCTATTTTAAGGAGCAAAATCCTGTCAGGATGAATGCAGGATGAGAATAGGTATGACAAGTCCGAAAATATGTGCACATAGTATTCATTAGTCACGCACGCTTGTAGACGCACGAGGGGTTATAATGCGTACCAACTGAACACCCCCCAGTGCCAGTACATGCCCGGGAGAATACATGAGCGATAGGTATGCCAAGACGAAGTACGAGACAACCATGCGAACAACTGAAGGAGTGATTCGGCCGGGGATTGAACCCAGTTTGCCTTGGTGGGAGGCGAGCAGGATAACCGCGCAGTAACCGTGGCCCTGAGTCTCATAAAGGCCGGATAATACGGCTGAGAGAAGTTAAAAGGAAGGCGCGATGAATCGCTTGTCATTTGGACCGTATAGACTGTCAAATTGTGTTGGGAGCAATGAACAACTGGCATTGCTAATGCGTTCCGGTTTGGTTCCGGACGACTCCACAGACAACCCAGGAAACATAAGAGTTGGAATAGAACCCCAAGATTTTGTAAAATTATCATGATTATGTACAGGATGTAGACATATCCATACATTAAAACTTCAAACACATACACACGAAGGAAAATCTTGTCTCCCACCAAGGCGAACCGGGTTCGATTCCCGGCAGGGTCGCAGCCGGATTTACGCATGGGAGAATCCTGCCGGACGATGGGTTTTCTCGGGGATCTCCCGCTTACACCACCCTTTCGTTCCGGCGCTGCTCCACACTTGCCTCGCTTCACTCTAATCGACTCAGGAGACCTCGATGTTAACATCCGCCCATATCTATTTGTTCGTAATTATTTTTGCTTCCTGTTCGAGTTTTAATGCAGGTCATTNCCACCACCCTTTCGTTCCGGCGCTGCTCCACACTTGCCTCGCTTCACTCTAATCGACTCAGGAGACCTCGATGTTAACATCCGCCCATATCTATTTGTTCGTAATTATTTTTGCTTCCTGTTCGAGTTTTAATGCAGGTTATTCCTGGACGGGGTGGGGTTTTCTCTCGCAGCGAAACTAAGCATAAAACCAAGTGACGTCAGAGTGGCGCCGAGTCTTGAACCCTCCCTCCGCTTCAGCTGGAACAAAGNCCGGCAGGGTCGCAGCCGGATTTACGCATGGGAGAATCCTGCCGGACGATGGGTTTTCTCGGGGATCTCCCGCTTACACCACCCTTTCGTTCCGGCGCTGCTCCACACTTGCCTCGCTTCACTCTAATCGACTCAGGAGACCTCGATGTTAACATCCGCCCATATCTATTTGTTCGTAATTATTTTTGCTTCCTGTTCGAGTTTTAATGCAGGTCATTCCTAGACGGGGAGGGGTTTCCTCTCGCAGCCAAACTAAGCATAAAACCAAGTGACGTCAGAGTGGCGCCGAGTCTTGAACCCTCCCTCCGCTTCAGCTGGAACAAAGNAAACTAAGCATAAAACCAAGTGACGTCAGAGTGGCGCCGAGTCTTGAACCCTCCCTCCGCTTCAGCTGGAACAAAGCGTGATGGTACGTGCATAGGTTACCCGGGCGGAACAACTGAAACCGTCATGTCAACGCGAGTACGAAGAGCTCGCAAATCGACTCAGCTTTCATCACATTTCAGGCATGTGGAAGTGGAACAACACCTTGCATCAGCTCACATCAAACCTGAGCTTGCACAAACTATACTACTGGATTTTTTTTTTAGAATACAAAATTCCACACGTTCGNAGCTCACATCAAACCTGAGCTTGCACAAACTATACTACTGGATTTTTTTTTTAGAATACAAAATTCCACACGTTCGTGTCAGAGACTCGCACATAACTATGCTATGTAACTGCTCTTCCAAGTCGTTGGTGGTAATTTTTGTAATGGTCTAGTTAACATTTTTGCAAGCCCCATTCATATCGATAGAGTGTAGCGTATTTTTTCCGCCATACGTGAAAATCAATATTTCCACGGATCTGGTCAGTGCCATTGCTTCTGTCACGTGACGTTGTGAAATTGGTAGAAACACAACAGTGCTCCTATGAATCCAATTCTCGCCCGTATATTTAAAATTAATGACTTTATTAGCGACTAGTTTTGATTATTAAACTTTTAATACAGTGTTAAAATGTACAACTGCTAGGGCTGTTCTACGCCAACGAGTGTTTGCAGTCCAGGGGCGTAACTTACTCGCAGTGCGCGGAGGGGTGGCGTCTTAATTATTTGTACCGCACATTTCGGTAATTTTTTTTTAGTTTATGCCTAGTTGTAATCGTTTGTTAACAATTGTATTGATTTCATTAACGTGTTCCTTTCCATTTCACTGGTTCACTTTATTAATTTAAGTTGTGTTTGTTTAGGAACACTATTTTCGTAAAACCAAATTTAGTTTTATTGACATTGTAAATAACAAAATACCATTAGTTTGTATTTATTATGCAGAAACACTTTATCGTTTTGTGAGAGGGGGCCTAATATATATTTTGTAAGGGGGGGGGGGCGGAGGGCAACCAAAATGTTTCATCATTGGTTTACGTTAAAGCATGGGCGTTAATGAATATAATTTTTTTCTAATGTTCTGCTACACTGTATTAATTCCACAGTCCGTTATCAGCTGGCACAAAATGACACGATTTTTCAGTCCCTCTAATGTTATTGACTGAAACTGCATATTGGGGCTCAAGAAAACATTTTACAAAAGAGCTATGGCACGCGCTGCGCTGTTTGCCGGAAGTGTCGTGTGTGGTCTTGATATTTTCCAACGTCCTCCGCGACTGCAACTGTTCTTCGTTGGCAGCAAGCCCACTTTGCACTGGTTCTGGCGCACCAAGGTCATTGAACATATTCGGCTACTCTGAGCAATCAGTTGCCGTTACTGAGAATTAAACTGTCGAAAAAAATTCCTGCTTTAAAAAAAAACGCAATGAAACTTGTAAAAAAATAAATCTTACATAGCTAATAGATACGATATAAAAATTTTTTCCACCTACAATATCAAATTTTACATATCGTGAGTTATAAAATACCAAAAGTTTAATATATATTTATTTGTGTGTCGTGACTATTGGGCACATTATCACGATCACTTCCGATATATGTGTATTTATCACGGTTTAGGACAATGACTTATTGCGAGACGCTGAATGTTCGTTTAGGCTTCAATGTACACCGTACAGATTTGACGTTTATCTTTAATTTTCGGCCCACATCCTGTATCTTCCCAATTCACTGGCTCAATGAAATGTCAAAAACTAACGTTTGTCGTTCGTGTGCGAAACATTGAACGCTTTCTGGGGTCGGCGCGTGATGAACTGTTGCAAGGTATTCTTTGATTTGCTATGTGCTATATCTAATATTTTGCTAGTTATCACATCGGCCACTTAAACACAGTAGTGCAGTTGACGTCGCGGCACGTGTGTAATGGGCGCCTCGCCACTCTCTCGTGAGTGGCCGCAATACATTCAGTTTCTCCCGTCTTCGTTATGGTTACGGGTTCCTGCTGCGTGTGCCGGGCCTGTACAGCACTGAGCAAGCACCAGCTTACCTTGCAACACTTCACCACACGGCCACCGCTTTCAGGCATATTATAAAAATGTAATTTTAGGCGTTGCAACAAACAAATTGTTTGAGGGGAACCCTACTAGAGACAGTATAATGCTCTTGTCATATTTTGGGACCCATACAATGTGTTTATGTTTGGGTGATATTGGCAGCAGCTGTTTATACGATTACGGAATATACGTAATCTCAAGAACGAATGGTATCAAACACTACGTGGCAGATTTCCTTTATTGGACACTGCTTCCTGCTATGTACACGTACATAATTAAATACACTTTCCGTTTAGCGTCCAAAAAATATATATAGTTTATTCGCGTTTTCTTCACACTTTTTGAATCTAACCTTTGAAAAATCGCACCATGTATGATGTGCGTGGTTCTTTCCTGAATATGTAAAGTATCACAATAGTTTAATACTTCTGTTAACGTAAAATTATCTTATTATTGGTTAAATTGTTGAATTAAATTTCATATTTAAAATGTATAACAACAGGGAGAAAATAGGTGTTGGTGTTGCCCAGAAAGAAATAGTTATTTTGTAAAATATTATTAAATTGACTGCGAACGAATGCGTTGTGCTGCCTTGGTGTAATTTTCTAGATTTGGTTAAGCTTTGTTAGTATGAGGCGGAGGAATATCCTGAAAGTAGAACTTGAGCAGGGATTCAGAAAAGTTGGAATTAAACGTGAATGGACTATAGATCACGATGCATGAAATGGTTAAGTCGGGCAGGATTCAATAACAACGGAAGTAAGGCGCTCCAGTGTTCATGAAAATAAGTTCACCCTGAAGATTATCGCTATTTTCCACTTCTCTTAGTATGGATAATCTTATTTGTGAAATAACCTAACAGTTTATTAACAAATTTTTAAAAGGATTATATCCGGAGAAACAGGTAAGAGATTCTCAGTACGGCAATACTTTATTGAGGCGAAAATTCTAAAGCCAAAATTCTTTAAAAATATTTTTACTTGCCACTCATGTATTACAAAGGAAACTAACATAAAAATAACGATTTTGATAACTAATAATTCTGTAGAATTTTACAAAGCAAATTATTTTTAGCTAAAAGGTTTCAATAACAGCAAATACGTTCTGTAGTCTTTTTAAATTTTTTTAAAAGATTTTTTCACTGTGTTTGCATACAAGCATTGAATCACGAATCATCATAAAACATATGGAACAACTCCTTTTCATTATTTGCATAGGCGATTTATTTTTCATCATATTTGCACACGTCTTATTTTTCATTCTACCCTATAAGTACAATATAAAAACTGAAGTCACTTAACGTTAGTGGTAACGACAGGTGAATCAGTGGAACTGCGGGGAATTCGTAGAAACAAGGCATACGTCACAAAATTACACAACAGGAAAAATTTATGAGTTTTACGAGAACGTGATTACCACTTATATTTTGGCGAGCTAAATTTTGTGGAATGTGAAATCGATATAGTATCTAGTTGCCTTGATTCGTTTTTAATTGCTGTCATTACGAGAGTATATTTTCGTATTGATTGAGCTACTCAGGTTACAGATGGTGTCGTAAGTACCGTTCTAGACAAAAACAAGTATAGGCTATTCACGGTAAAGTGATCACTCTTGAAGGCCTTTAAGGCCAGCAAGCAAAATAACAAAAAAAAAAATTATTGTGTCCACAGTCGTTAAATTTTGAGAGTTATAAAATGTAGTCACATGGCAATTTTTATATTGGCAATCGGCGAAAAGGTACAAATAATCTGAAAGGGACTTTTAAGAATGGCCTTAAAAAGTGCTCACTTCACCGTGAACAGCATATAGATAGTTGTAACAGGCTTCGAAGGTAGGACCCATAGATGACTGTCATTCCGGAAGTGTGTATAGAAACGATACCATACTGCAAAATAACTTCGTAATACGTAATGTGGAGACAAGATTACGTTGAGAAAACCCAACATCGTTTTTATTTCATGTGAAAATCTAGAATCGAGTATAAAGCTCACATATCCATGGATGGAGGTCGGAGAGCTAAACACTCGGCGTCGTGGCACGATGACTAAGTATTTCGCAGAGGTAACAAATTATGTTAATTATTACTTTGAAATGCTCCTTCTAAACAAATCTCTTCGGGAAAAATCACCGACTCCTCTATTCGTTTTAAGAATTCGGGAGGACGAACTTGAGTGTTTTTTAGAGTTGGTTCATTCTCCCGTCAAACGGACTGAGGCCCCAAGTTCCGCTGAGACATCACAAGAGTGCCTCTCTTTCTTTCGCGCTATCTCTCACACAACTTCACGTACCAACACGCAATCACGCTTCAGAGGAGGGTGGCAGCGAGCCAGGTTTTCTTCCAGGTGAACCCGTGTCCATACTTCCGCAAGTGGGAAACGTAGCGTTGACGACTTCTGGGCTTTCTCACGTAACCTCTGCCACTACTCTTATTGTTGGCTCCCACCCCTCCTTTGTCGCGGGAATTGCCTCATTTTCCCATTCAGTCGATGGTTGACGACCACTCTCGATCCAAAGGTATGTAGTTGATCTGGCAAGAGTTGCACCACCCACAAGTACTCTTGTCCTCCAAGTCATAGATGCGTTCGAAAAAACCTGCTCAGGCCTAAAAAAATCTAGCGAGTACCAGAACAATCATGGGCAAACATTTTTTCCCAAGACTGCACGTAGGATCCTGAAGGGACAACCGGAAAACATGATCATACCACTCATCTGTGACCATGCTTAGAACCCAACATTATTGGAGATCGGAAAAATCCACGAGATCAGTCACTTGTAGGCCAGGCTTCACAATCTTCCGTACAATCCACACACTGCCGTTTTGTCCTTGGCTGATGCCCTCATCACGTGACAGTTTTGCTGTTCGCTGTTATTAAAGCTTTTTTTTTTTTTTTTCGTCGGGGAATTAATTTTGAAGTGTTTGGGCTCAGGCTTGTCGAAGGGGTATGGGTTTTACACTGCACGTTATTCACAGAAAAGGCAAAGTACAATGAGATCGCTAAGGATTCTTGTGGGCTCCGTATTACTTGCTTACCCGACTCGGTCCTCACAAACTTGTGTCATGTTATTTGGTTTCCGGTTTCTATGCCGGTAGGCTTACATGCTCAATAGCCTAACTTACATATATAAACGCCACAAACATCCATGACTTAGTAGGGATTCGAACCCGGAGTCTCGTGGTGGGTAGGCTACACATTAACGACCTCGGACACGGAATAAATAACTACAGGGTAGGTAACGTACGACGGTGAAACATATGGCAGGAGAATCACCCACCGAAGTGACGGGCTTTCATGCGGGGCTTTTAAGTGCCCGTCGCCGTGAGGGATGATGTGGAATGAGGCGTACAGACGGAGCAACGGGGTGACCTCGCCTGGAAACGAGCCCGGGTCACCATAGTGGGTGGGAAGGGGATGGGGTGCGGGCGGCGGGCTAAGAGCACGGCACCCGGGTCCTCTACGGAGGACAGCAGTCATGCCACGGGTGCTGCTGCAATCGGCGCAAGACGAGGAGTCGGGCGGGTGTGCGGGGAGGCGCAACTCACGGAGATCTGGCGCACGGTGTAACCGCTGGTGAGCCGCTGCAGGCGCCGGTACTCGAGGCCGTAGATCTGGTCCGCCTGCTCGTCGTCCGACATGGCCGCGACCCGCGCTCGCGCGCACTAGCCGCAGCTGCCAGCATCTCGCCCGGGAGCCGCGCCAGTAAACACGGCGCCGCCCTCCGCCGCCGCCGCTCACCTTCGCCCCGCTCTGGCTACGGCTCTGCGATACCGCGATATATCGACCACTGAACAATACTTCTGAAATATCGTATCGGCTCTCAAGACCTCATTGTTAAAAGCCACCCACATCTCTCAACTCAACTGAAATATATCACAGCTATCTGGTCCAACAGTACGTAAGAGTATATCGCATGTCGTGATAATAGCGATATAAGATATTTACGACACACATACAATCGATATTTGCGATATTACACCATCGACTTGAATACTCCGTGGGAGCGATATATCGCACAGATACCGATACGGTTCACATGTTTCGAAACGATACTGGAAAGTGTATATGGCACAACCCTACCGCTGGCGTGCCCGACACTCCGCGGAGGACGTCCTCAAAGCGCCCTCCCCACTTGTTGAGTACTACAACAAAAAAATTCCCGACTTCAAATGTCTTGCAAGAACACTACACTCCTCGAGCCTCTGCTATTTCTTCACTGGCTCCTGCTCCACAAATGGCCTTTTCTGTTCTTGACGAGGTAATACGAAATTCGGTTCTTGTTCACCTGCTGGGTTCTTGTCGACCTGGCGAATTTTTAAATGGCGGAAATGATGTTTAAAGACCATGTTCGTGAAGTTAGAATCATGTAACACGAGAATGCAAACCGAAAGAAGACCGCACGGCTTGTCAAGGGAAGGCGAAGAAGAGAAAATAATGGAGGTCACGGAGTTTTACCGTCGGCAGCTGCACTTAAACGTCCATCAGGAGAAGTTGAACGAAATCGAGGATAGGACGAAACGGAAGGGCATCCAAGGAGGCAGCTCCAGTGAAGAAACTCGATCCCGGCCACTCCGAACGGGCGACCTTGAACCGAGAGAACTGAGGCATATAAACCGATCGGCGGCGTCCGTCGCGACCTGCTGGCCATCCGTCTCGCGGGGAGACTGTCTTTCTTGGAGCACAACAGGTGTGCCTGCCGGTGTTTCCTGCCTGCCTCCCCTCCTTCCCATTCCCGTCCGTTCTTTTATTTTTGATCCCGTCCCTCCCGTCTTATTTTCAGTTCAGGTCCTCATACTTCAAGGTCGTTGATAGGACAAACACGACGTTGGAGTGGCCTGAGTCCAGGTGAGCCCCCTCTCGCGTCTCCTTGCCAACCCTGGGCGTCGCTGTTCAACTGTCTCCCCTCCTGCCTGGTAATTTTAGCCCGTCACTTTGTGCTTCCGCAACAGCGAGGCGATTTTCACAGTAGAGGTCTTGCATCGCAGATTTATACAAAACAAGGCAAAATAGGGAGGAGACCTCTATTATCAATGTCTGCTCCGAACAACGTGCATACCGGCAAAGTGCTCCTAATCTAAATCGCGCAGGATATTGAGCGTGAACCAACACATACCTGGTGTTCCCGTCAAATGAGTGTCACGCACTGTCAAATATTTCTATCAAACTACCTCTAATAAGTTCGGTCAAATAAAAATGGAAGGCTGCGACGTCACTGAAACATTATTAACGTTGCCACGTTTGTTTGAAAAACGTTGGAGGGCTCCAGTTTCCATCAGATATTTTGTATACGGTTCCTGTTTATTAAGTTCAACTACTCAGAATCTTGCACATTAAAAACGGTTATTTCAGACCCCAATATGCTTTAAAATGGTGACCAACAACTAGAAACGAAATAAGGTTATGGAGATGATTTATTAATGTTTTATCTGTCAGGACATTAATGCTGTTGGAGTTGCACTTTGAAAGGCGATTATTTACAAGCGAAATTAAATTACAAAGTTCCTAATACTCTTTTTGTAATGGTCTGCATGACATCACAACAGCACTATCCCACTTCGAAAAATATGAAAATTATGTTTAAATAAAAACCCGGCAAGGTCCATCAAATGAAAACTTTGACATTCTGACGTATTTTCAAGCGCATTCAAGATTGTTCGTATAAAGTGGTAACTGTTCGCTGAATCAGCAAGTCTTATTGTCCAAAATTCCAAATTTTCAAAATTGAAACATTGCAACAGCTAACAACGCAATATTTATTAACACGAATATAGTGTCCCAATTACACCCACCTCGTACGAACAAATTCGATAAATAACTCACAACAGTCATTTACTCTCTCCATTTTCATTGTTGTTCTGTCCCTGACTCCAGTGACGCCTGTTGCTGCACGAGAAATCTCGAATTATTTGGGATTAATTTTTGACGCTCGCTGTGGCTGGTTGACGCTCGCTGCGGCTGGTTGACGCTCGATGCAGCTGATTGACTCTCGGTGCAGCTGATTGACTCTCGATGCAGCTGGTGACGCTAGACGTAGCTGGTGACGCTAGATGCAGCTGGTTGACTCTCGATGCAGCTGATTGACTCTCGATGGCTATTGGCCAGGTCTGTATGAAGGATAATTTCTCTATTTGACTGGGCCTATCAGGATTAAGTTACTCCGAAATTGTACTTCCGTGATTGACTGGCAGACATCTTAAACACGCGAGAATTCAAAGCATCATAAAATAATTTGTTTTTGAACTAACGCGTCTTCCAGTTTAACCAGCAGTGGAATCTTTTTGCGATAAACACGTGGACCTACTAATAAAGTATTTGAATTTGGCTGGTTGAAGCTGACGTCCGAAACTTAATCCCTTACAGGAAAGGACCCTTATAATAATTTAAGGTGACGAATATAAGAGGCAGGGTTGTCGGAAAAGAGGGTTAAGGGAGGCGTTTGTCCCCCCTCCACCTATTACTAGGGGCGCCACACGAAAACAGGGAAGATTAAAATACACACTTCACGTGTATAGTATATTCGTGGTTATTTCCAACTTTCTTGAAGACCTGCTAAAGTTATACTTCCAGACTATTCCTACAACTCACACAAATCAAAATTAACCGGGCCTAGAAAATTACACCCAAGGGAGGACGCAGCGCATTCATGCGCACTCTGTGTATTAGTATTTCACATAGAAACTATTTCTTACACGGCGTTATCAACACACCTATTTTCTCTCTGTTTTTAGTCCTCATATTTTCTAATGAAATACTAATATTTATAAACAAAGTATAAATAAATGTTCAATTTAACAAAAAATTGTGTTATTTTATGGTACCACAAGTATAAAACGCTTGTGATACGTAGCGTATTTAGGAAATAACCAGACACGTCATACATGGGGTTATTTTTCAAAGGATTCGTTCAAAAAGTGTGAAGAAATCGCAAATTGACTATACTTATTAAAAGTGTAGATCAACAATAATATTACCAGTAATATTTATACTGGTTTAAGTATTTTGTGCCAAAATATGCGAATAGAAAGCTGTGTGTGTGTATGTAAGTATTACCATACACAATTGATTTCATAACAACATTTTTGGGGAGGGGCGCATTTTGCAGACCAGGGGTGCCGAGTTTTCTACAAGACATCGCCCTCTCCCCCACTTAACCGAAAACTTTTCCAACGCTCCTGCTAAAGTTGGACTCAACCATCCGTCATACGTCCGTCCGTCCAGTGGTCACGTGATCTTCAACCAATTGCAGGGCAATTTTTTTAATATTCGTCCAGCTGTCAAATATTAACCAAACTGTAACTTTCTAGGCCGTGTATCTGTGTTTATTTATCTTCGGTGGAAAATTCAGGAATTTAAAAAGTAAAAAATAAATCATTATAAATTTGTATCACGTGAAAAAAAAAAAATTCTCCAAAATATTTTTTTTTGAAAATTTATCTCCAATCAAAATATATCTCCAACTAAAGAAATANTCAAATATTAACCAAACTGTAACTTTCTAGGCCGTGTATCTGTGTTTATTTATCTTCGGTGGAAAATTCAGGAATTTAAAAAGTAAAAAATAAATCATTTTAAATTTGTATCACGTGAAAAAAAAAAAAATTCTCCAAAATATTTTTTTTTGAAAATTTATCTCCAATCAAAATATATCTCCAACTAAAGAAATACCACGATGTTAAATTGTCACACTGAAATGTTGCCGTACAGAGGATTGACGGACGACGGGTTGTTGCGAATCGCTTTGAAATGACGGACGGAAACACAGACCGATGACTGATGGACTGATGCGACGGGTGGTTGTGGGTTCTGCTAAGACGCCGTGAATGCTGCGCTGACAGAGCGAACACACTTCAGAAATGACCGACACTCGCTGCGACGTCCGGAACGCCCGTGTGTGCACATTCAGATTATTTTTACCGTCTGGCAACATGCCTCAGCCCCGCTGGGGCATCAGCCGTCCCGTTGTACTTGTTTTTTCTTTTTTTTTTTTTGTTCGTCCTGCGTGACGGACGGCTTTCGGCAATAACACCGCGACGCGCCGCGATGTTGCGCAACACAGTTGAATCGCGTGCCCCCACGGCTTCAGCAACGTGCCAAGGGCGCTAAGATTTCCACCCGCAGGCAGGGCTACCAGACATGCGGTGCTAAAAAAGAGGACATGTTCAAGTAGCTGGCACTGAATAAGAGGACGCCTGCGAGAAAATGACACGAAGAAAGCAGACTCCCAATTTTACATCGGAAATACACAAACTCAATATATTATGTCGCAGGCCAGTTTAAAATATAGTCACAATGTCGCAAAATTGTATCTAAAAATCGGTTCCATATAGATTTTAAGTAATACGAAATATTATCTTTGCAGCCAGATAAAGTGATAATTATCTTCATACTGTATATAGTTTGTAGGCACCGCAGAATATTTTGTCAGCAATAAATATAGAAGTATTCACACAAAACACAGTTTTACATAAGCACTGGACACAATTTACATTTCGATCATATTTCTTTTACGACTTTATTTGTTTTAGCAAATAATTATGAAATTTTGAATAAATTAGGAACTTCTCAATTTAGTTTAACGGCATATAAAAACCCCACAAAAGTAAAACTTCACTGTCTTTCACTTTTATTGGAAAAGAGGGATTTTAGAATTTTTTTTTTTGTAAAACCCGGCTGGACAGTTTCCAAGGCCTCAGAAAGAGGACATTTCCGGGTAAAAGAGAAGGTCTGGCAGCTCTAATCGCAGGGTACTTGTGAACGACGGCGGGTGTTGTGATTGGCCGATCTTCCTCGCTGTGATATGGGTGGTGACAAACCAGTGCTCGCGTCTTGCCAGTGGGGCAAACCTGGCCCGATTCCCGACGGGTCCAAAATCAAATTTCCCCTAGACAGAAACGTGGATTTTCTCGGGGTACTCCCGTTTTACCCCTCACCATTGCATTCAGTTGCTGCTTCATTCCTCAGCTCGCAACACCGAAGCTGTTGAGCAACATCCGAATCGCTCTCACTTTAACTTTCTTGAGTTTTGCCGTTTTACGCAGTATCCTCGCCATTCATGCGTGTAGTCTCTTCACTAGAGACCTGAAAAATCCGTGGATTCATTTCAGGGCAAACTAGAATCCCAACACTCGTACCTTGATGTCAGTTTCGCAATTGTTCCGCGCGTTATTCGACACCTCCCGAAGAATCCTAAGCCAATAATAAACGTGCAACAAAATGCACGCCGACATTTCTTCTTTCACTCCTACAGGAGTCAATCGGCATTGGATATCTGCATGACTGTGGATAAACCTGTTAAATCTAGCCTACAGGTAACTGAAATCGCGAATTTTTCAAGTCTCTACTCTTTACCGTTAGTTATGATCACTTTGGAAAACCCTGCTTAAAATCTTATTTTTTCGTCTTATGTATATTTCCGCCATATGTAAAATTTACTTCGCCATGGACCTAACAACTTTATTCATGTTTTAGTCAAGTGAGGAAGTGAAATTTTAAGGAACCTCTAAATTTGCTAGTAACACGTCAGTTCCTACTCTAATGTGTACGAAGCAAAAAAAAAACATTACAGCTTAAATTGCCATAATTTTAAACGTAACACTCGCAATATAACGTCAAGAGTATGAACTGTTTTACTTAATTCGCTGCTAACTTAACTGGGAGCCTGAATGCAAGTGTATATTGGAGCAAGTAACACAAACAAATTCCTGTAATTTTATAAAAATTTTTTTTTAGGAAACTATAGTTGCCACATACGTTTTTAGTACCATTGCAAGTTAATACTTGTAAATTTATTTAGTGTCAGTATTACTACAATAATTCTTCTGTAGTTCTCCAAATCATGTTTTTGCACAAGTACAAATTCAACAAGTTTACAGCAAAATATTTCGTAAATTTTCTGTTCAGTTGACAAATTTTTCTTTCTTTGTATGTCGTTAACGGGCAGTGATTTTTCTGAAAGGTTGATTTGAAAAATGCTTACTTTTCCATGAACAGCATATATATCTTTGGTTAGTTATGTTTTGGTTAGTTTCGGTTGGTTATAGTGCGTGCGAAACTACAATTATCAGCTTGGTGTGGCTACCGACTCTTGCGTTATCACGTGGACTTCTGGCTTCAGAAAATAGTATTAATATTTATTACCTTCTCTTGGACGAATAGAAATGCACTGGCAAGAATATTAGTACCTATTTTAAAAGAGCCTCAACATACCAGTACCTGAGTACCCATTGTTAAATATCCTTGATATTAAATTGACATGTTGTGTATGTGATATAGATCACATGACATGTGATTTATTCGGCAAAGTTAATTAGGAGCATAGAAACTTAGGCTCCCACATTACGTAATCTTCCAATTTCGGTGCTATATTTTGAAAACTGTAATAATTTTACTAAACATATTTACATTTATGTGGTCCTTATATAAATCTCTTTCAGATAACGGAGAAAAAAATTATCGTGAAATATGGCCTTAAAGTCAAGCAGCTTGTAACTACACTCTTAACCCGAATCAGTGATATCAATAAGTGAAATAACGTTCACTGAATGTCAGTTGATAAGCTACTGCTGACCGGTAAATCAAATTAACTGGGAACAAGTGATTTATAGCAGCGAAGTTCTTGACATTCAGAGGGAAATCACAAATAAATAAGTGAATTTGAACCATCATGTTAGTTAGTTATCTGGCACTGATTATCAGTTCATTTCCCACTGTTTTCACTGATTTGGCTAAATTCTCACTGATTCAAGATTAGAGTGTACAGGACTTTTAACACTACGGGTAGGGACCCACGGACCTAGCGAGTCCTAGTGTCAGGATAGACTTCAAACACTTGTAGTTGCTTGTTACTTGGGCTTGTGGCTGGTCTACTCGTTTCCTGACACGCCCTGCAGGATTGCGAACCAGTGACGAACGTGTAGAAAGTGATCGAGTGAATCACGTACAACCTAGTAGGAGATCGTAAGTGCTTATCATGAAGGTAGATGCCAATGAACAAATGACGGTGCTTGGTTGGTACACAGAACTGTCGAGAAACCTAGCCCAGCCGGCAAAATAACTCTTGAAATTTCCTGTTCTCAAGCTTCCGGGCACAATGCATGGTGCAGTTGAAGTGAGACTTCAACTTGAACATTTACTATCGTAACAACACTTGTAGGCTGTTCACGGCAAACGGAGCACNCTCTTGAAATTTCCTGTTCTCAAGCTTCCGGGCACAATGCATGGTGCAGTTGAAGTGAGACTTCAACTTGAACATTTACTATCGTAACAACACTTGTAGGCTGTTCACGGCAAACGGAGCACTTTTGAAAGCCATGCTTAAGATTTACTTGTGTACATATCGTATATTCTTCCATCACACATAAAATTAACATTTCCATAGGCCTTATTTATGCGTCGGTCACGTGAAACTGGGAAATTATTAGAACAGAAAATACTTTNAAATTAACATTTCCATAGGCCTTATTTATGCGTCGGTCACGTGAAACTGGGAAATTATTAGAACAGAAAATACTTTGCAAATGTGCTCATTCTTACACTTACATGCATGAAGGAAAAACAAAGACAGAGGAATCATTTCAATATTCACAAGCGTTTACCTAACACTTCTTATTCGACTGTAAAACATGCAACTACTTTCCGTCCGTTGTTATCAACTTTACTGTGCACATGACAGTCGGCGTGAACGTCAAAATATACGCAGATCGAGCAGTGACTATTTTCCAAGATTGTTTTCAAAACGGCCTATAGTGTATTTATTTTCAGCTGTCCGTACAATGTTGTTTAAAAATTTTGTATGTTAAATGCTAGGGCTTACGCCAAATCGAATAAGAATCAACGACACCGAGAGAACAGTCAATAAAATATTTCTTTCCATTCGGCCAAAAACATCTTTAGACAGTCAGCAAAATATTTTGTTGACTCAACTATGTATATTTTTTTGGCCCCTAATTTGATAGCCTCCGTTCGAAAATATAGCTCGAGGGTTTGTTTACATTTTTTTTTGTGACAATCAGGATCGTAACAGTGCTTTTTAGCGAATTNGTGGCTGGTCTACTCGTTTCCTGACACGCCCTGCAGGATTGCGAACCAGTGACGAACGTGTAGAAAGTGATCGAGCGAATCACGTACAACCTAGTAGGAGATCGTAAGTGCTTATCATGAAGGTGGATGCCAATGAACAAATGACGGTGCTTGGTTGGTACACAGAACTGTCGAGAAACCTAGCCCAGCCGGCAAAATAACTCTTGAAATTTCCTGTTCTCAAGCTTCCGGGCACAATGCATGGTGCAGTTGAAGTGAGACTTCAACTTGAACATTTACTATCGTAACAACACTTGTAGGCTGTTCACGGCAAACGGAGCACTTTTGAAAGCCATGCTTAAGATTTACTTGTGTACATATCGTATATTCTTCCATCACACATAAAATTAACATTTCCATAGGCCTTATTTATGCGTCGGTCACGTGAAACTGGGAAATTATTAGAACAGAAAATACTTTACAAATGTGCTCATGCTTACACTTACATGCATGAAGGAAAAACAAAGACAGAGGAATCATTTCAATATTCACAAGCGTTTACCTAACACTTCTTATTCGACTGTAAAACATGCAACTACTTTCCGTCCGTTGTTATCAACTTTACTGTACNAGAGGAATCATTTCAATATTCACAAGCGTTTACCTAACACTTCTTATTCGACTGTAAAACATGCAACTACTTTCCGTCCGTTGTTATCAACTTTACTGTACACATGACAGTCGGCGTGAACGTCAAAATATACGCAGATCGAGCAGTGACTATTTTCCAAGATTGTTTTCAAAACGGCCTATAGTGTATTTATTTTCAGCTGTCCGTACAATGTTGTTTAAAAATTTTGTATGTTAAATGCTAGGGCTTACGCCAAATCGAATAAGAATCAACTACACCGAGAGAACAGTCAACAAAATATTTCTTTCCATTCGGCCAAAAACATCTTTAGACAGTCAGCGAAATATTTTGTTGACTCAACTATGTATATTTTTTTGGCCCCTAATTTGATAGCCTCCGTCCGAAAATATAGCTCGAGGGTTTGTTTACATTTTTTTTTGTGACAATCAGGATCGTAACAGTGCTTTTTAGCGAATTNCGAAAATATAGCTCGAGGGTTTGTTTACATTTTTTTTTGTGACAATCAGGATCGTAACAGTGCTTTTTAGCGAATTTTTTGATGCTCAATAATAATATAAACACCCTAATGAAACAAGTTCGACAGGAAACCAAAAAGTAAAGCTGTAATACTTGGAATATTTATATCCGCAAGTGGTCCAGTATTTGAGATGTATGTATATAAAAACATTCTTTTTTTTATCAGTTGTCAGTTTAGCTGAGGTTGTTAAGGTGTAGCGCTTGGGTACAGGTGAGCTAGGTTCGAATCTCGGTCGGGTTTGCAATTTTTTCTAAATAACAGAAACTTCTCAACGTACGTGGAGCCAAACAATTTTTTTTGCTCCAACCGAATCTTTGTTTGGATCAACAAAATAAGAACAACGATATTATTTGGTTTCAACAAAAACATATTTCATTGCTCCTATACAAACACTTAATTCTGTTTAGTGGCCACACTGAGAACAATAATTTTTTTCAGCATGCCAAATATATTTGTTTGTGTGGCGTATGTTTCAGCTCAACTATATTTTGTTGGGACAACCAAGCCTCAGTTCTTTCAAATGGATGAAATTTGTCCGCAAATCCAATTCATTTATTTAAAACAATATTTTGTGCCAAACAGATACGCGTTTCGTTGTTTCTGTATGTTAAACAAATATTTAGCGTAAGTAAACATATCGTTACAAATTAACAACATAACATGTTTTGTTACGCGCGATATATTTTGATCAAAGAATTTATTTGCACCGATCAAAGATTTTGTTGGCAACACACATCCATTTGGTTGATTTTTGTCTTCTGTGTTGGCTTTGGTAGGATTTGGTAGGGACAACAAAATATTTGGTAGAGACAAAAGAAGATTTGGTTGGGGCAACAAATAATTTGGTAGGGTCCGCAAAATATTTGGTAGAAGAAAAAAAAGATTTGGTTCAACCAAACAAGCCGAATGCTTGTTGCAAACAAGTAAACCAACAAATTAAATTGATTTCAACTACAAAATATTTCAGTGCCTCTATACAAACAAATTATTTGGTTGTGGCAAACAATATTGTTTGAGCCAGGAAAATATTTTTCTCATTGCAGTGACGCTATTTTGCTGGCGTGTGTGGGTGGAGTTTGCGGTATAAGTGACTGTTTAATTTCTGTATTTTTAAATACTCTGTGTCCACACTGTACACAACAGAAAACCGCGCTTAATAAGATAACTCCGTAACATGTTGACATATACCATTCGTTGTTGAGACTATATC
The DNA here is from genome assembly GCA_002778355.1 of Clitarchus hookeri. Lineage (NCBI taxonomy): Eukaryota > Metazoa > Arthropoda > Insecta > Phasmatodea > Phasmatidae > Clitarchus > Clitarchus hookeri. The sequence goes on from NQII01000412.1 coordinate 641,525, forward strand.
CCGTAGTGTCTCATGAACAACTGTAGCCAGCGACATCAACCACAAGCATATTATTATTCGCCACGATATATATAAACATATATATGAACATATATATATAAGATACATGATAGAGATTTTTTTGATAAGAGAACGAGTTATTAATATAAAATGCGTTCGTTGCGATGCCTAATATTTATATATTTATAAATGAATGAAAGGATTAGCAGAGTCATTTTAGTTTCTGATATTTATCATAATCCTGCATTTACTAATGCAAATAATAACTTTTTTTGAAAACGTCTCCTACATAATTTGTTTTAAATTGGCATTCTTAAAATCATTTATACACAGGAAATGCCATAAATTGCAAGCGGTTAGAATGTTAGTGCTCGGTTAGAATGTTAGTGCTGAGTCCCGTCTCTTATATCAACAAATGAATAATACAAAAAAAAATACCATGAAAGTAGAATTTAGATGTTTAGGCATGCAATATAATCATGAATCGGAAGTTGTGTGCAGCGAAGCGAGACGAAACAGAACTAGCATGACCTTGACATTTTTTAAAAACACCTTATTTTCGACAGTTATTTTACGCTTTCGAACAAAATTTCTCGTAAGTATTTTGCAGATTTTGCTTCCGTATGCGGGCCACGCACGTGTGATTTATTTTTCGTAGACATAAAAATCTCGAATTTTGGCCCCGGTTTGTATGTTTAAGGCTGTCAAGAGAGCAACGCAGAAGAAGCAACTACTTGTATGATACGGCAATCCTTCGATTGGAATGAAATACTCGCAGTATCGGTTTAACTCTTTCCCGAAAGAGCAGATTCATGTCGATTCCGGTCGATAATGTTTGATTGATTTAAAAGCTTTCCAAGCGACGCATATTTGAGCACTGATATGATCGATTTCATGACCGTCATCACTAGTTTTTTTCCTCTAAAAAATACGACACTGCGACAGTTCCACAGGGCAAAATTCTAGGGAAAGCTACGTATTTACTGAAAACTACGTTAATATAAAATTTCGTAGGGGTTGATGTGCATGTATTCCTCTTGTTACCTCTCCAACTGTTCGCTAAAATTTTCATTTCTGAATTCAGGTTAAACTAACTGGCGCTAGTTCCAGGAAACGTCGTTAAGATGTTTCCTAATAAAACGAGCTTCCGGGTTCGAGTCCCAAGACTGTGCCAGTAATTTTTATATGAAGTTCAGGTTTATTTACTAGACACAAGGACCACCCGGATTAACGTTAATATGAAGTTATATAAATAACGATATATATATTTATTTATAGGTACTAATATTATAAATGTGAAAGCGTGTTTGTTTGTCCTTTCACGTCGCAACAGAGCAACGCATCGACGTAATTTTTTGCCCAGAGATAGTTGGAGGGCCGGGAAGTGACATNCCTTTCACGTCGCAACAGAGCAACGCATCGACGTAATTTTTTGCCCAGAGATAGTTGGAGGGCCGGGAAGTGACATAGGCTACTTTTTATCCTGAAAAAATACCTCATTCTGTCAGGAAAAAAAAAAAATGTCGGTACCGTAAGGGATTACCATAATGTAAAAAATAATTATGGTACAAAGTCATTTGACCCANCCTTTCACGTCGCAACAGAGCAACGCATCGACGTAATTTTTTGCCCAGAGATAGTTGGAGGGCCGGGAAGTGACACAGGCTACTTTTTATCCTGAAAAAATACCTCATTCTGTCAGGAAAAAAAAAAAAATGTCGGTACCGTAAGGGATTACCATAATGTAAAAAATAATTATGGTACAAAGTCATTTGACCCATATTTTGCGTACCGTAAACATGTCACAACGGACCATAACTGTGGTACAGCGTACTGTAATTTTGGTATTTTGTTTGTATCATCCAAAAATTTGTACCATAATGGACACTGCACCACCCAAGCTTTCTTTTCGGCCTTGAATGGACATGGCTGGGCCGGGCCGATTGAAGCAGGCATTGGTGGCTGGACTTCTTTTAAAGACGGCGTTTATCGCAGTCCATATTAATGACTTCGCTGAATTTCAGCTTTACAAAATTCAGCTTGACGACAAATATGAGAGTGAACCTGTATAACAACGTTGAGACAGGAAATTATGCTGATACACTATTAAAAATTGGAGATGGGCGGTTATAAACAGATGCCGAGGGCTGTGTGTCACTAAGAGGGGAATTTAATAATTTGGTGCAGTGATATAGAACTGATTGCTTGCATTTACCCAGGTCTACAAATAAATATAACTGACCACCAGTGGCTGTGTAAAAGAACGATTCTAGCACCAAAAAAGACATCGTTAGTTTTCTGTTCTTCGTTTATGATCAGTGTCTGTCTACTAACAAATACCGTTATTTCTCAATATAAGTTTGTTACTATAACCACGCGAGCGAAGCCGCGGGTTAAAGCTAGTGTATGTATATTACGTAGATTAACGAAATGTTTTCGAAATGGCTTCGATTCAACTGATGAATAATGCTGTCTAAAATACTGTAGGTTACCTGATCGTTGAAATAATGCCTGCTGTGCAAGTTGCTCAGCAAGACACAAATTTTATTTTTCAGTTATTCCTTTTGACGTTCACACTTTACGCTGGAGGCTAATCGGGGAACTGCTTGAAAAAAAAAAAAGCCTGGATTATGACCGGTAATTTTATGTCCGAAAAGACCTTACCAACCTTTAATTTTTTTCTGTTCTTAATGCCCTTGCCACTGAGCCAGGTATATTAACTGCTTCATGGCTCGTTAAGATGAATGCAAATTTACAGCAGTGTTTTACTTATGACTCGAACCCGCAATCCTGTGCGTCGAAAGCCGGCGCCGAACGATGTTGACAACCTCGAGTTTACTGGTTCCCTCGTGGATTATATATTTTTTTCTAGCTACTGTACATTTATCATTCATGCTGGAGACGACGATATCAACGCTATGGATAAAATACTAGGTTGTTCCTAAATATGAACTGCAAGGAGAGAATTTGCATGGACGAGGTAGCGGTTACTGCGCATGGACGAGGTAGCGGTTACTGCGCATGTACGTTTTTACCCACCATTTTTTTTTCAAAATAACATCCCAACCTAACGGGACTTCGTAAACTAACCTAGGATTCTGGGTGAATACGTTTTTTAAAAATATAATTTAAAGTAACCTAACTTAAACTAACATCTAATACTACTTGAAAAAGCAAGAGCATTGGAACCCAGATTTTGAANAAATTTTGGGGTTGGGGTACGGCATAGCATTTGTACCCCCTCCAAATTATGATATTGTCATGCCATTTATCATTTTGATAAATTGTGTTGCAACAACAATCTTGGTTCCAGACAAAAATTCTAATTTCTCAGCTCTGTATTTGCTTATTTTTAACCTGTTAACGGATTGCGATTTAAATAATTTAAATGTAATGTTTACCTTTCCTTTGTACGTGGAGCCTAAATAATTAGTGTTTTTGTCATGTTGAAATAATTTAAAATTATTTGGCACAAAAAGTTAAACGAAATGCACAGTTCTTATAGATAAGTTCAGAATAGATATACACGTATTTTTGCTTCCATTCTATCAAGGGAAGCACTTATAAAATTCACATGCAACAGATTTCGAGTGACAAAATGCTCCGACAGTTGCGGAAGGAGGCTATGTTAAAAGTTAAATATTCATACTTCTCCATTTTTCAAATAGTAACCAACTATATTAAATGGAGACTGGAGAAATGGAATACCCTTAACAGAATTCCCCGAATACCCTTTCCCGTTCCACGCCAATTTTCAGCAGCTTTTTCAAAATGTCGTCTGTAGTTTATTTGATCTCCCCACCCCCGAAATTTAACACTTCGAGTTATGCCGACGTAATATCACGTCGCCTGAATTTAACAGTTATTTATAATTTGACGTAATATTACGACGTTCACATTCTTTGACGGCATAGGCGACGCAATATTAGTAGTCACCAGTTTCCACGATGTTAACTGCAACGTAATATTTAATCGGCTGCACAGAACATGTAAATTACTCAAATGCACTTGGTGAATTGAACACTTTGTTACGCAGAGAGAAAAAGTTATTTGCTCGGAACACTGTCAGCTTGGCATTCTATTGGTTAGCAAAAAGCCAGTTATGAACAGTGAGTGTGCCTGGTGTATTTTGGACCAGTAAGATTAAGGTAAGTGTGGACACAAGAGACCAATATCACTGTTGGATATCAGCGAGCTTGTATTGAATGCCTGCAAATATGTACCTACCGTACTCAAAGTGATAAAATTGTACCAACGGCACAGTGAATGAGCGCCTTTGTAGTTCAAACTAACCTGAGATGCGCATGCTCAGTAGTTACGGCCACGATTGCCCACAAATTCTTGTGGAGATTTATCGTCATGCTGGACGTAAAATAAAACCCATTTGTCGTCGGAGGGAGGAGGGAGGGAGAATAAACTAAAGATTAGGTAGACCGATCTCGGTGGCTGCGCACAACCAGTCTCCGTGCCCCAACATTGAACTGCTATTCTGCCAACACGACCAGCAAAAAAACGGCATTTATTGGGTTTGAGGTTAGAACACTGAGTTGTAAACAAGTGCTTTATGATGTAGGTTTACTTACTCTAACAAATCTGCAGTTTGTAATACGGTTTGGTGAAATCGAAATCAGTAAAAGCATTTTATTAATACAAAAGTGCTTGTCATTTGAAAATTAAGATATAAACGAGCATGTTCATAATTATTGACCACGTGATTTTGACAGCTGTGTTGCTTTTGGGCAGGTCAGTGTTGGGTACATGCGCAGAAGACGAATACTCGTTCTAACCTAATCTTTAGTCTATGGAANCTTCTCGAAAATATCGCCAGAGTTGTTTGTTTTGGCAGCCGCCTGTCTCTTCGCGAGCTAGTGCGGAGCTCGACTCCGGGAAGATGTATCCTTACTCCCCTCCACCTTTCCACCCCTCCATAGCATCTCTTATTTCCCCCCCCCTCACATAATATTAGTACGCCGGCTGCAGTTGGCGACACGTGGCTCTATGACGAGACCCAGAACCCACGGAACCAGTGATGTAGTGACACATACTTTTAACCCCTTGAGGAGCATGCACGTTTATACCCGGGGCCACGTTTATGTGGAAGTTTCGTTGCTCTTGGAAACAGAACCAACACTTTTATAGTTTTACTATCCCACTAGACGTATGGGCCATCCGCGGTTACTTCACACTTTTCTGAAGCTCTGCTCAAGTTCTACTTTTGGTTACCGATTGCGTATCATTCCGCTTCATGTAAACACAAACACTGCCATGTGACCTGTACGTTTTAACTGTCAAAAGCTTTGTTTACCGTTTTCAGCTGTTAAAAAAATTTTGCCAAATTTCAAAAATTATTTTGCTCGAATGTTCACAATTTAGGACTATAACCATGTTTAGGTCTGCATTATGACTTTTTTTTAAAGTTATGCTTCTTTTGGCGCGTTGAGGGTAAAAGTTTAGTGTGCAACGGAAGTTGCGCGCGCACAGTGTAACGAAATTCGACAGTAAACGTGGTAGGGGTATGACCCAACGCGCATGCGCGTATCGTCTAGCCATATACAAACGCAAGGTACACAACATAGCACGTGGTTATATTTAAAACCGACAGAAAATCAGTTCATTTAATAAATAAATTGAAAAAACATTTCATTTATANATATATATATATATATATATATATATATATAATTAATTAATTTTACTTACATTGTGCCGTGAAAAATTTGTTAGTTACAAAAATTGTATAATACAATTTTGAAAGTATTTTCAAGTATTTGAGGTTAATTTTATGTAAGTAGTATTTTATTAAGTTGTACTTGTTTTGGCGCGTTGAGGGTAATTTAGTTATGTTCTTTTAATCAAGCATTTATTAATTGTATTTAATGTCTTTCTTCAATCATTTTATCGTTTTTCCTACTTAAATATATTATTTGCATACGTAATAAAATTTTATTTTAGTTACGCCAAATAAGTATAAATTTTAACGCGCGTACATAAGTACACGCACCCAATTTTTTTTTAACAATATCTCTATTGACGATAGTTTTTACAGTTGTTCTTTTTTTACATTGTTAACATATCTGTTATACACGACATAGCACATTACACGTGATACACGTTAATATTTTGTCGCGACTGTGTTCAATCTTATTGCAACTGTGGGGGAGAGAACTGTAGTATTTAACCTCTTGTTATTGATATGTGTTCGGTTATTTGATTAAAAGGATGGCCTCAGTTGGAATGAACATAGAAACGAAGGAGCAACCAGTCAAACGAAAAAGACAGTAAATTCAAGCACGTAACTCGTGCCGCTTATTTTTTGTTGAAATAAATAGTACAAGTTATGGAAGATACTAAGTGTAAGTTTCATTTATTCAAGAATACAATACTTCAACGTTTATTACAGTGTTATATATTTGTGGTATACATGTTATTCAAAAAACAGGTGGACATGTTACTCCCAGGACAATTTTTAAAAGGTTTGTTTTAAAACATCCGAAGAAACCGTGAATAGGACTATACTCAGAATCTAAGCAAAAACTAACAACTAGTCATAATTTTAATTCGTAATAATACAATTGTTCTTTTTAATAATTTTCTCATATGAACACGACGGATTATAAAACCCGTTACATCTGTTTCGACACATTAATCCCGGCTCACATTCAACGCTTGACTCTATTGGCCGACGGCCAGCCAGTCCTGTGAAGCCAGGTTCAATGGGACGATGGTAATTGGAAATACAGAGACAAACGCAACTTAAATTGCTGTAGTGTGAAAAATACGCAGCTCACTCCAACCTAGTTTTCCGTGCCAGTAAATTTGTACATTTCTCAAAAGGTTAAAGTGCACGCGGTGTGTTAACTTATGCCGTATAACACGTGCAGTGCAAAACACAAAAAAAAAAACAAAAAAAAAACATTTTTTTCTTTTTCTTTTTTTATTCTTCGTGCTTTTTCCGTTTATCAAATAAACCGCCAGTCCAAACCGGCGTTATAATACGGTACTGCGAACCAGAAATCTGCGAGCTTGAGCAACATAACAAGGAAAGGAGAAGTTGCTGACGATTCCTGGGATACATTAGACAGAGCGCGAGGGATGACGATGTAATCGAGCAGTTAATAGCCAGCCACATCATGTAAAGAATAACAGTAAACATTTTCTGTGATGACCGCTTTTCACTCGTGCCCCCTACATATCTACAAAGTCATCTACTACCGTCGACGTGAGTGCACCAATATCGTCCTTGCTTTCACTATTAACACTGCATAGATTGACAATTATTTCACAGATGCCTTGAACTTTGAAAACTAGTTTAACCCTCTCTGATCGCAGTGCTGAACTTATTGAAGGGGTCCATTTTTTTCCTAATTGTTAGTAGGAAGAATTCCGCGTTGTGATCTCGATGGCACGGTTGTTTGTAACGGTCGTCCAAGCTCGCAGATTGTGGCGCGCAGTATACTGTTGGCGCTACAACTGCTGGCGCGTTGAATTTACAAAAAGGGTTGTGGGGGTGGGGGGCGGTACGGCCGGTGAGGGAAGAGGTAGCTGCGACCGCAGCCTGATGCCACGCTAAAAAAAAAGTTAGTCTCCGTATCATAATTCGCGCGTTTGCCCACGCGCGCCGAATGTTTTTGTAACAGTTTTTACACAGCCGGACCGTCACTAATGTCAGCTGCCGCCGGCTGGGCCGTGCCGGCTGCCCACGCGCAGTCATCAAGGCAGGCAGGCCGATAGAACTAGTGGCGCTCACAGTACCATGTTTATGGTACGGTTCTCACTCGGGGAGTGGGATAGAGGACAAAAATCTGGGCAGACAAAGCCTTTATTCGCCGTCGTTCAGATGCGCAAACACAACTACGGTACTGTCCTGGAGAGAGAGTAGTGATTGGGGGAGTGCCTCGGCCGGACAACGGGTTTCTCTAGGTCTGAGGTGCCGCGGTGGTATAGTGGCCAGACTGCTCGCCTCCCACCAAGGCGAACCGGGCTCGATTTCCGGCGGGGCCGCCCCGCGGATTTTCGCTTGTGGGAATCGTGCCGGACGATGCCGCCGGTCGACGGGGTTTTCTCGGGGATACGTCAGCACATCAACGACATGCGCTCCACTAGTTCACGCTCCATAGCGCGCCAAATGGGCGTATCCCATTCAACTGTGTGGGACGTACTGTGGGTAAATCGCCGCCATCCATACCGCTGGCAGAAAGTACAAGGCATTCAGCGAAAATACGTTTTGAAAACCCAATTTTCACAGGCTCATATATACTTTAATATTCTGTTCAGGTATATGGTGTCTCATATATTTTCTACTTTATTTAATGATTTTTTGCGTAAAAATCGGAGCACACAGTAAACTTTAATATTATATACACACCTCAGCTGTTGTCGCACCTCTATTCGCTGCTGGTGTCGTTTCCGCATTTGACCAAGCCACTCAAGGTTCTCTATAACTCCGATACTGAACCATCGTGATTCGTGCGCAAACAGTTAACACGGACCAGAACATGTTTCAGCCAATCAGAAAAGATGGGCTACCCTACAGACGCACTGCAATCGTGCGCACTCAGTGTAATAATATTTTGCATATGAATTATTTTTTACTAGACATTACAAACACGCATATTTTGTCACTGTCTTTAATCATAATAATTTTAAAGGAAAAAATTATAATTTATAGATAACATATAATTTAGCGTTAAATTTAACCAAAAAGTACGGCACAGTTGTGTTAACACAAGTATAAAACGCTTGCGAAAGATGACGTATTTAGGAAACCACCAATCACGTCATACATGGTGTGTTTTTTCGAAGGTTTTATTCAAAAAGTGTGAAGAAACCGCGAATACACTATAGCTACCGATAAGAGAGAAAGTAAAAGAGAATAGCTCCCCTGATAACGTGATATCGAGGAAGAATTTGCAATAGTAAATTGTAAAACAACCATTATAATAATGCATGGTCACGTTACAAAATAGGCAAATGTGCAGAAGAGAAAATGTGTAGTGGGTTCCTTTCATGTGGGCGCACCCGTTCGCTGATTGGCAGCGCGAGGCTCTGGAACGAGCCTCGTGTTTGATTGGATACTGCGTGTTGCGGCAGATCCCCTGTTGGCTGGTCAGCAGGCGCTGATTGGCTGACCGTGTTTTGACATTTTGCTGGCGTAAGCGGTTGGAGTTCGCGCTATAAGAAACTGTTTCACTACTGCACCTATTATTAACCCTTTTTAGACCAACTTTAATTTACTGTTTCAGGCGTTGCAAACACAAAATTTTATGGTGCGTACCGTACTTAAGTCAACACAACACTTGTTTCGCTGGCATAGCCAATGAGCGATAGTCTATATGCTCGGATACAGTAATACGAACCAATTATGACGCAGATCTGTAAAACGGTTTGCGAATCACCCGCAGGGTAAGATTATTGGTATAGACCTTAAAAAATTCGCGAGTTCAATGACCTGCAGGCTAGACTATACTGTTTCATGTACAAATATACCGATATAAACTGCACGTTGGTTGTCTGCTGTCACAGTGGAAGGCGACAATTGGACACCGTTCTCCAGGATGTGTCAAGCACCGTGTGGACCAATGGCTAAAGATATATGAACTCACGTGTTTTGAATTCTAGCTTGTCCCGAAATGAATCCGTGAATTCTTCAGGTCTCTAGTTATTGGTCATTGAGCTTCGCAGTGTGCAGTACAGACCAAAAAACTACCTGCACGTGCGTAATGTACATAAATGTGTACGCCGGGTCTGAATGGGGTAAGTACGCTGCGTCTCCGCACTTCTACACCGCAAGCACAGTTATGCGAAAACTGCTTAGTTAGTAAACTTTTTTACGTTAGAAGTTTTACTTATTTCTGATGGGGAGAAAAGTGTATCATAATGGGCAAGGATGGGCTAGGTTCCGCGTCATTAGACGTTTGAGCAGAAATCTTTCCCCAAGTCGCACTATTGCAGTAAGAAATTTCTGTTGCAATACGAATCTTTCCTCATTTGGGCTGTGTTTAAAATTTCGTCTTCTGTAAATTCAACGGACTTTAAAATTTAAAAGGAAAATACCTGCGAACCATAGAATACATTTATTCACGCTAATCTGGAGACGTCAGAAATTTTTTTTTGGGTTACAACCAAAACTTATTACTCACGTTACACTTTCTGGTTTGTTCGAGAGGGGGTGAGAATTAAAAATTACAGCAATTTCTCATTCCTTTTTTAAACAAAATTCTCGTGGCCTTAAAAAAATTGTAAAGTTGGTCGAAAACACGAAAAATAATTTCAGACACAACCTGGGTGTGATCACCTCAAGACAACCTCACATAGGCGTCACTTTCGAAAGGCGAGGATCCTAATACGAATCCAAGGTAACCCTTGGTTGGGGGAGGTCGCCTTTTCCATATAACTCTATATTAGTTTAACACGGTGTTGTTATGCGAGAAAGCGCCTCGCATATTTTGTCGGTGTCATCCCGTACATTTGAATGAAATACCATCTGTTGACAGTGAAATACCAAAATTAGTTCCGTGTCATAACATGTAAAAATTTTTAATTGATGGCCATTAAAACATACTTTATTGGTTTCACACACCAGGGAAGCTGGCGAATAAGAATTGTGGGTGGTGCGGGGGGTAAAGTGTGTCGTCCCCTCCCTTCTCCTTCAGGGAAACATATGCACACGATTACTGGGAAGTGATAGGCAGTATAATTTTCTTTCATAGATTTAACTTTCAAATTTATTTCAGAGTTACTGCATTTGTTTACACTCTCAAAATCTACGTGGAAGACCTTAGACCGAGATAGGCATCCCAGATACTATAGTTTTTCATTTTATGACTGTGTGTATTTTTTATTTTGTTAGAAAAATGTGTTAATTCAGAACGGTGTTATAGGGCCGTTTCCAATATATCTGAAAATAATCGCACATTTTTTAGGAAATTGGAAACTTCAGAGGGAAAGATATCACAAATTAAGTGGTAACTCTGGCAGTTAAAAATAAGTCTTCAACGTAAACAGTGAAGCCCTAAACTAGACAGCAAAATCAATGTAGGCATATGTGCAATATAACAATGACGTATTCCCAAGCGTTAGAAATTTTATGCTGTGAATATTTTCGCCATTATCTCAGAAAATACGCAGACCATTTTGAAAATTAAAACGTTCAAATGCGTGGCTGCGTACACACAAGTGAAGAAAGTGTTTTGAATCTACAGAGTGAAATATAGTATTGAAGTTAATTTCGATATTCTTGTATCGGTCTTCAAGATTCGATAAATCTGTTTTTGTTCTCGCGAAAAGACTTCAGGACACGTTGTCTTTCAAAACACTTTAGTTCAGAACCACTTTCGTAATTGAATCATTTAAATTGTTACGCGTCTTATCTGTCTGCCCGCGAATCACGGACGGCCAGTGTCGGAGAAACTAAATTCTGATTGGCTCACTCATGTAGCGGACTGTCTTCACACAAAGACAAGCGGCCAGTAGCCGAAGGAAGGCTGCAAGTGTGGACATACGATATTGAAGTCTAGCGTACACGTAAATCTTTTCACGGAAAACAGGTGGCCCTACACTTTTTTGTACTTTTACAAGAAAATTTTTTGGAAACCCNCACGTAAATCTTTTCACGGAAAACAGGTGGCCCTACACTTTTTTGTACTTTTACAAGAAAATTTTTTGGAAACCCAGTTGCCAAGAAAATAATTCATAAAACTACAAAGAGTTTTCTTGTAAAATATGCAAAAGACTTATTTGTAATATTACAAATGATAGCCTTGTATTACAACTTCCATTATTGAGAAGTAATTATTTTTTCCTTCTAGAGAACAAATATGATAAATTAATAACAGTGGATAACTAAAAAAAAATATTTCAAAACGTAATTTACGAAAAAAAAAATTACGGTATTGCCAAAACGGGTATTAGAACCCACACCCATTGTATTATCAGCCAACGATACCCTTAACCACAAGACCAATTTGACTTACGAAAGTAATATTTATTTTTAAAATATATATATATATACTAAAGTACCTACAAAACATTAATGCAGTTATTTGGTTAAGAAGAAAATATACATTTATTTCATTCTAAGTGTTCTGTTGTTGAGTTAAGAGATTTGGAAGGCTCCTAACGAGGTCTTGAGAGNCTTCACACAAAGACAAGCGGCCAGTAGCCGAAGGAAGGCTGCAAGTGTGGACATACGATATTGAAGTCTAGCGTAAACGTAAATCTTTTCACGGAAAACAGGTGGCCCTACACTTTTTTGTACTTTTACAAGAACAATTTTTGGAAACCCAGTTGCCAAGAAAATAATTCGTAAAACTACAAAGAGTTTTCTTGTAAAATATGCAAAAGACTTATTTGTAATATTACAAATGATAGCCTTGTATTACAACTTCCATTATTGAGAAGTAATTATTTTTTCCTTCTAGAGAACAAATATGATGAATTAATAACAGTGAATAACTAAAAAAAAATATTTCAAAACGTAATTTACGAAAAAAAAAATTACGGTATTGCCAAAACGGGTATTAGAACCCACACCCATTGTATTATCAGCCAACGATACCCTTAACCACAAGACCAATTTGACTTACGAAAGTAATATTTATTTTTAAAATATATATACTAAAGTACCTACAAAACATTAATGCAGTTATTTGGTTAAGAAGAATATATACATTTATTTCATTCTAAGTGTTCTGTTGTTGAGTTAAGAGATTTGGAAGGCTCCTAACGAGGTCTTGAGAGCCGATTTAAGAGTTCTGTGTAACTAGGAAACATTAACAGTTAATGAATAATACGGTCACTTTTATTGAAATTGTCGTTTTATAATGATTGTATGAGTTGTTTTAAGCGTTTTACGTGATTTAAACTTGCAATAAATTTATTTTTGGACGCAACTACACTTTACATCACCCATAGTTTTTGCACAAACAGCTATATACGGTTTTACGTTGTTGAGTGTCCGCCATTTTGCTGAAGCTCGTCGATACGGGTCAGTATAGTACAAATATTTTGTAGGTATAGTACAAACACAGCCCTTATAGTTTTACAAACGAGCAGTTTTACAAGAGAAATCTTTGTACTCTTACAAGCATTTGTAAAATTACAAACAATTTCTCAGTAAAAATAAAATTTTTTTTACAGTGTAGGAATGGGGGACTGTGGGAATATAGCACAATACCATACTCCCATCTCAGTAGATGTTAGGAGTGTAGATCATAATAATAATGGCGTGTGGGGAGTGCACCCAGGGCAAGGCAACACCCTCCGAGTGACGGTCTTTCCAGCTGGGACCCGTAGGTGACCGTCATCCCCGAGCATGACAGAAATGAAGCCCTAGAATGGAGCGGCGCTGGAATGCAAGAGTAGGGGAAGCGGGAGCACCCCGAGAAAGCCCGCTGGCAAGCGGCATCGTCCAGCACGATTCCCACATGCGAGGATCCGGGAGTGAGCCCGCCGGGGATCGAACCCGGATCGCCGTGGTGGGAGGCGAGCGCCCTGGCCACTACGCCACCGCTACCCCTACGAGTGTAGAGGAATAATATACGTACATACAATAGTTTAGGGAGCCGCGGTGGAGTACTGGCCAGACCTCTTGCCTCCCACCTCGACGATTCTCGGTGGGATCACACCCAGATCTTCACAAGTGGAAAACGTGGTGGACGTTGTCGCTGGTCGGTGGGATTCCTCGAGGTACTCCAATTTCTGCCCCGTCGTTTCTCCATCTTCACCTGGCTTCACAATTTTGATACTTAAGACATCAACTACAAGGCGCCACCCACTTCTCTCCCAGTAGTGTTAAGTTGGATATACGTATATCATTCTTGCATTTATTTAGATCTCTTCGCAACTTACATTGAATATTTTACATCAGAAACCAAAGCTTATTGTAGCATGCGGGGCTACTGAACATACTTTATCAAGTTTGAAGGTTTCTATTATATCCAAATATTCTCACGCGAGACAAACATTTTTCAATAATAAGGAAATCTTTCAGCAACAAGAATCAAGGGAGAAATACAAAATAAATTCAAAATTAATATTAAGATATGCGTTTTAACAGGGTGGGGTTTTTAAGTATTGAATCCGGAAACTAAAGTATGAAGCATTATAAGTAAATCCAAAATTGTAGGGAGCACCCACCTTAAACAGAAGAAACTAAAATTTTAAAACTGTCGAACCAAATGCATTCTCCGAACAGACATACAATTTTTATTAGGCTTACAACGCAAATGAGACTTGTTTGTTTAGGATGATTGAACGTTTCCTAAAGCACTGCTTAATTGATTGTTTTTTGCCCTATGCTGGGCCTTAATTTTTTTGTATCCCAGCACTGATTAAGTCGCACTGAGTTTTTCAGACATATAAGAGAGTTCCACTTCATAATGTAATGTTTATAAAACCAGCAGGTTAACTCAGATGCAGGTTTCGAAAGAAACATTCATGTTCTTTTCGTGCGGAGAAAATTCCATTCCTTCTGAAGACCTCTTCAGTGGCGATAAAACGTGTGCAACTTAGGAGGGAGCACAAATCTTCAGGGGGTGTGAGGAGGGGGGGGGACCTTAAGGTGCCCCTCAGAATTTTTTTGTTTCTCTTCTAATTTAAATGGGATTAAAACATACATTTCATGCTGCATAAAAGATAGATGAATGTTCATAACCCAGAAGCGAAGCTGTTCATGAGTATCAGAAATTAATTATGACAATTTATTACGTATAATATATACACATATATATATATATACACACACACACTGAGGCGACAAAAGTCNAATGTTCATAACCCAGAAGCGAAGCTGTTCATGAGTATCAGAAATTAATTATGACAATTTATTACGTATAATATATACACATATATATATATATACACACACACACTGAGGCGACAAAAGTCATGGGATAACTCCTAATATCGTGCCGGACCTCCTTTTGTTCAGTGAAGTGCAGCAACTCGACGTGGCATGGACTCAAGTCGTTGGAAGTCCCAGGCAGAAATATCGAGCCATGCTGCCTCTATAGACGTCCATAATTGCGAAAGTGTTGCCGGTGCAGGATTCTGTGCANCTCAGAATTTTTTTGTTTCTCTTCTAATTTAAATGGGATTAAAACATACATTTCATGCTGCATAAAAGATAGATGGATGTTCATAACCCAGAAGCGAAGCTGTTCATGAGTATCAGAAATTCATTATGACAATTTATTACGTATAATATATACACATATATATATATATATATACACACACACACACTGAGGCGACAAAAGTCATGGGATAACTCCTAATATCGTGCCGGACCTCCTTTTGTTCAGTGAAGTGCAGCAACTCGACGTGGCATGGACTCAAGTCGTTGGAAGTCCCTAGCAGAAATATCGAGCCATGCTGCCTCTATAGACGTCCATAATTGCGAAAGTGTTGCCGGTTCAGGATTCTGTGCATGAACTGACCTCTCGACGATGTCCCATAAATGTTCAATGGGATTCATGTCGGGCGATCTTGGTGGCCAAATAATTCGCTGGAATTGTCCAGAATGTTCTTCAAACCAATCGCGAACAGTTGTGGCCCGGTGACATGGCGCATTGTCATCCATAAAAAGTCCATCGTTGTTTGGGTACATGAAGTCCATGAATGGCTGCAAGTGGTCTCCAAGTAGCTGAAAATAACCCTTTCCAGTCAATGATCGGTTCAGATGGACCAGAGGACCCAGTCCATTCCATGTATAAACAGCCCACACCATTATGGATCCACCACCAGCTTGCACAGTTCCTCGTCGACAACTTGGGTCCATGGATTCGTGGGGTCTGCGCCACACTCTAACCCTACANCACCAGCTTGCACAGTTCCTCGTCGACAACTTGGGTCCATGGATTCGTGGGGTCTGCGCCACACTCTAACCCTACCATCAGCTCTTACGAACTGAAATCGGGACTAATCTGATCAAGCCACGGTTTTCCAGTCGTCTAGGGTCCAACCGATATGGTCACGAGCCCAGGAGAGGCGTTGCAGGCNAATCAGCTCTTACGAACTGAAATCGGGACTCATCTGATCAAGCCACGGTTTTCCAGTCGTCTAGGGTCCAACCGATATGGTCACGAGCCCAGGAGAGGCGTTGCAGGCGATGTCGTGCTGTTAGCAAAGGCACTCGAGTCGGTCTTCTCCAGGCATAGTCCAGTAAAGGCAAATTTCGCCGCACTTTCGTAACGGACACGTCCGTCGTACGTCCCACATTGATTCCTGCGGTTATTTCTCGCAGTGTTACTTGTCTGTTAATACTGACCATTCTGCGCACACGTCGTTGGTCTTGGTCATTAATTGTAGGCGGTCGGCCACTGCGTTGTCCATGGTGGGAGGTTATGCCTGAAATTAGATATTCTCGGCACACTCTTGATACTGTGGATCTCGGAATGTTGAATTCCCTAACCATTTCCGAAATGGAATGTNGGCACACTCTTGATACTGTGGATCTCGGAATGTTGAATTCCCTAACCATTTCCGAAATGGAATGACCCATGCGTCGAGCTCCAACTACCATTCCGTATTCAAAGTCTGTTAATTCCCGTCGTGCGGCCATAATCACGTCAGAAACCTTTTCACATGAATCACTTGAATACAAATGAAAGCCCAACCAATGCACTGCCCATTTATACATTTTGTACGCGATTCTACTGCCATCTGTATCCCATGACTTTTGTCACCTCAGTGTATATAACCAGTCACAGTAGCCATCAACTCTCATTTTGGCATAATTGACTAAATTTAGGGAGGGGCAATGCATACACTGGCCCCCTCCCCCCTTGTTTCGTGACTGCCCGTAGTTGTCTCTCCGTACGTAACTAAGACATTAAGANGCATACACTGGCCCCCTCCCCCCTTGTTTCGTGACTGCCCGTAGTTGTCTCTCCGTACGTAACTAAGACATTAAGCTACGATAAAACTTTAATCACGCGTGAACATGATTGCTATTTATCCGTTAGTTTTCACACAGGAAGGAATGTATTAAATACCTTTATTGCTGTTCTACAAGAATATATACGATGAAATGCTTGAAGCTGTTCAGAATATTAAAAAAAAAAATTAGAAAAAATGGCTGAACTGTCGGATAAAAAAGAAGTAATTTCTCGCCGTGTCACTACAGTTTTGTGAACTAAAGAGGCCAGCCGTGTTTGTTGTTTGCAAAAACTAGGCGACGAAAGGTATTGTTATTTCTTCAGAAGTTGCGGTGGCAAAAATATGGGGTCTACGTGCCATACGCGCTGTTGATCTTTATTTAGTTAAGAGTGAGTCCTTCACTTGAAATACTAACTTTTTGGACAACATTGCACGGACAGCTGAAAAGCTAGTAAAAGCTTCGCATACAAATTTATTACAAATAATTAGTATTCATGTTTTGACAACACTCCAAGTAGACACCGAGCAGGGTGGGGAAATGGTGGTAGACACTTAGATACCTCAGTACAACAACGTTACAACTAATAAAAAATCTGAATTTTCAATTAACTAACTTACAATGTGCAGTGCAGAAATTTCTGCTTGTAAAAGTTTAACAATTTTATTATTGATAGTTAAACTTTTGCATGGGATGAAGTAAGATGAAAATACGCTGGAGCAAGGCGTTTCGTTAATACGAAAATGTTCCTTCTAAAAAAAAAAAAGGCATATTTTGAGTCGTAACACTATTGTACTGAGGCATCGAAACGAACTTGCATTAGAGAGGATCTGGGTTCGAATCCCTGTCCTGCCATTCCAGATTCAGGTTTTACATGGTTTCCCGACATCACTTCAGGCGAATGCTGGGATGGATCCTTCGTTCAGGCCATGTGGCCGATTCCTTCCCCTCTCCTGCCTGTCTCAGTACCTTGCCCTGTCTCTTAATGAACTCGCTGTCGACGAGATGTTGAGCCCCTACCTACATACCTACAACTAGACTACATATGACCATTAGTCAAATTGGCCCTGCAGCAATCGTAGTTTCAGCGTTGTTCTGGAGCAGTGCGTTTCTAATTTGTTGTGAATCCCAATTAACATTCACAGAGTTATGAGGCGAGCACGTTATTATAAAAGAAGAAATATTTCAAGTACTTTTTTTTGGAATATTGGTTCATTCGATTGGGATGTTATGAAGGAGGATACTGTTTTCGTAAAGCAAATTACGACTGCAGAAGAAATCCTTCTTAATTTTATGTTTAGGTTCGCTCTTCAGGGAATGACTGCACACAATGGATCTGGTATTCTGGAAGTTTGTTTCTTCAGACATCCTCATAATAGTACAGCGACTGGTGTTCATTTTCTGAGTCAAATTGATTCAAGAGACATTATATGTTGGAAGACTTTTGAAATTAATGGACTTGTTGCTACTTCTAATTCTCTTATTGCTATGTCTCCGTCTCCAGTATTGTATTATCGTCGTAGGCTTAAGTTTGAGCTGGGAGATGCTTAAAAACACTATTTACTGCAAAATATGATTTGTAACAGAAATAAATTTATCATCAAATATGAACTACTGAAAAGTAGATTTGCTACAAACTTAATTTTTGTTTTATATTTATAAATAAATAAATAAATATATATATATATTAATGGCAAACATAGTTTTGCATTGTTATTGCAATAATTCAGCAGCATTTTTCAAGTAAACACAATTACTTTATTTGACGATCTAAGGAAATTATTTGGTAACGCAACATTTAGTATGTTTCGTTACGTACTATAAACTACAATGTACGAAAGGAACGTTTTAGGCCTAATATTAATTAACACTTTTCTTAGCACGATTTCCTTTTTTTTTTTTACTATAAACAAGTCAAGATCAAAGAAATTATTATTTTTTCTTTAAAGGAAGGTGATATTGCCATAACAACAAAATTTATAAAGAAAACAAAATAATAACAGCAAACTCGAGTTTATTTAACCTTTCCTTCGAATTAAAGATAGATTTCGTCACTGTGAACAAAACAGCATCAAAGACAGGCAGCGAGGTCGTTAGAGACGGAGCAAGTTGCTCAGAGAAGCAGGAGAGGTGGAGGAATCGGTCATGCCTTGTAGGAAGGAATCATCCAAGCATCCACCTGGAGTGGTTTCGGGAAACCACCGAAAGCCGAAATCAGGATGGCCGGACCGGGACTCGAATCCCGGTCCTCCCGAATGCGAGTCCAAAGTTTAACCATTGCGAGGCCTCGCTCGTTAGCCTCAAAGAAATGTTCGTATTTTTTTTTACAGTGTTGTTATAGTTTTGAGTTACGGAATTATTTCGAGAATCACGTAAGGCGTGTGTTGGGTTCTAAAACCGCAAGAACGCTCGAGGGAGCTGCGAAAAGAACAAACCACCTGTCACCGGATGCCTTTACTCGTTGACGTCTTTCCCCGGTCAGCGAGGCCTCAATCTCCCCCCCCCCTCCTTACTTTCTCCTCCAATGGTGGCGGTCCTATAAACGACCTTCTAAATTTAATTTGGCACGGGCGGGTGTTGATGCCGGGACCTGGCGCCGTGCCGGGCGGCGCCCGAGGAGTCGCTTCTTTGTTCGCGCGCCTTGTGTTTAGCGCCGACTCCAGGCCGACAGGTAAGGTCATGATGGTCCGTGTGCTCGTTCCGAATCACCGCCGGCCTTACTGTACGGAACTATTGTAGTCCGTTCACGGTTACTTCACACTTCTCTGAAGCCCTGCTAAAGTTATACATCCGGGATATTCGACCGCCTCGCGCAAACAAAGCTCAACTAGACGTGACGGTTGGAATAACAGGATATGGCTTGCTATGACGTCATTGAAGCTTAATTTTCTCCCATCGCCATATTGTGACAACGAAAACATCGAAAATGTTGAGGCAGGTTTGTATATTCAATACATGTAAAATGTGGAAGTTCTTAAACAAATAACTTTCAGGCTAAATATCAACATCTTCTGGGGGCCGTGGTGGTGTAGTGGTTAGATTGCTCGTCTCCCACCANCATTTTCTCCCATCGCCATATTGTGACAACGAAAACATCGAAAATGTTGAGGCAGGTTTGTATATTCAATACATGTAAAATGTGGAAGTTCTTAAATAACTTTCAGGCTAAATATCAACATCTTCTGGGGGCCGTGGTGGTGTAGTGGTTAGATTGCTCGTCTCCCACCAAGGGGAACCGGGCTTGATTCCCGGCGGGGTTGCCCCCTGATTTTAGCACGTGGGAATCGTGCCGGACGATGTCGCTATACGGCAGGTTTTCTCCGGGACCTCCCGTTTCCCCTGCCCCTTCATTCCGGCGTTGCTCTATACTCACCTCGCTTCCCCCTCATCGGAGAAAACCTGCCGAATAGCGACTTCATGTTTCTCCTCTAAGTCTTGGAGGGCATTACACACGTAATATTATTTTATAATGTACTTTGGGTTCCTCATAATCTTTTTTTTTTATGTACCACGGGTTATGATAAATCCACAATCTTAGGGCTTCGGCGTTGCACGGTGCACAGCAATATCTTTGATTTTTGCACTCGCGATGTCTTGTAGCGTACGTCTCGACGAACTGTCGAAACGGCGGGCAGCGGCAATGCTTGTGAAGGTCTACAAAGTTCGTTCCGATGGGGCACACATTGCGAATCGCCGACTCTTGGCGTCTTCCAAACACATACACATGGTAATAGGGAATTATGGCAGAGTTAAGCAATACCGGAATTTCCTCGTACGGAATTTCCCCTCGTCCCACCTTAGTCCGTGCTTTTCGTACGTCTGTAGGCGGTACGTCTGTTGCATGGTGCTGCCATGGACACTGCGGTAAAAAAGTGAAAACTTTGGTTTTCTCCTCTTCGTTCTGTACGAGATGGCAATCTGCTTGGGGGTGTACGAGTCCAACGAGTAAAATCCTTTGATGTTGCAAAATATTTTTTTTCACTAGATTTCTTTTGTTATATAAAAATAATAATGTTTCCATGCACACACCGAGTTAAATTTTTTTCTTACAAAGTCATTTAAAACTTTATCGAGGTCCATACACATCGGGCACCTGTTTTCTGGGCTGGTTTCCACGCCGGGCAGAGCTTGCCAGTAAATTTCTTGAAGGGAAGCATCTTCCATGGGTACATCTTGTGAGTAGATATCTTGCACGTGGACGTCGTCTTCTACGGGGAGGGCGTCCTCTTCTGGGAGGGCGTCCTCTTCGGGGAGGGCGTCCTCTTCGGGGAGGGCATCCTCTTCGGGGAGGGCATCCTCTTCGGGGAGGGCGTCCTCTACGGGGAGGGCGTCTTCAAAAGGGAGGGAGTCTTCAACGTGCGCAGACGTCGCGATGGCTGCTCGGCAGGCCTTGCACCAACCCGTGCGATGCGGCATGTCGGGAACCGAGGTGGTGCGACGGAAAGATCATGACGGAATTCGTAGGCCTGCGTGTCACACTATACTCCTACAAGTGCAATGGCAAGGAAATGAAAAAAGGCTATGGGAATTCAGAAGTGTGTGGTACAAGACAAAATAGAATTTTTTGATTACATAGCTGCATTGGAAGAACTGAAAACAGTTCATGTTAAAATGATCACAATACGAGCGCACGAACATTCTCTTTACATGGCGAGCGTAAATAAATTGGCTTTGTGTTGCGCCGATGACAAGCGAATGGTATGCGGAGATGGTATACATACTTTTCCTATGGCTTTATAGAGTAGAATTTTTTTATTTTGTAAATATGAAACTCCAGACTGACTCGTGTATATAGAGACGTGATCGACACCGGTAGTGTATTTCTCCTTTAACCATCTGTATGCAAGCCATCGATTTGTAAGTGGGCTATCTCTCCCAGTTTTTTTTTAAAATGTAAAGTGTATATGAAGTCTTACGATTGACTGCTAAGATTATGGACCCAAGGCCTACACCTTCTTCACGAGATCGTCAAGATACTATGGAAACCCTTCGGCTACACCGCTCGTCGACATGAGAAAAGCGAGAATTTGAAGAATCGTCCTCGTGCTATTTTTTTTTGCTGCAGTTACTGTTCTGCACAGCATTCGTGTGGCGATACTTCTAAAAAAAGAAATCACACAGTTCCTGCAAACGCAATGTTCTTTCTCCTACTTGAAAACACCATTTGTTAGCATCGATACCACCGTCGACCACGCTGTGTACTGACGAGACTACAATCGTTACAAGCAAGAAGCATTCGAGAAATGCAACATTTCTGATGTTTGGAATATGTAAAAAATAAAACATTTTTTTTTGGTTACATATTTTTTGTTTTTTATGTATTTTATACCATGTCCTTCGCCTGTTCCAGAAAATACGCTATGTAACTTAGTGTTTTGGGCACTCGACTACGAAATCTTATTTACCATTATGCAAGCCCATAACTGCCAAAACAGATTAAACATAAATTACATTAAGAAGCCATTAGTTTTTCTTTTTACTAGATGTATTGGTATCTACGAGCCCATGCAGTGCGACAGATTTTAAACCAGCATTGGTGCAGTGGATATACCACTTGTCTCCTACTATGAGAAACTGGGTTCGATGCCCAGTTGGTCACATTCGATTTTTCCATATGTGAGAAAAAACTGTGGACGTAGACATTGGCCACCAAGTTTCAATGCGATAATTTATTTTCCTTCACCGTGTAATTTCAATACAGTTTCATCCGCACCTCGTCTCACACTCATTGTTAAGCACAGACCAGATCCCATCCATAGTACGCATAGCTTGGGACACACAAACTCTCCTGACTTCCCTTTAATGCGTGAATATTTTTCTATCGAAACACTTCAATTTTGCGTGTGGAACATCGTATCTCATATTCTGTAAAAATGCATTTCACATAGAGAAATTTATTTATTTAAACACCACAGTATTTTTTTGTAATGTCTGTGCTCATATTATACAAAATATGCATTGCTCTAGGGCACGTTTTTTTTTATTTCAACACTCCTGTTTTTACGAGGTGTAACGTTGTTCACATATATATTGCCAAAAAAAAAATACATTTCTCCAATGATACGCTTTGCCTACTCTCCGTACAGGAACGTGATTTTACATATCCGAAAGAAAAGGAAGAAATATGCCTTAGAAATATTTCGGAAAGAAATTATAAATATATCGCATTCACAACGTTATTGTAATTATTATCTTTAAGATGCAGTGATCAAATGGACATAAATCAGACTTGATGCCTTAAAGATCTCTATAAAGATTACGTCCAGTCACATCCCTTAGTCAGTAAACGATGCTATAGGCTCCTTGCAACCTCTGCTGAAACACGACCTTGCTCATGAAAGACTGAGATTTCAAATTCATGCATCATTCGCTACCAATTAAAAAAATAGAGACATTAAATTAAGCACTCTTCCTCCCTGCACACGTACTTGCAAAATGATTGTCTTCTGTGTAAAACAAGATGCCACCATCCCTGAGAAACTCAAAATGAGACTTCAAATGAAGGCAAGCAGGTGAGGCCTCACTCCAATAATTATTATTCCGCACAGACATCAGACAGACGCAGGGTTGAACAGCTAAGGAACTACAATACATCCCAATCCCTGAGCTTCCCTAAAAATGCTTTGGAGTGAGTAGGTTGCTAACCGAGATATTTTTGTACTTAAAAAAAATCCGGCCAATTCCAACACTTATCAGTACAGCTCACTCGCGAAGTAACTGGAATGCGAAGAAAAAAAAAAAATTATTTCCTTGTTTTTACAAACACCCAGCTCCTTGCTACCCTCCGTTCAGTGAACTAACNTTGGATGACAAAATAGCGGGTAAATGACAGTGTTCTTGATACAGCGCTGAGGAAAACCAGGCACCCTCCATTGGTTTTTTTTTTCAACAGATGACAACACGAATATAGGAATTTGCTGGACAATATCAGGCAGCTTACCACTCGGAAAGAGGGCTGACAGTCAACAGGTTGTTTTACAGAGTCGAGTTCAGGGAGAAAACGCGTAAAATAAACGAAAACGAGACGAAGAGAAAGAAAGCATATTTTTTTTTGTAATTTGAAAGGCATGGGAGCACACCGAGGAAACCCACGCACCATGTTCGCACACTGAGAAAACCGACATTTCCTTTTCGCAGGAGCAGAGGTTCCCAGAAGGTACACAGTTATCATAGCCAATCTAAATAAACGTTTTTTTTTGTATAGCATGTGCGTATGAACAAGTACACATTCTGAAATCCACGAGCATATATCTACAAAATAAAAATTCTGAAACTCTCGTCGTTATTCAAACTGCGAATATAACACGCATTTAAGTTATGTCGTCAATATTATCAGCCAGAGAGTGCAGATAGGTCGGACGATCTTGTCTACTCTGTAAGGTATAATTCATACCCAGCCTGAGAGTTATTATTTGCATTATAATTACATTTTTTAGACGAACGGTGTGCTGAAGTTCAACCTCAGGTTATTTTTAATACTCACATCGGTCCTGTTTCAATTATCACGACAAACTATCGATTCCTACTTTCGTGTACAGGTTTTTTCGTGTATTTTGTGGTTTTTTTTATTTATACTTAAACACATTAAAAAATATATGCATATTCTCTTATTACTCGGAAAATGCCGTCCGATACTTTCTAAAACCGAGAGAAAAAAAATATATTTTTATGGTTTTCGGTTTTGAACTCGGGTCGCTACGCCATGCCTACCCGAGGTATATTGCTTAAAACTCCGTATAAACTGCTCACGAATACTAAACAGTGAAAAATTAATGTAAGAGCATTGCTTATATAGCTTCCAAAACTCAGGTCACTAAACGAATTGCGAACCTCTAATCTTACCCTGATCCTAGATCCGATGCCTAAAACTTGCATTTCCCATTTATTATTTATTCCTAAAGCAGTCTCTGAAACACCGAGCAAAACCACCAAATTTAATCTAAGTCCGATAGAAAAATTATTTTTTAATAGTTTCGGGTCTCAAACTGAGGGGCCCTACGTCATGCCTAACAGTTGGATATTAATTAAATGTATACATAAGATGCACATGAGCACGTAAACAGACAGCAAATCACGCACAAAGTTGGTTAAAAATGATCCAAAACTCATGCCATTAAAAAAAATTCCAAAATCTCTTATTGCGTTGCAACTGTAGAATTATTCCTCTAAAACTCATGTTTCACCTTTATTATATATTCCTTCCACAACTGGTTAAAAACAGCAATTTTTTTTCTAAGTCCGATAAAAAATTAAAATTTCTTAGTTTTCGAGTCTCGAACTGAGGGCTCCGCGCCATGCCTAACCGATAGATAATTCTTAAATAAGAACATAATCAGACAGAAAATAACGTACAAAGTTCGTTAAAAATTATCCAACCCACAGGTCTGTATTTGAACTGCGGACCTTAAATCACACTATATCATCTTTATTCTTCGTCAAAAATTGACTAACAATATACATTATGTGTTTCAAATACCATACATTTATACCGAATTTATTCCTGCGATTTTTTATCAAATGTCACTTAGGTGGTTCTTCCATGGAAAGTCAGTAGTATAATTTAGTTGCGTTTGGGACAAGGGTATATTCTGTATCATATAAGAAGGCCACTTTTTGACAGCTCGGTGAAAGTAGCGCAACTATTTACATCTGACTACGCATCCTTCCGCCATCAGCTGGTCCGTCAAGTCGGGGCCGTATTTTTTATCAACACAATGTCAGCTAATCCACTTCTCATTGTTCTGTAATGCTAAACAAATTTTAAAATATTTTAAGACTGACATCTGTCTAAAAAAATAAGTAGGTTATAAAAGTAAAAATATAAAATGTTGCAAATAATTAAATATTTGCTAACTCTTTTTTAAATTCTCCGAGATTGTGAATTTGGGTTAACATTTGCAAGATGGTCTGTTGTATCTATTATCACACTTTGGACGTTATAGCTAATATATTCGAGTTGGAAATGTGTGATGTGGAATAACGTAAGAATTGCTTAAAAACTATTCACGCGTGTCTCACTTTGTACGGAAACAAGGCGATGGATTTTGAGAGAACAATATGGTGCATAATTTACGTAGATGAACGATTACCGGTCGAATATAAATTACTTGTACTCCAAATCGTTGTACATGAAATATATGTTACTTTAAAAATTATGCTGAGCTCGTGGACAAATATAACTATTGGCATCTGTTTGTAAAGCGGTTAATTTCTGGCTGGTAATACCTCGCAAAATATCCGACAGATGGCACGCACAGCACGTCACGGAGAAGTTTGAGCAACCCTGTTTTTGGTCAACAGATAGCGTATTTTTTAAAGTTGATAATTCTTATGTTACGGGCTGGAAATATATTTCAAATTCGTGTCGTTTCATCAAATTATTAGTAAAAATAATTCAAAAATATTATGCAATATTTCTGTATGCTTTTGGAATTCATATCAAGGACGTGTTGAAAGCGAGGTTGGAGAGGGATGGTACGACGTGAAAAAGCTTTCTGAAGTTAGCACAACTTCAGAAAACTTTTCCACGTCGTAACGTTCTATTGTACATTTCATTTTGATCACCTATACATATCTACATTATCACGAAGTTTTGTTTTTAACACTAACAACCATTGTTTTGTGACCTTGTAATGTAAAATAAATTAATAAATCTAAGAACTCTTTCATATCCGCGTATTTTCTGCTTTTATTATGTGCATCGGCAGTGCACTCAGAACAGCCAACGTAATTTTAACTTTTGTTCGTTCGTGCATCAGTTGATACAGGATTTTGTAAATGGCACTTTGTTTGTTTCGTATACATCAAGTTGTCACTCACACACTGTCAGAAAGTGGCCTTCTTATACCGTATGGACCATAACAAATATGGCCGCCATGACGTCACAACATAACGCTCCAGGCCCGACAAGAACGCCCCCGCGCGAACGCCGGCCACGCTGCGCCTGTGACGTCATGGCAGACAACTCCAACTCCGACATGCCAGATGCCATATCCCTGCTGAGCCCGACTGTCACGTGACCAACAGCCAATCATGAGCGAGCAGTGCAGCTTAAAATAACTAACCATAATGATAGCCACGAAGGCTAGGAAAGGGAAGACGATCTCGCATCATATGACCTGGTGAAGCTCGACGACTCTGATCGCCCTACATATCCGTAGAGCCTAGGATGAAACAAGCGAGCAATGTGACGTCATCATACATTTTTTCCCCCATCGACGCTCTCAAGCTAGAAATGATGGAAACTGCAGTAGTCGGGCAAATATAAATGAAAGGGGCGAGTGCTCATGTATGCACCTCAAAATGGCAAACAGTTTGTTGGCTTATTCTTAGTTTGTTAAGTTTTATTTAATGGTTTACCCCGAAAATATTAAGAAGCATAATAGAGACATGCCTTCTGTTTCGGCTGAACACGCGTCTCAGGGTTTAGAGCACCAGCCTTTCAGGCAAATAACTGTAAAACACACACTTATATTGTCTAGATTTTGATGCACTTCCCATTCTCAAGGAAACTAATAATATTCCTGTTTTATTTTTAGTATCGTAAAAAAAATTAAATACTTGTTGAATTCAAGTTTTCTGGGTATTCACACCTTAATTTCAGAATGTTTAATTTCCTCATATTTTATTATGACTGATCACGTTTTAAAAATTACCACCCATAAATAGAAGAAACAACATGATTTAACTTTCATAAAGATATTTACTAGTGTGTGGGAGGCGAGCAGGGTAACCGCTCAGCCACCGCGGCCCCCAAAAACCGTTCCATGGGCTATTCACGCTGAAATGAGCACTTTTGAAAGATCTCTCATTTGGAATAGTAGTCAACAAATATATTTTATTTTATCTTTAGACGTTAACTTGCGAGTGCGATGGAATGTACACACGGTGTTTATTACTTACATGTAATATTTATTTAAAAATGGTGGTTAAAGGATAAAAAAAATGACTGAAAGGAAAAAGTAACTAGGGTCTCAAAAGTGCTCACTTTACCGTGAACAGCCTATACCGAATTTTTATTCTGTGGAAGTAGGCGGTGAGTTGGCGTCCACAGACTTCATTAACTATTTTCATATTATATATATCATATTAGATAGAGAGAGAGAGAGAGAGAGAGAGAGAGAGAGAGAGAGAGAGAGAGAGAGGAGGTACGTACCAGGTTGATCGTGACGGTGAGGTCGTACTGCTGGTGGCGCTGTCCCTTCTTGTTCTTCTTGCCGCCCTTGACGCTGGCGGCCTTGGGCTGCGCCTTCACCTGGCCCTTCTGCGCGGTGGGCGGCTTCTGCGTCGGCTTCTGCGCCGACTTCGTCTGGCCCGCCTTCTGGCCGGCCACCGGAGTCTTCTGGCCCGCCTGGCCCTTCTGGTTCACGTGACCTCCTCCGTCAGCGGGCTTGTTGCGCGCCTGCCAATACACGAACGCACACGTTAAACATTTTGGTACTCCTTGTGAACAAACTATTTGGAAACTAGCTGCCAAAGATTTTTCTTCTTGCAACTCTACACCCATACACTTTACGTATGGAATGAAGTGTCCTCACGGTCTGACTGCATCGCTCATCAACGCACAGCCCAAACCGCTGGACGTAACAACATGAAAATTTAAGGCACAGGCGCCCACCAAGAAAGAATTTTTTGAAATGCAACCCCTTAGAGGGATAACATGGGCCAAACGTGTTTTCGAGGACCCCTCAGAACCTCATTAAACTCGATAAGATATCATTATGATTTTTAATTTCAAAAGGTTGGCAATGTAAATAAATAAATAAATAAATTTATATATATAGGTTAAATAAATTTCAGGATTTTTCGAAATTAACCCCCAAAGAGGTGAAAATGTAGCCTACACTCGGACAAAACTACGGACAGGAAGCCAGTACTGTGTATTTACAACACATAATTTTGTAAAACCTACAAAATCGTTCATGTAGCTCAGTATCTATAATGAACTTGCTTGTTTAAATGCAAAATTATTGCCACACTGTAAGATTTTTGTGCGATTTACTAAAATTGATTTGCAGTGTTGCAAAAATATCTTTGGCAACTTGTTTCCAAAAAATTCCTTGTACAAATACAGTGGACTCATCACTCTCACTACCTTGCTCGAACGTACCGAAGTAAGGTTTATTATAGTCATGTTAGGAACAAATCGAGATTCCTTTTGGGAGAGTTTGGCAAAAGGTAAATTTACTCCGCAAGGTGCGCTGCTTTTCCAAAGCAGTTGCTTTTAAAGCCGGTGTTACACGGAGAAATCCTGTTTATTTGTGTTCGTGATTGGTTCGGATTGTGTGTATACTTGCCCGCGCCAAAATCCTAAGCATCAACACTATTCTGTAACTGTTTTTCACTCCCCCGATGTTGTTTACAAGAGCAAACAGTTAAAACTTCATATGTGTTTGGCACCGAGTTTTCCTCAACACTCTTATTTTAAAGAAAAAAAAAGTTTCGATTTTAAGAGAGAAATAAATATAGATGTTATCAAAATTGTTATTTTTTTCGATTCTCTTGTTATATTTAATTAAATGGATTGTGTAACACGTCTCACTAACTCCAGATTTACAACTGAATATTAAACAACTTGGACATATTAAGTTAATTTCCCACACTAGTGCGAAGAGCAAAGTTACGTAAGTTATAGTATAATAAAAAAACGAAAGATTGGGAATATATATATATATATATATATATATATATATATATAGTGAAAATTGTAACTTTCCCATTTATTTACATGCAAAACGAAGAAAAAACATGCACAAATGCATCAGTGGTATCTGGCGGCGAAAATGTTTAGCTGCCAAACTATTAGTACTAAGATTCTCAAACCTTAATAGAATAAACCTTAACTGAAGTAATTTAACACCTAACTGGCTCACGACTTGCTGTATACTTTTAACACCAACATTCGAGAAAAAAATTTCTGCCTGTAACGTCTCATATTCTAACGTTACCACTTATTAAGGTACCTGCAGCAATGTTGTTAGAGGCTCAGAGAAAAAAAGCCTTTTTAATTGTTTTATTCATGTATAAAATTTATATTGTTTGTCATTGAAATATATTTTGTTTTGTACAAAATAGGTCTTTATTTAATCGTGAACATACTATACTGTCTGTAAACGTGACCTAAACAAAAAAAAAAATCGAGAAAATGCTTAAAAACTGCAAAATTTTACGCAGGTAGTAATTTTATCTTTTTTTAAAAAACGCAACAGTCTTTTGCTTCACAAAATGAAAGGGTATTTAACAGATTTTACACATCATAATTATAAAAATTGATAATTAAAAAACTGACTGCAAATTATACTCATGATGCAAGTTTTAAGGCATATTTTTTACATAAACATTTTTTGCTATATATAATTAGTCGTCTAAAGAATTTAGACGCAAATGTTTAACAATTATATAAAACAACTGATTATTATTGAAATTCACAATTAATTAATACGAATAATTCAGACAAAAACTTAATGCCGCTTTGTAGAGGGAAGATTGAAACAGAAGACCACTGCTGAGTCATGCTCCCACGGCGAACAGCTAAACACACGTTTATACCCGAGGAAAAGCACATTTCCAGCCAGACATCTGGAAATTAATTTTTGTTTGCTTGAGCTTTCGGTTATGCACCTTTTTCTTAAGTCTAATTGATTCTTACCAAAAGTTATCGTAGTCTGCATTAAACACAGCAATTTTATAACATTGTCTTGTCGCAACTAAACATACTCGTACTGACAAATACAACCTTAAATGTACATACGAACACAAACTAAAATATACTTAAGTGAAAATTAAATGAATCAGCGATAACCGTTTTTCTTATTATACTGATAGTCTGCGGCTTGATTTCAGTGACACAATTTCTGAGTGATTTGAATTGATTTGCAGTAAATTTTATTGTAACAAGTCACTGACTTAGCTGGTTGGTGTATCAGCACTAGCTGAATTCACAGTTGTATTTAGAGCACGAAAAAACTATTCACGTATCAATGAGTATGGGACAAGAACAGGGATACGATTGAGGCCGTTTTAGCATGCAGAAAATTATTCACTTCCATTGTGGAAGTCTTGTGTGTTAAACTGTGCTTAAATGTTAACATGCAGTCATTATCCCACTATCTCCATTCAATAATTTAATTAAGAAGTAAATATTAAAAAAATTAATTCTTCAGGCACAGTTAACTTATAAACCCCATGCTTCATTTGGTTTACAACATGCACTAAAGTTTAAATATGAGCATGCTACTACCACATGTGATGAGCAATATTCAAACTGAAAAAAATATGCACAAAATTAACAAATATTAACACTTGTTTGATATACATTTCCTTAATTTTCTCCAATTGTGTTGTCAATGTACGTGAACTGGGTAAATATTTACAAAATACCTCAAAAGAAAATTATTTGTAGTATCAAATGTAACCTGAGAGTCAGAGAAATTTACTTCATAAATTTTCTGTGAACTTCATAAAATCTCGTAGTACTACAAACTGAGTGTTCTCTAATATGTTTTATTCACTGCACTGATGTAGCCACACCTCTTTTAATACCTTTACGTTTTTCATTATTATTCTAATGCTTGTACCACACAGACCTAGAAAATGACAATGAATGTGCGTGAGACTAGTAGGCAATATTTCATCTGCTACCGAATCTATTCGGCTACTTTAATAAGCTTTGAAAAAATAATTGCAGGTCACACAACGGTATTTTTACAGCTTGAGAACTACAGAATGTCCTACGCTATATAATATCTTTACACCTAAACATATTTAGTCAAAAAATTCTTCCTCCATTTCAATACTGGTAAGAGATTCGAAGAAACCCATTTTTTCTGTCAAGTGTTTTACGGTAAACGTAGAGCTTTTAAAAGTCATCTGACACTTTAAACATCATGCATGCAATTGTTAAAAATGTTCAATAATATACTTACTATAATAACTGCCGAATTAATACGTGGATAACTGTACGCCGAAAGTAAAGTAAAAATAATTAAAACAAAAATCGAATTAAAAGAAAAAGGTTTTGTTGTCCAGCTCGATGTAATCTTGAAAAATAAGCATGGGAATTGCATAATATTCTTAGTGTCATAACACGCCCTTGTTAATGTAATGCTGCGATTAGTAGAATAGTTGTCACTTTTGACATAAAACAAAACAGAAGGAATTCTTTATGTTCTGTACCACAGTCCAGCAAACTGCTTGAGTCTTACACGTTAACGGACTATGCCAAAGAGAAGCTATATGGCATGTCTAAAATGTCAGCTTTACTCTCCCGAAGATATTTAAAGTGGATATTTATTCCCGCGCCGTAACTTTGGCAATATAAATACATTTTATTTGATAAATTTTAAATTAAAAGGCCTAATACGTATCGTACGTATCATACGTATAGGCATAATGTTTGAGACACATTTTTGCTGTAAAAATTACACGGCATTTAATATAATTTAACGAAAATGTGACGGAGACACATGCAGTTTAGTGAAGGCAAACATTTCCCCATTCATTTTGTATACTTTCATGGCTTGTGCGTACTCGGTAAACTCATATTTTATCAGTCAGCTACTTGCCTAGTAATACTCCACCTTCTACGTTTATATTGGCAATATATAAAGAAAGAGAAAGAAAGTTGTGTTGTTTTGTGTGCAGCCATTGCTCTTACGATTCGCAAGGGTCATGTCTCAAAGTCCTTAGAGACGTTGCAAGGTTAATAACAACTTACAAAATGAACATATTGCGATCACGAGACGGCGTGACGCATTATTTTGCACTACTGCAATAAATCGTCACTGATAAACAGTGTTAATTGTAAAATACGGGCGTACACGTGGTACCCAGAAATCAGTGCAACGTGTTTTTTTTTCGGCACATTTGATTTAAAAATTGTCTTATCTTCGGCAACATTCTAATATACCGCGGTTAGTAAAGTGAATGCAAACTGACAAATGGAGCAGTATTAGTTAGCCATTATATATATATACATACAGTAATCGTAGCTCACAAATGTGGATTACAGGCTTTCGTAACAAAAAATAAAGCCTAGGTTTCATTTTATTGGAAAGCCAATTAAGTAATAATCGTGACACGTTAAGAACAGAACTGACGAAGCATATTTTTTTCTCGTAATTGCATGAGGCTGATAATAAGAAAACGTGATTAATTACTTCCAGGCTACTTCCTTGTATATAGGTCCGAATTGTGTTAGCGTGCATGCAATATGATTAGGCGACATCGTAGGATGTGCGAAAATAACGTTTACAATAGAAGAAGAATCTTCTAGACGCGTATTACATTTATTTTAATTTAAATTCCTATCACATTATCCTCATCACGAAGCGTAATTACTAATTGTAAGTAGGGGCAGCGGTGGCGTAGTGTCCAGGGCGCTCGCCTCCCACCACGGCGATCCGGGTTCGATCCCCGGCGGGTTCACTCCCAGGTCCTCGCATGTGGGAATCGTGCTGGACAATGCCACTTGCCGGCGGGCTTTCTCGGGGTACTCCCGCCTCCTCCACCCCTGTATTCCAGCGCCGCTCCATTCTCGGGTCTCATTTATGTCATGTCCGGGGATGACCGTCACCTACGGGTCCCAGCTGGAAAGACCGTCACTCGGAGGGTGTTGCCTTGCCTTTTGTGCACTCCCCACACGCCAATATTATTATACTGATTGTAAGTACACGTGAGGACCTACGCCTGTTCGATTACGATAAGCGAGATATACAGAGTTAAGTTTGCAAGCAGTTCTTACACCCACTTCACGAAGATAGCCACGACTACGCTAGAACATTTTAATTCTTTTTCTCTATGAATATGAGGTGCAGGTGTAACGTTGACAGTCCAGGTCATTAAAAAAAAAATACACGAACCGTAGTAACAGCTTTTAAAAATTAGTACGGATGTCGCCAAGTCGAGTGGCAATTTATTTGGCTTTGGAGGGACGTGAATCTGCAAATATCTTCATACCCCACTTCGAATGAATACTACTCCTAAACTTGAGACTTGAAGGAAAACAAATTCAGCTAGTACTGGGCAAGGCCGAGAAACAGCTAACGTAAGTACTAACTGCTGAGCTATCAAATGCTTGCAAAGTTTTTGATCTGTGTTAACAGAATTGCATGAATATGGAAGTACAAGTTTCCAAATACATTTTTATGAAACTGATGACTACAGTTATGTACATAATTAAGTGCGAGAGTTACGATTATTTCCTTACGCACGCTAAAGCGTGAATCATTTTTACGTATACCGAGTAAGTCTGAGTTCTGCATGGTGACGTACGCTAATTAAACAGGTTGACGGACTTTTGAGAGGAGTCCTGCTACGACGCCATTACCACTGAAGTGCGACGAAAAATCAAACCCCACGATGGAGAAGCGATGACGAGGAATTAGAGTATCCATAAAAAAAACTACAGGCAGTTGGGGAATATCTGTCAAGTTACTCCGACACAGCGATCCGCATTTGGATCTGTCAGAGATCGAACCCTGATTGTCGCCGTAGGAGGAAGATTTGCTGACCTTGAGGCTCTCACCTATCAGGAGCTTTTATAGGCGTTTTTGAGGCCGAGAAGTGCGGAGGCGATAAGGGCGACACTGCCACGCGCATCAAGTGCGCCATCGCCGCTAAGCAGAATGCTGTGAACTGGCTTGCAGTGTTCTCGTCGCGTGGCGTGTATAACTATCAGGCTTTCANAAATTAAGTGCGAGAGTTACGATGATTTACTTACACACGCTAAAGCGTGAATCATTTTTACGTATACCGAGTAAGTCTGAGTTCTGTATGGTGACGTACGCTAATTAAACAGGTTGATGGACTTTTGAGAGGAGTCCTGCTACGACGCCATTACCACTGAAGTGCGACGAAAAATCAAACCCCACGATGGAGAANGGACTTTTGAGAGGAGTCCTGCTACGACGCCATTACCACTGAAGTGCGACGAAAAATCAAACCCCACGATGGAGAAGCGATGACGAGGAATTAGAGTATCCATAAAAAAAACTACAGGCAGTTGGGGAATATCTGTCAAGTTACTCCGACACAGCGATCCGCATTTGGATCTGTCAGAGATCGAACCCTGATTGTCGCCGTAGGAGGAAGATTTGCTGACCTTGAGGCTCTCACCTATCAGGAGCTTTTATAGGCGTTTTTGAGGCCGAGAAGTGCGGAGGCGATAAGGGCGACACTGCCACGCGCATCAAGTGCGCCATCGCCGCTAAGCAGAATGCTGTGAACTGGCTTGCAGTGTTCTCGTCGCGTGGCGTGTATAACTATCAGGCTTTCAGAGGTAACTTCATAATTTTATTGATGGAAAGCCTGTAGGAATTTTTAATGCATAGGGGTTGTTCAGATGTTCAGATATAGCGCTTCAAAAAAGCAGACTGGAATGACAGAGCACGGACAGCTCCGACGCTCCGGTCCCAGGTCTCGAAGTGCCAAAGTTCCCACAATCCCTATACTGAGGAGATTAATTGATTGTAGTGTTAGTGTAAAGAGAGCGAGCTTGGCCTAAAGTTGCGCTTTTTGATAGGTACAAGTGTGAATAGTGGGTATAGGTAATCGTGTTTTGTAAATAATAAGTGTGCATACTTTTATAAATTAAAATTTTAGATTTAATTATTTTATTTTTATCAAGACCTCCATCCCTCAGAAACTTGAATATGCCCCAGACAATTTGTAACAATATTTCAAAATACTGTATATTTAAGAACCAATTTACACACTATATACGGAATGATACATATTAAATAAATACTTCTGAGATGGTTTTGGTTATTGTCCGTTGCTAAAATTTATATTTAAAAATAATGTTTCAGATGATAAGAAAATACCATGGGTGGTCATAAATAGCTGTCTCACTCACACTATATGCCCTGGCTTTCCAGTGAGTGGTGACAGCTTGTGCAATTCACCAGCCCCGATACAACGTAGGGCCTGGCAAACGCACGTGGCAACGGAAACACCGCACGCAATATGTAGCTTTCGCTGCCAAACGGAACCGAGGCGTTTGAGCGGTTATCTCGACAGGCGCGGCCGCGACAGATGCCGCCACGGTAGCACCGCCGCGCCGNTTGAGCGGTTATCTCGACAGGCGCGGCCGCAACAGATGCCGCCACGGTAGCACCGCCGCGCCGGTACATTCTGCTCGCGTTGCTCTGTGTTCTTCCACGCCGCGAGGACGCGCAGTCTTATCTGCGCCGTCAGCACAATAAGCGCGTGTGTGCGTGCGCGTGACGTCAGAGGCCGCGGCGAGGGCCTTTCATACGTGCTCTCATGTCTCTCGTGCAATGTTGCCAACCTAGCCGTGACGGGCCTCCGAGCCTACAGTTTGGAGCGTTGCACGTCCAGTGTGCGAATACGGCGAAGACGACGAGCCAGCAGAGCGACGAGTGGTGACGACAGGAAC
Source organism: Clitarchus hookeri (assembly GCA_002778355.1). NCBI lineage: Eukaryota > Metazoa > Arthropoda > Insecta > Phasmatodea > Phasmatidae > Clitarchus > Clitarchus hookeri. The sequence continues at coordinate 677,797 of NQII01000412.1, forward strand.
CAGCGGGAGTGAAGTCCGCGGACTGCGAGCATCGGTACAGTGAAGAGTGAGGCTGACGGGCGGAACTACTGAGCTTGATGCGTGAGTGACAAACATTTGGAATGATGGGAATAGACAGCAGCGAATATGTGTAAATAACGAGTGTGAATTAAGTGACTGTAACCAATATAGACTTTTAACTAGATTTGAAATAGACAATAAATATTGCGCCCACTGAGAATAACAAGAGTAATAGTGGAGATAGATAGTTTGAATTTGTAAATGAAAGCGGTGTAAATATTTATAGCATTACCAATAAATAAATTAAAAATTAAATTTAGTTATTTTATTTGATCAAGACCTTCACCCCTCACGAATTCGGATATGCCCCTGGCATTTTGTAACACTATTATTCAGGTCTACTCTATTCAGAATTATTTGTTTCTGAAGTAACGCCTTAGAGTGACAAGACAGCTGGATTGTCTTCACGGCAACATAAGACCTGCCCACGTAAAGGTATTTTACAAATCTGAAACACTGATGCAAAGGTGCTAAGGGCGATACATTCACGTGCATTAAATACTTCATCGCCTCTACGTACGAAGGTTTTTTAAAGCGTGCAGTATTTCAGTGTTGCAGCGTGAATTTATGTGACATTAAGTGGCGACCCTTTGATTCTACTGTTTAATAATACATAAAAAGACATCGTCTAAGTCGCTATTTCACTTGAAATTACTTTAATACTAAAATATTATAAAATTCGGATAACGTCTGTATTAACAATTTCCACTCTTGAATCAATACGATTGAACGAATTGTTATTATGAACACACGCCTTCACAGAGCGTTTGTATACTTTAAAGGAAACCCGAGATATGGCATAAAAACACACAAATAGGATATATACAACTTAAAGACTACGGCAAGAACAATCACCATTATTACATACGCGTAACGTTTCTTAAGATTACAAAAAAAATTATTTTATATTTGTACGAAAAACTGTTTACCTTATAGACATTACTTACCATTACTATTTCCCTATTTCCTCGCATAACATTTTTGACCACATATTTTTCGTATAATGGCACGTAAAAATCACAATTTTTGTGTGTTTGAGATGCACAAATAATAAAAACCAACTCTCTTACTGAAATGAGATAATGTACACTGAAAAAAAAAAAATTATTTTGTTTAAGAAATTTTTAAAATTATGATGTAGAATGTTTTTGCAACTTAAAAAAATGCTTAAATTATGGAAATTTTTCTATACTTTTAATTTGTACCGTCTAAGAATTTTTCTGTAAAATAAATTTTGCTAAGCATACCTGGATATGAATAGAGACATGACATTTCGTTCCCCATTGTTAAGTTTTCTGTATATAATTTCGATAATTTTATTTGTACATACCAACAACACTAACATTTGTGACTTTGACATACCGTGATTCAAAACTAGTAGGTCTAAAATTTTTTATGCGCGACAAGAGTCCTTACAAGTAACGACTACAAGTTTAACGGTATTTTGTAAATATATGAAATAATGTATTTTTGGTAACCAATGCCTTTAAATACTCTGCATGGCGAGAGCCACAATTTAAGACGGGATGTTAAGTTCTGATGATTGCATCATTTCATAGGTAAGCGATCGCCGTAAAAAAATTGTCAAGAAAATTTAATTTAAAGCAAGTTGTGTAGTTCGTTTAACACAACCAGGACTAGCGTGTTCTGCTAAGATATGACAATTAATATTCTGGTTTCACATTCTCGCCACTTGATTTGTCAGGCGTAGGCGTAGCGCCTATCAAACTTTCTGACGCAACCAGCACTACACATCAGCCGGAGTATGTGCATAAATTAAGGTTCTCCCAGGTCAGTATTAACTCGGTATGTTTCCTTTGAAGAGTATAATTTTAATTGGTTGCTGTTGGTGTGGTACTACTAATCCTTAAGCTCTTAATGTATATCGTCGATAAAGTGCAAGTGAACATGATAACAAACTATGGACACAAAAATCCTCCCACACCTATTATCGAATAAGCTGTAACGTCTGAAGTTTGTATATAAGAATATATTTAAAGATAATACGAAAAATCGTACTATGAAATCACATTCGTATTTCTGTTATTGTTGCAATGACATTTTCGGTTTGTAGGCCTGCATTTTCCCCATATTTCAGAACTTCCATAAAACGAAGTAAAAAAAAAAAAAAAAGACAAGAAATATAGCTTTACATTATATAATTTTCTAGTTTCATAGACAAATTAAAAAAAATATTTTTTCGCAAAGTAGGAGCTAAGATTTTAAGACATTAGAAACTCCTGGGGCTATTTCTCTTTTACACGTTGAAGAACTTGATTGTTTTCTGTCGACTTACTTAATGTAGTTCAGTACAAAATATACACAGTGGAGATAATGAAAAGCTAATAGCATAAATTAACAAATTGAAAATACAAATTTTATTTCCTTTTCTTATTTAGGAATTGTAGTGCTCTGTGATGCGTTCTTACGTTTGCATCGTCAGCGCACTCTTCCCTTTCCTAAACGATCTCCGTTGTCAATAATGGTGGCGTATGAAATCGCCTTCTCCTGGTTTTATAAGGAAACCGCTGAATGGCTGCATTTATCCCTACGTAATAATACGTTACGCTGAGTACTTATCGATTTTGTGCGCTGGATTTTTTAAACTTTGCAGAAGAAAGTAACACACGTGCAATGCGATCACAATGCCACAGCACCAGCTCTCGTACAGAAACCAACCACAGGTAGAAATTTCTTCAACTATTTTCAGGAAATTGGGCATTTGGTTTTGAAAGCGAACGTGTATAAAATTTACACTATCACATGAGATAAAATACTCGGATCATGTAACTTGGACGCTGATGAACATTTAAATTTTCGACTACAAGCAGATTATGTAAAACTCCATTGTTAATTGCCTCTTAAATAAAGATTTGAAACTCACTGTCCCAAATAAAGTACTGTAAGTAAGTATTATAATATTATTTTCATACACATCATGCGTGACCAGCATTGGTTGGTGTCTGACAATTTACGAACTACTGCATAGTACGGTTAGAGTTTACGAACAGTGAATTTTTAAAGATAACAAAAATGTAATTACACTTGGTTAATCGGAACATTAAGATCTGTTTCAGTGTGAAGAAAAGCTATTGAAAAAATGTTTTAATGCATTTGATTCGAATGCGACATGTGTACCCGATTTTTAGCCTACATCGTGAAAGAAAGCTAACCTTATGCTTTCTTCCTGTTCAGGTGGAAATATGTATGTATCCTGTAAAAAAAATCTTAGAATCAGTGCACCGAATTTGACCGAACTCGATACACTTAGAGTAGTTAGTAAGGAAACCAGAATTTAATAGATTTTGACCTGCCAATTACTATTTTCTGAAAGACGGTTGAAATGTGAACATTTTTCTTGATCATGAACTGATCGCTGAGAATGCCCTTGCAAGCGTCTTCNGCGACCCTTTGATTCTACTGTTTAATAATACATAAAAAGACATCGTCTAAGTCGCTATTTCACTTGAAATTACTTCAATACTAAAATATTATAAAATTCGGATAACGTCCGTATTAACATTTTCCACTCTTGAATCAATACGATTGAACGAATTGTTATTATGGACAAACGCCTTCACAGAGAGTTTGTATACCTTAAAGAAAACCCGAAATATGGCATTAAAACACACAAATAGGATATATACAACTTAAAGACTACGGCAAGAACAATCACCATTATTACATACGCGTAACGTTNAAAACACACAAATAGGATATATACAACTTAAAGACTACGGCAAGAACAATCACCATTATTACATACGCGTAACGTTTCTTAAGATTACAAAAAAAATTATTTTATATTTGTACGAAAAACTGTTTACCTTATAGACATTACTTACCATTACTATTTCCCTATTTCCTCGCATAACATTTTTGACCACATATTTTTCGTATAATGGCACGTAAAAATCACAATTTTGNCTATTTCCCTATTTCCTCGCATAACATTTTTGACCACATATTTTTCGTATAATGGCACGTAAAAATCACAATTTTGGTGTGTTTGAGATGCACAAATAATAAAAACCAACTCTCTTACTGAAATGAGATAATGTACACTGAAAAAAAAAATTATTTTGTTCAAGAAATCTTTAAAATTATGATGTAGAATGTTTTTGCAACTGAAAAAAAATGCTTAAATTATGGAAATTTTTCTATACTTTTAATTTGTACCGTCTAAGAATTTTTCTGTAAAATAAATTTTGCTAAGCATACCTTGAAATGAATAGAGACATGACATTTCGTTCACCATTGTTAAGTTTTCTGTATATAATTTCGATAATTTTATTTGTACATACCAACAACACTAACATTTGTGACTTTGACATACCGTGATTCAAAACTAGTAGGTCTAAAATTTTTTATGCGCGACAAGAGTCCTTACAAGTAACGACTAAAAGTTTAACGGTATTTTGTAAAGATATGAAATAATGTATTTTTGGTAACCAATGCCTTTAAATACTCTGCATGGCGAGAGCCACAGTTTAAGACGGAATGTTAAGTTCTGATGATTGCATCATTTCATAGGTAAGCGATAGCCGTAAAAAATTGTCAAGAAAATTTAATTTAAAGCAAGTTGTGTAGTTCATTTAACACAACCAGGACTAGCGTGTTCTGCTAAGATATGGCAATTAATATTCTGGTTTCACTTTCTCGCCACATCATTTGTCAGGCGTAGGCGTAGCGCCTGTCAAACGTTTTGATGCAACTTGCACTACACATCTGTCAGAGTATGTGCCTAAATTAAGGTTCTCCCAGGTCAGTATTAACTCGGTATGTTTCCTTTGAAGAGTATAATTTAAATTGATTACTGTTTATGTGGTACTACTAATCCTTAAGTTCTTAATGTATGTCGTCGATGAAGTGCAAGTGGACGTGATAACAAACTATGAACACCAAAATCCTCCCACACGTATTATCGAATAAGCTGTAGCCTCCGAAGTTTGTATATAAGAATATATTTAAAGATAATACGAAAAATCGTACTATGAAATCACATTCGTATTTCTGTTATTGTTGCAATGACATTTTCGGTTTGTAGGCCTGCATTTTTCCCATATTTCAGAACTTCCGTAAAGCAAAGTAAAAAAAAAAAAAGAGTCAAGAAATATAGCATTACATTATCTAAATTTCTAGTTTTCTAGACAAATAAAAAAAAAATATTTTTTCGCAAAGTAGAAGCTAAGATTTTAAACCATTAAAAACTCCTGGGGCTATTTCTCTGTTACATGTTGAAGAACTTGATTGTTTTCTGTCGACTTACTTAATGTAGTTCAGTACAAAATGTACACAGTGGAGATAATGAAAAGCTAATAGCATAAATTAACAAATTGAAAATCCCAATTTTATTTCCCCTTTTCTTATTTAGGAATTGTAGTGCTCTGTGAGGCCATCTTACGTTTGCATCGTCAGCGCGCTCTTCCCTTTCCCAAACGATCTCCATTGTCAATAATGGTGGCGTATGAAATCGCCTTCTCCTGGTTTTATAAGGAAACCGCTGAATGGCTGCATTTATCCCTACGTAATAATACGTTACGCTGAGTACTTATCGATTTTGTGCGCTGGATTTTTTAAACTTTGCAGAAGAAAGTAACACACGTGCAATGCGATCACAATGCCACAGCACCAGCTCTCGTACAGAAACCAACCACAGGTAGAAATTTCTTCAACTATTTTCAGGAAATTGGGCATTTGGTTTCGAAAGCGAACGTGTATAAAATTTACACTATCACATGAGATAAAATACTAGGATCATGTAACTTGGACGCTGATGAACATTTAAATTTTCGACTACAAGCAGATTATGTAAAACTCCATTATTAATTGCCTCTTAAATAAAGATTTGAAACTCACTGTCCCAAATAATGTACAGTAAAAAGGTATTAAAATATTATTTTCATACACATTGTGACCAGCATTGGTTGGTGTCTGACAATTTACGAACTACTGCATAGTAAGGTTAGAGTTTACGAACAGTGAATTTTTAAAGATAACAAAAATGTAATTACACTTGGTTAATCGGAACATTAAGATCTGTTTCAGTGTGAAGAAAAGCTATTGAAAAAAATTTCTAATGCATTTGATTCGAATGCCACATGTGTACCCGATTTTTAGCCTACATCATGAAGGAAAGCTAACCTTATGCTTTCTTCCTGTTCAGGTGGAAATATGTATGGTATGTATCCTGTAAAAAAAATCTTAGAATCAGTGCACCGAATTTGACCGAACTCGATACACTTAGAGTAGTTAGTAAGGACACCAGAATTTAATAGATCTTGACCTGCCAATTACTATTATCTGAAAGACGGTTGAAATGTGAACATTTTTCTTGATCATGAACTGATCGCTGAGAATGCCCTTGTAAGCGTCTTCNTCTGAAAGACGGTTGAAATGTGAACATTTTTCTTGATCATGAACTGATCGCTGAGAATGCCCTTGTAAGCGTCTTCTTCAGTATCGCGCTATTAATACCGTTACCGGTGATCGCTCGTATGCTATCCCCGAGCCTAAGAACCCCCCTCTCTATCTATCCATATACATATAGTGAAAAGGGGGTCTAAGGGTATAGAATAACCCGGGAAAATGTTCAAATTTAAACTTTAAACTTGACTTTTCAATTTTTATCCAGTGCCCATAAAAAAAAACGATATAAGGTTAGGGTTAAAATTTTGCCAAATTTAACCTTTCTTACACACCAATATATTTCCTATTTGCATATTTTCTTATCACATGGCCCTTAACTTTAATCCTGTGGATACTTATAATGTCCTGTTAGTTATCCTCTTTTCAAATGCAGGACTAAGGAACTGTGAGGGCATGGGTGAGATTTCCAACCTCCCAAATCTTGCCTGCCTGCCCTTGGAAGTTGTGCGCAAATTCCGTTAAGAATTATTTTAAATCATAATTGTGGAATGTCATTGTCGTGACAGCATATTTCTGAATCTCAAAGCTGGTAGAAATTTTTTTCTGCTTTCATATTTGTTAAAACAAGTTGTCCTGTTATCTAAACCTTTACGTACATCAACTCGATGACTTGCATATTTGTGAAGTGGAAAATAGGCTAAGCAGTCGTATTCGTAACTTCTTGTTACTCAATAAAATTTCGAAAGTAACACTTAAAAGATAATGATTTTTAAATTTTTGTATTTAAAGTTGGTGTACTACATAACGTATTACTTCACAATGAGGCACATTTTGACATTTTAAAAACTTTATGTTCAAAGTACATTTATTTTAATATATGTTAATTATATAAAGCTATACTATATTCTTGACAGTTCTACAGAGTTTCGTGAAATCCTATACCAAATTAGTACTGTTTTTATTGCCCTGTAACACATTTTGACCCACTCTCATTCAGTATACACAACTGTGTATATAATGCACATGAGAGTTATTTTTGGTCGAGACTATACACTGTGATATTCAGTGCCCAATGATCTTCCTTGTGGGTAACTGATTTGTAAACCGTGGTTCTGTTCTATGGCGTGAATGGTTCATATTACTATAGCCGAACACAATGCATACAGACCGTCGGTTGTGATAACANCGTGGTTCTGTTCTATGGCGTGAATGGTTCATATTACTATAGCCGAACACAATGCATACAGACCGTCGGTTGTGATGACAATGTGCTGCTGTGTTCGCTTGCGTACGGCATGCATAACATTTTTTTCTTATTTACAACACTTGAAAACATAAATAAAATTGGGCGTGAAAGCGTTAACCGATTACATTTTGAACTAAAAGCTTGAACTACTTATCGCATGTATGTGGAAATTCTGTTAGAGTGCGGTTCAAATTAGAAGATTCTCCTCACGCAGTTTTGAGGGTTTAATTGGAGGTGAAATTGTTTTACGTAAAAATTATTATGCTATAAATAAGATAAACGTAAATATTTTATAATTTAGGGTTAGTGACAATATACATAATCCGGAGTAATCGTTCATGTATGGGATCTAAGTATTGAAAAACAAAATAAACGTGAGAATGAATACGTCCGCATGAGCCAATTAAGCTTCCTCCTTACTCGAGCGAAGACACACGACGACTGAACCACCCACTCCCCGCTTTCAGAGAAATAGACTCGCCCCGTAGGTTTTGTGCTTCTGTGCATTATTTACCCATCCGGATCGCACTAGGCATAAATATATTTTGCTAATGGATTGACACACGGTTTTTGTTATTCTGAGTGTGAGCCCAGCAGCACCTAACGTAGCCGCTCGGCCTGTGCACAGTGTCAGCTGAACAAAGAACCTTGCGTGGAATCGAGGTCGGCTGTGATCCAGGTCGCCTAGTTTCTTCCCTGTGCCTGTTTCTCTTCCCCCTCCCTCTCGCCAATCGCTTCCGCAAACATGTCTCGAGGAGCACGTGCGGAGTCACCCGACTGGAGCGTCAAACGACATTTGCGATTCGATGGACGAGGTTTTCCCCCGGCGATGTTGTTGGAACGTGACTGCCGAAAACAGACCAGAAAGAGGCGAGTCTACCATTTCTACTGCCGAGGGCGAGATATGATATGCTATTTTTGTACTTACGTACAGTGCGAAATTGAAGTGATGAAAACTGTGCAAGGTTAAGTTAGCTCTTAAGAAATCAACCTTTGAACAATATCATTGCTCATAACTATACACAATAAATGCTACAACAAAGACTGTTCACGGTAAACTGAGCACTTTTGAAATCCCTGGTTAAATCTTCTTGTATGCACACTGTGTATTCTTGCACCATATTTGAAATTAACATTGCCGCCGGTCTGATCGTTTAATTAATACATCGGCCAAGTGAAACTGTAAAATTATTGGAAAGGTAAATATTAAATTTTTTTTTTAATTCTTACACTTATATGCATTAAAAACAGACAGCAAAATAAATGACGGCAGTTCTCAAAAACGTTTATCCAATACTTCTTAATTCCATGTCAAACCATGGAAATATTTTTCCTTCGTCGTTACCAACTGTATCGGGCGAATGCCGGTTAATGTGACCGTTAAAATGTACGCAAGTGGAGGCAGTGATATTTGTCAAATGTTGATTTGAAAAGGTCTCACTTAACCGTGAACAACCTACACACACACGGAGATGATGTTCTCCATTTAAAACGGTAGCAAATAAAAAACACATATAAGACTGAACGTTTTATTGAGAGAGTAATGTTTCAATTTATAGCTGATAATGTCAGTGTATCTTGATTTTATGCGGACAAGAGTACTGGGAATAATGTAAATATTTCGGTATGTGTTATGAAGAAAGGAATAGTTTATTTCAACTATCTTTAACTGATGGCATTTTCAAAATCACATACGTCGATTAATGCATTCTGAACATGAGAATACATAGATAGATTTTATATGAGTACAAATTAAACAACCACGGTAGCAATAACTAGTTTTTTCTTACTTATAATAGTTAAGTCGATGAAAATGCATTCACTAACAAACGTTTTGATTTTGTGGTATCATTTAGCAAAGCCTAATTTAATCGGGTTAGAAAAGGGATTGTAAAACTCGACATCAGAACTTGCAAAGGGGGAAAGGGGGATATAATATCCGACAAGCACTCCCAAGTGTTTGTTTAGCTCACCCCTTCTCTCCCTCCCCCCAAACCACTCAGTTCCCCTCCCGTCCCTCCTGCCGTCCCAATCCTGCCAGGGCGGAGTGGCGCAGACAGGCAGTATAACCGTTTTCCGCGGAGGAATCTCCACCCACACTTTCAGCGCCACTACTACAAGCTGCTACAAGACATCCGAGCATCGCTGTTGACGTCATCCCGGGTATCCCCTCCCCTACACCCATCTCCCCCTACCAACCCAAACACGCCTTCCTTCGGCCGGAGGAGCGAGCGAGTAACATTTCTGTTCTCGCCCGTCTTTTGTTATTACAACACGGCGCACTTGAAAGAGCTGGGGCCTGCTCACCCCCTCCGCAGCTCTCGAGGATGAAAGCGGAGGTGACGTCACGAGAATTTGCGCACGCGCATGTGCNAAAGTGCTGCTGTGTTCGCTTGCGTACGGCATGCATAACATTTTTTTCTTATTTACAACACTTGAAAACATAAATCAAATTGGGCGTGAAAGCGTTAACCGATTACATTTTGAACTAAAAGCTTGAACTACTTATCGCATGTATGTGGAAATTCTGTTAGAGTGCGGTTCAAATTAGAAGATTCTCCTCACGCAGTTTTGAGGGTTTATTGGAGGTGAAATTGTTTTACGTAAAAATTATGATACTCTAAATAAGATAAATGTAAATATTTTATAATTTAGGGTAATACGTGACAATATACATAATCCGGAGTAATCGCTCATGTATGGGATCCAAGTATTGCAAAATAAAATAAATGTGAGAATGAATACGTCCGCAGGAGCCAATCAAGCTTCCTCCTTACTCGAGCGAAGACACACGACGATTGAACTACCCACTCCCCGCTTTCAGAGAAATAGACTGGCCCCGTAGGTTTTGTGCTTCTGCGCATTCTTTCCCCTCCCGGATCGCACTACGCATACATATATTTTGCTAATGGATTAACACGCGGTTTTTGTTATTCTGAGTGTGCGCTCAGCAGCTCCTAACGTAGCCTCTCGGTCTGTGCACAGTGTCAGCTGAACAAAGAACCTTGCGAGGAATCGAGGTCGGCTGTGATCCAGGTCGCCTAGTTTCTTCCCTGTGCCTGTTTCTCTTCCCCCCTCCCTCTCGATCCATTCGCTTCCGCAAACATGTCTCGAGGAACACGCGCGGAGTCACCCGACTGGAGCGTCAAACGACATTTGCGATTAGATGAATGAGGTTTTTTCCCGGCGATGTTATTGGAACGTGACTGCCGAAAACAGACCAGAAAGAGGCGAGTCTATCATTTCAACTGCCAAGGGCGAGATATGATCTGCTATTTTTTGTACTTGCATACAGTGCAAAATTGAAGTGATAAAAAACTGTTCAAGGTTAAGTGAGCTCTTAAGAAATCAACCTTTGAACAATATAATTGCTCATAACTATATACAATAAATGCTACAACAAAGACTGTTCACGGTAAACTGAGCATTTTTGAAATCCCTGGTTGAGATCTTCTTGTGTTCACACTGTGTATTCTTGCACCATATTTGAAATTAACATTGCCACCGGTCTGATCACTTAATCCATGCATCAGTCATGTGAAACTGTGGAATTATTGGAAAAGTAAATAGTTTAAAATTTTGTTAATTCTTACACTTATATGCATTAAAAACAGACAGCAAAATAAATGGCGCCAGTTCTCAAAAACGTTTACCTAATACTTCTTAACTCAATGTCAAAGTATGGAAATATTTTTCCTTCGTCGTTACCAACTTTATTGGGCGTTTTCCGGTTAGTGTGCCCGTTAAAATATACGCAGGTGGAGGCAGTGATATTTGTCAAATGTTGATTTTAAAAGGTCTCACTTTACCGTGAACAACCTATACACACTGATTGTTATTTTTCATTTAAAACGGTAGCAAATAAAAAACATATATAAGACTGGACGTTTTCAATTTATAGCTGATAATGTCAGTGTATCTCGATTTTATACGGACAAGAGTACTGGGAATAATGTAAACATTTCGGTATGTGTTATGAAGAAAGGAATAGTTTATTTCAACTATCTTTAACTGATGGCATTTTTAAAATCACATACGTCGAATAATGCATTCTGAACATGAGAATACATAGAAAGATTTTATATTAATACAAATTAAACAACCACGGTAGCAATAACTAGTTTTTTCTTACTTATAATAGTTAAGTCGATGAAAATGCATTCCCTAACAAACGTTTTGATTTTGTGGTATCATTTAGCAAAGCCTAATTTAATCGGATTAGAAAAGGGATTGTGAAACTCGACATCAGAACTTGCCAAGNAAACTCGACATCAGAACTTGCAAAGGGGGAAAGGGGGATATAATATCCGACAAGCACTCCCAAGTGTTTGTTTAGCTCACCCCTTCTCTCCCTCCCCCCAAACCACTCAGTTCCCCTCCCGTCCCTCCTGCCGTCCCAATCCTGCCAGGGCGGAGTGGCGCAGACAGGCAGTATAACCGTTTTCCGCGGAGGAATCTCCACCCACACTTTCAGCGCCACTACTACAAGCTGCTACAAGACATCCGAGCATCGCCGTTGACGTCATCCCGGGCATCCCCTCCCCTACACTCATCTCCCCCTACCAACCCAAACACGCCTTGCCTCGGCCGGAGGAGCGAGCGAGTAACATTTCTGTTCTCGCCCGTCTTTTGTTATTACAACACGGCGCACTTGAAAGAGCTGGGGCCTGCTCACCCCCTCCGCAGCTCTCGAGGATGAAAGCGGAGGTGACGTCACGAGAATTTGCGCACGCGCATGTGCCCTTCTGATATATAATCAAGGAAGGGTACATCACTACGTGCCCAACTTAGGGCTCATGTATCACGAGGGCGTATAAACAACTTAATTTTTGTTTATGCACGTTTCCTCTCAACCCTTTGCAGGCATTGTGGTCTACGTATTGCACGTTGAACTGGAACGGGATTTATTGACGTAAATTGTACACAGTAGAAAACGGCAACCAATAAGAAAATACTCTCAGTTAGTGGGACACATCATGCGTTGCATATACTTGCCCAGGTTTCATCATTGGTATGTACAAGCACAACGAGAATCGCCGATGATAAGTTAAAGTGGGAGTCCGGAACTTCGTCCTTCAAGAAATGTTTTATTTCAAAATTCAAGGAAAAGTTATGCCAACATAGAATTTTATAAAAATACCACATTTCGCAAAAATTTCCCAAAATATATAAAAAAAATCTTAACTTTGAAAAACTAATTTTATTTGAATTTGTAAAGTGGAACGAAACCATCAATACAATAAATTTAATGATAGCAGAATTATTTTACTTAAATTCCCTATGGTTTTATTGAAAAAAATAATACAGTAAAATATTCCAACGACAAAAAGAACACTCCACGTACGGACAAAATCTACGAAAACCAAATTTAAACTTGAAAAGCACCAAATTTGAAATTCAGTAGAAGTAACCGCACATTACAAATACACAGATGGTTACTTCGCATGTCAAGGCTGTTATGACATCTGAGCCGTGTTTTATTTCGAGAATTTAATCCAAAATAGGAACAATTTCCCTGTCATTTGGGTGTGCCTGGGCACAACCGGCAAACCCCGTGCGCACAAACCTCTTCTGCCAATAACAACCAAACACAAACACGTGGATATTGGTCCCTACATATAACAGCGTTATAATGACACCAGTACAGTTCCAAAAATAATATTAGTTCCATGCAACTCCTAAAATTAAATTTTTGTCTACGCCTGAAAGAGTTATAGCCTACAGCAACTCAGAGTGAAGAGGCGGTAGATTTGCATTCCAAACAACCCAAACTTACATCTAAGAACGGCGAATACTCCTTTCCATAATGCAGCCTGTATTCGAAGATATAGCATCACCGCACTCGGGCCCAAAAGTTGCAGGTATGTAAGTTATTTATAAGGATAATATTTTCGTCATGTACCAAAGAATTTGCATCAAACCTTCATGAAGAATCATCTAAAATTAGAAGGAATGTTGAAAAACAACATATTTTTCTTCATATAAAACAGTTTTTGCAAGATATACAGGACCAGAGAGCAACGTTTCGTAACTTGGATTAAAAAAAAACCTATTTAACTTACACTCATGTCAAATCTAACTTCGCGTGCCAAATTGAAGCGAAATGAGGTTGCGCGCACACATCAAAAGTTACCAGCTGCTTATACAGTTGTCCCACTAAAAGATAGTCCATAAAAATTGTGGCCGACGTTTTTCCTAGGTTGTATATACGCTGTGTTCGTGTAGAAACTTAAATCGGTCACAACATTATGCGAGTTGAGGGGAAACTGCTATGGCCTGCATGGGCAAGATGGATAAGCCACTTATATTTCAAGGCACATCCTGAACTTCCTCCACGATGTGTTTTAGAACCACACTTTATCACATAGGTTTCTTAAGATCATCAATGTGCGGGTTCTTACGGCCATCGATCAGTTATCACATAGACCCAAGTAACAAGATTTTTCAAGTTCTCCTTAACGGCAAATATTGCAACCATAAGCCATAAGACATGAAACAACCCGGTCACGACTCGTATACTAATGCAGTTAAACAAATTAAGATTTTTGTCACAGAGGCGTTTTATCACCTTATTGCGTAACCTTCACGGGGTGCTAGAAAAAGTTGAATGGTCCATTATACCCGAATACATTTATTTTATAAACACTGGATTATACTTAAAATTGTTTGAAAAAGAACAGGGCATTACTGAGAAATTATGAAAATATACTGAACGAACCAACGTTTCATTTTTTAAATTAATACGTAATTAATTAAAACAATTATGAACATTTAAACGATATAGTTTATTGATGTGAAGTATATGGTTTAACTATTTCTTAATAAATGTATACTGAACTTGACAGTTAAAATAATTATAAACCGTTCTAAATTTACTTGTATTTTTGCTAACACTGCATGAAAACCCAATTTTTAAGAAATTCAGTATTAAAAATTTGTAAAATATCTTGTTTATATAAAAACTTAGTTGAAATTTTAGGTCGTACAGTATGACTGCTTAACCGCTAACAAAATTTATCAGTAACCAAAATAATATGCAACAAAAATGTGTACCTTCAAAAATTCAATTCATGTTTCTGCACTAAATTTACCTTTGCTTTATTGTTATAGAAATGTTTCATATTTAAAAGTTTTGGAATGGTTTGTTTAACACGCCGGCCTTCCACCAAGGGGACCCGGGTTCACCTACCGGCGAGGACACCCTGGATTATTGCACCTGGCGGACGTTGGCAGGTACCGGCTTTATCGAGGAAACCGCATTCCTCCCCCCCCTGAATTACGTCGTCACTCCATAGAACACGACGTGTGACTGAACGATACGCGAATGAGAAAAGAATAGCGCTCACTGCGCTGAAAACGCGCAAAGAGTCGTGAGCTAGACGCGAGTTCCGGTGAGTTGCATTAACAAATGATGTAACAAAAAATTCCCAGCGATATTAAAAGCCTTTTCGGTTTGAGTACTTAAGATTTCAATACCATATAACCTGTTTCCCATCTACGTGGTTTTTTTAAAGGAGGTTTTGTGGATGGAGAGATTAGCAAAAAATAATCTGATAAAATGTAAAAAAAAAAGAAAAAAAGAAAAACTGATTAACGCACTTTAAAAAATATTCATACTATAATTTAGGTTTCTTTAACGCCAAATAATATGCCATTTATAATTTAAAATATCTTTAAATCTGTAATCGTTTCTATCTGCTAATTGAACTTTGGGAATTCTTTTCCACTCTAATGCAATAATAAATTAATTTGTTGTAATCTTGACGTTAAACCTAAGTAAAAAAAGACACGAGGTAGCTCTTTTTCTCATACAAGTCAAAACGAATATTTGTTCAGGTGATACGTTTCAAGGTTTGCGTAATTTTCCGCTCTTTTTCTTCAGATAATATTTTCATGTTTTTTAATAATTTTTAAAAATCCACTCGGTTCTCTTGCCGCCTTTAACATCCTTTGACTGTCGTCACGGTGTGGCAAGAACCCTATACGTGTAATGACCGTCTGCACTTCAAAGAACTATTTCATTCCAAAGCTACCTCCATTTTATGGGGGAAAAAAAGAACACTTTACTTTTTCACCATTCAAGTAAAATTTTTTTTTAAAGTCAGGACTTATTTCGTGGCTCCAATTTACTTGGAACTTCGTTTCTCAATCTGCACAACGAGGGAATTTCTGCCGAGAAAAAAAAAACAGTCCATATGGAAGTACTTCCATGAGATAATTAAATGCACAGAATCAGGAGTAAACATTGTACATGCACAATTTTTGCAGCTCGTAAGAGATATTTCCGCACTCTTAGAAACCTTGCAGAAGAAATGAATAGAAACACAACTGTTTACAGAAAACATCACTGGAATAAATCAGCCAGAGTGCTGCAATGCATACGTGTCTGGTACGCTATAGAGAATTAATTTCCCAAAGAAACCCTCTGGCTGCACCGAGTGATGCATTTTCAGTGTCACAGATAAAAACAGGGTAGTATAAGTTATTACTGGAACGACGCAGCACATTAAAATCGCTTCCTAGATTTCATTTCATGGTATTAATCGAACAATCCTAAGAGTAGCGTTCTCGAAATCGGCGGAAACATGTCTCCAGCGTTCATTTGAACACTATCTAAAAAAACTTGGAGGAAGTTTTCCTGTCCGAAAAGGCAGCATCCGTATACATTCATTAAATCACGTAGAAAATAATGTTTCCATTTATTATACGTTTTTTTTAACTCAACAGTTTGTAATTATTATTTTGGTGACGTCCGCTGCCGCAGAATAATTATTGAAGTGCTTAGTTCAAATGCGTTTTACAACAGAGATTTTTTATTCCTTAATTGTTTTGCACATATTAATTGCAGTTTGAATAGTATGCGGCTCGCGACTGTTACTGCGGCACGACATAGCGGGGCGGTGTTGCGAAGATCTACTGCGATTACAGTATCACCGTGCGTTTGTTTGTAGTACAGCAGATAGTGCTGAGATCGTTCTAGTAATATTTTCAGAAGGATAAGTGATTGAACCACGACGGGTGGCGGTGAACTGCGCGCTGTTTTATATTTCATTAGTTATTTGAAGGAAAAACTTTGATTTTGTGTTCGTAGCTTTTTTGTTTTTCATTCCCGAAATGCGCATAGTAACCAAATAAAACTGGAATAATGTTATACTATACAGGTTTTATGATTCGTTAGATGATAAAGTGGCACCTCACGTTCGCAAAGTAGCTTTAATATTTCCTTATGAATTGCAGTAACATTAGCGTTACACATTTCCAGACTCCGGTGATTCTCATTTCTGCAACACTTCTTAACAAGAAGCTACCGATATAAATAACGACCCTACTTTCGTCTACGCAGATGCAAATTATTTTTACGACGTTCTTAAAAACTTGCTGTGTAAGTAGGCCTTGACGTCTTACTGACAGCGATATCATTGTGTATGGAATCGGAACTCAATGCAACAGTAGTGAGACAATGACAAATGTACATGTGCTTTACCCAGAACTCAAACCTAGAACACCTCGTACCGTAAGTTGGCGTGAAAACCAGTTGTACTACAGGCCTATGGTTCGAAGCGTCAACTTCGGTTGTAATCAGTTTAATGTTTTGGGAGGAAGGGATTACTAATCTGAAATATTTACACGGCCATCTTTTGAAAAAAATTGTGAGGGTCAACTAAAACATGTGAGTTAGCATTGCTTACCGCGGCACTCTAGTACGCATAATTGATTGATTTGTTCCTAAGACATGACATAAAAATTAAAATTCCTCATCTCCTAGTTTCTTCATAAATGACAGACAGAAAGGTTGTCTATTAGCATATTCTATGTTTGTTATAGGCACTGATAGCATACAGAGTTTGGTTGACATTGCTTGGGACATACTCAAACCAACCTAAAATATTTATACAGCTGATATTTTGAAAATATGTGACTACCCCGTTAAATTAAATAAATATGCACACCATACAAAAGTATAAATTGTCGCCTGAATTATATGGGAATCGGTTAATTATTTTGAGATACAGGACATAGAAAATAAATTTTACGTATGTTCCTTTTCCCGAAACGGCAGACCAAAGACTTTCGATATCAGCACGTTTTGTGATTGCATAGGTACTGCCAGCATACGAACTTAAGTTGAAATCGTTGACATGGTTTCGTAGATACAGCATGCTAAATTAACATTTTATACGGCTACCATTTTGAATTGAAAATAATTGCTTGACCCAATTAAAACATACTATATATCATGGTTTAAAATAGTACTACTAGTTTGTTAAATTTGGTAGTAATCGGCTGAGTGTTTCCTGAGATAAGACATATACAATACATTTTTTATGCTGAGCTATCTTACAAAATAGTTATCAAAAAGGCTATGCTTTGGCACATTTTTTGCACTTGTAACAGACAATTTCAGGATACAAGATTTGGTAGAATTTGGTTAAATGGTAGGTATGGTTCACATAACCAACTGAACCAGAATATTTATACATCCACCATTTTGAAAATAAGAGTACAGTCCTTTTAAACCGTATATGGTTACATGGACCACTATAGTATTACTTGCATGCTAAATCTAACGGGAATCAGTTAAGTAGTTTCCGGGTTATAATTCAAAACTTTATTTACCATGTAATGCTATTCTCTAAAATGGCAAATCACTAACAATATTTCTCTATAAATTCAATGTCTACGTGATGCACTGTCAATATACCGAATTTGGTTTAAATCGGTTTGATGGTTCCCGAAATATGACGACACCTTAAATTTTTAATTATCGCCATGTTGATAATGAGTACCCGGAGTGGTTAAAAACTATCCAAGTTGGAAGTGTTTACTGTGTAATGTATGTGTACAGAGTTTGGCGTAATTCGGTTTTTGGGTTTAAAAGTTATTAGGAGGGATATACATACACCCAGACAGATATTAAGGTATTACATAAGCCTATCTTTCATAAGGAAGTAGGCTAAAACTGGTTAACATACACAAGAATTGTTGCAGTTTTGTCGGTCAATGTATACTACACTAGCGAACCGGCCCGGCTTAGCCCGGGTACAATTGAGTTTTACAGTGATACACTAATAAATAAATTGGGAAAAGACAATTCATTTATGTGAAAACAGAATTATAAAATTATACCATGTTACCCTTGGTTTTTAACTGATTACGGCAACCCAAAAGAAAGGAAATATTTTTTACCCGATAGCCAAGAAGAAGGGTATTGTTTTTGGAGTGTATCTGTGCAACTATCGCGTAGTTACTACATTTCCGCTTTCCAGCGTCGATGTATGAAAATCAAAACGTGAGTTTCATCAAGTTGTAGCTTTAGAAATATGTGTACCTAGGTACTTTTTGCGCTTGGATGAGGGATCTTAATCGATAACCAAAGTTAAGCAACGTTCCCAGCGGCACACATTTGGATGGGTGACCGTTTAGTGGCATAACATCTGAGCGTTTCCGGGCTTCGGAGGGTACGTTAAATATTCGGTCCCGGTTATTATCGATTGATAGCAGTCGTTAAGCCATTTCAGAGATCCTTGAGCGGTCTGATACACTCTGACACCCGAGGAAAAAACTAATTAGGTCACGTTCCCAGCCATTGCAGAATTACGTTTTGTTGTTATTCCACAGGAACCGTACAATTTTCCGGGATAAAAANGTCACGTTCCCAGCCATTGCAGAATTACGTTTTGTTGTTATTCCACAGGAACCGTACAATTTTCCGGGATAAAAATTATTCTATGTCTTATCCCAGGACCTAAAGTATCTATATACCAAATTTCATCAAAATCAGTTCAGTCGTCAACAGGGGAAATATATGTGTTGGTAATGCTTAGAAGTAACTAGTTATCATACAAAATATTGGTAAAGTGAGTGCGCACGAATACGGTGCTTTGCCCCTTCGGTGTAATTTATTAGACTTGGTTAAACTTTTTTTGCGTGAGGCGGAGGAATATCCTGAGCATCGAACGTTATCGAAACTTCAGAAAACGTTGAAATTAACCGTGAATGGACTTCGACAGCTACGCACTACGGCGACGTCCGGTAAGTTCGTGGGTTTGACTCCAGTCGCGGCTCGTGGGTTTCAGCACAGCGAAGGGCGGCATAGTGATACTAAGTATTCGAGAGGGAGAGTTAGCTACAAACCAGTTTTTTTTAATTTGTAAGTGTAAAAATAAGCTTTACAATATTCTAGGGTCTGTGCTAAAGTGACTTTTTGTTTCACAAACCAAAAAAAGAAAAATATGATTGTTGTTGGATTTCATGAAACTGAAAAGAAAATGAAAAATAATTTTATGAGAACACAGATTTAACGAATGTTTAACGAAAATCTGGAAGTTTCATCAAATTTTTTTATTAATATACTATAATGTCAACTAAATACTTGCGCATAATCAACTGAATTTAAATAAAAATCGTGAAGTCAATCTTGCCTGGTGTCGTTAATGGCCATACATTGTAACAATATACTCCTAAATATATCCTTAAAGTACATGTAAAAAAATAATAGACATGAATGGATTGTATAAGGAAGGAATAAATGTTATAGTAAAATTCTTGAACATAACAAAATAACTTTTGCCAACATTTGAAGTCAAGTTTATAGTAACTATTTCAGTACCATTTTAGTAATAAACATAGACAAATGGGCAGACAAATCTCTATTTTCAAGGACGTGTATATCCCATAACAAACACTGTAAGTCAGAAGTCAAATTATATTGTCTTTCTCATTTCGCAAATGATAACATTTCAGAGTGTTGGCCTGCAGTTACAAATAATGCTTTGTAATGAACTAGCGACACATCAAGAACATGTTCATTTTAAATCCAGAGCCTTATAGCTCGGCTGCCAAGCAGGATTCAAATATCACCATTTTCATTTATGTCAACATATTACTTCTAGATAAGGGTATATTAATTAAAAAGGAATAGATTATATCCAAGTGAATCCTAAAAAAAAAATTCCTGTAATGTTTTTAGATACTTAGAAGTTAGAATTTCGAATAAATTCCTTGAAACCAGCGGTGTAACTACAGGGTGCAATGAACAATGAGAATTGAGCCAGGTCAGTGAAAACCGGCGAAAATGGCGCGACTGATAATCGGTGTCAGTTAAGTTATTAATGTAATGACTGAATTTCACTGATTTATTTGTGGTTCCCACTGAACAACAAGAATGCCACTGTCATAAGTCACTTACTCCCAGTTCATTTGCTTGATTCGCCAGTCGGCAGTAGCTTATCAACTGAAATTCAGTGAACATTATTTCACTAATTGATATCACTGTTTCGGGCTTAGAGTGTGATCTATCACTAACCTCACCCCGCTTCTCCGTGTCCAGAGTCAGAGGGCATATTTAGCCGCACTCATTAGTGATTACCGGCNATCACTAACCTCACCCCGCTTCTCCGTGTCCAGAGTCAGAGGGCATATTTAGCCGCACTCATTAGTGATTACCGGCGGAACAAAATTACATTGTCTTGTATGGAAATATTTATCTCAATGGCCGATAATGGCTTAAAATGCATCTTTTAGAGGTTAAGTTAAAAAGAGAACTGTTCTCGGGAGAGGTCCTTTTAACTCCCTTGTGCATTCCATAACCCACATGTCCCCTGGCAGCACATAACCTCCTACAGTCACTACCTTGTTACGCCACTGCGTGAAGCGAACTGCAAACAGAAAGAAAAATGTTTGTCATTTATTTGAAGAAGAAGGCGACGGCAAGTTGTTGATACACCGCCGACAGAGCTGATTAAAAATACGAGAGGGGAAGGAAAAAAAGGAGGTGCTGGAACTGGAGGAATGCCAACTCTGCTCCCGGAAACAAAAATAATGACGCTAATAAAGAGGAAAACGGAAGCCAAGATATGCGAGAAATGCAAAGCAATAAACTTGATTTCACACATGGTGAACAAACTACACAGAATATTGAAAGAAAAATTGTTGGAAATATTCGCTGTAAATATACGGGAAGTGAATCTAGATTTAAACTGCAAGAAAAAAAAAACGCATTACAATACTTTTTTTTTTACAAACAGGAGAAGAACCCATTAAAAAAGAAAGAAAACGATTCTTAGTAGCATTATTTAACACACGATAAGTGTTTATAAAGTTATCATTGGTAATGTTTATAAATTTATCAAAATCTAAGGGACT
The DNA here is from genome assembly GCA_002778355.1 of Clitarchus hookeri. NCBI lineage: Eukaryota > Metazoa > Arthropoda > Insecta > Phasmatodea > Phasmatidae > Clitarchus > Clitarchus hookeri. Next base: position 699,617 of record NQII01000412.1, read on the forward strand.
TAAATGGGCAATAGAATTCACGTATAGAAATAACAGGTGCACGAAAAGTGGGAAGATGTGCAAGATAAAAAATTTGCTTTCAGCTATTATACTAATTCGAATGTTTTGAAATTCTAGAGTAGAAATTCAGCACAAAAGGGACGATAAACGTGTAACGTAGAAATTTGATTTAATCCTAAGATTAAGAAAGGGGTCCTTAGGTAATGATGGTTATGGAAACTAAGGTGATGAGATAATTTTATGCGGGCTCCCCTAGCATGGCACTCAGGCCTAGATATAACTTCGATAAATTGTTGATCGAGCAGAGTAATCATTGTGTTCTGTAAAGTAAATAACGACGTGACTGTGTAGATAAATGCATTGGAATTGTCGAGATTTAAATTGAGCTCGTTTGTTTGAAAAGCCTTACACAATAAACAAGGTAATTTTTGATGAGAATATGATGTCATTTTTTTTCTGTTTTCGGAACCCCCAAAGTATAAGATACGGTGCTGATTAAGAGTAGAGTATTTATTGTAGCCTATGNTTTTTTTCTGTTTTCGGAACCCCCAAAGTATAAGATACGGTGCTGATTAAGAGTAGAGTATTTATTGTAGCCTATGAATCTGGTTTCCAAGTTTTGCAGCAGGCCTCGGTCGCCTTGTGGGGCGCNATCACTAACCTCACCCCGCTTCTCCGTGTCCAGAGTCAGAGGGCATATTTAGCCGCACTCATTAGTGATTACCGGTGGAACAAAATTACATTGTCTTGTATGGAAATATTTATCTCAATGGCCGATAATGGCTTAAAATGCATCTTTTAGAGGTTAAGTTAAAAAGAGAACTGTTCTCGGGAGAGGTCCTTTTAACTCCCTTGTGTATTCCATAACCCACATGTCCCCTGGCAGCACATAACCTCCTACAGTCACTACCTTGTTACGCCACTGCGTGAAGCGAACTGCAAACAGAAAGAAAAATGTTTGTCATTTATTTGAAGAAGAAGGAGACGGCAAGTTGTTGATACACCGCCGACAGAGCTGATTAAAAATACGAGAGGGGAAGGAAAAAAAGGAGGTGCTGGAACTGGAGGAATGCCAACTCTGCTCCCGGAAACAAAAATAATGACGCTAATAAAGAGGAAAACGGAAGCCAAGATATGCGAGAAATGCAAAGCAATAAACTTGATTTCACACATGGTGAACAAACTACACAGAATATTGAAAGAAAAATTGTTGGAAATATTCGCTGTAAATATACGGGAAGTGAATCTAGATTTAAACTGCAAGAAAAAAAAACGCATTACAATACTTTTTTTTACAAACAGGAGAAGAACCCGTTAAAAAGAAAGAAAACGATTCTTAGTAGCATTATTTAACATACGATAAGTGTTTATAAAGTTATCATTGGTAATGTTTATAAATTTATCAAAATCTAAGGGACTTAAATGGGCAATAGAATTCACGTATAGAAATAACAGGTGCACGAAAAGTGGGAAGATGTGCAAGATAAAACATTTGCTTTCAGCTATTATACTTGCATACTATTCGGCAAAAAAATTGGAATGTTTTGAAATCCTAGAGTAGAAATTCAGTACAAAAGGGACGGTAAACGTGTAACGTAGAAATTTGATTTAATCCTAAGATTAAGAAAGGGATCCTTAGGTAATGATGGTTATGGAAACTAAGGTGCTGAGATAATTTTATGCGGGCTCCCCTAGCATGGCACTCAGGCCTAGATATAACTTCGATAAATTGTTGATCGAGCAGAGTAATCATTGTGTTCTGTAAAGTAAATAACGATGTGACTGTGTAGATAAATGCATTGGAATTGTCGAGATTTAAATTGAGCTCGTTTGTTTGAAAAGTCTTACACAATAAACAAGGTAATTTTTGATGAGAATATGATGTCATTTTTTTCTGTTTTCGGAACCCCCAAAGTATAAGATACGGTGCTGATTAAGAGTAGAGTATTTATTGTAGCCTATGAATCTGGTTTCCAAGTTTTGCAGCAGGCCTCGGTCGCCTTGTGGGGCGCGCAATCTAAATGTATACCCCGGGACTCAGGGATTAAGGAGTTGGTTTGTAGAGCGAGTAACTGTTGATTTTTATTTCCCCTTCTACGTATTTATTTTTGTGACTCTTGAGCTACGAAATTCCCTTGTTCAAGTTCGTTGCAGTGCGGGTTGCAGATAGGGAGATGTGTAGGGGGTTCGCTCGTACAGTGACAATATTTGTTCATGTTCGTAAAGAGAAAACTGAATTCAAACAAAAGGAAATCCCGACCTCAAAAATACACCTTTGTAATTATTTTTAATTGCCTGAAAACTTATTAATACCTAATGTCTTGTAATTTTGATGTAACTTATCTTACTCCGGCGGTAACAATATAACGAATATTATTTTTCGACCTGGATTTATGTTTGAATGAGTGTAGAAAATCTCGTCAATCCCAGCCATACAAATCAAAAACTACTTACTTAAAGTCAGTCATTCACAGATAAACAAAATTAAGTCAACTACTAGTTTACTTTGAAAATGAAAAGATGGTAGCCGGAAAAAGTTACCGTCAATGTAGAAGACGCGTACAGAGTCGAACATGTTTGGAATGAAGCAGTTTATGTATTGCGTGTCTGTGGAGGCCTCTCAACAGACAACCCGTGCGGCACAACCATAGGCGCTGATATATGCATTTTGT
>NQII01000412.1:702359-785923 GCA_002778355.1 Clitarchus hookeri
GGGGGGGGGGGGGGAGGTGAGGTTAATTGGTTTCGATTGATGCAGCATGCTGCAACTGTCGACGCAGTTGGTTTATCACCCTTAAGAGCACATGGGGTCCGAGATTGTTATTTCCGAGTTCGAGTCACGGCGATACGGGCGACGATAAGTCGCGCGCCCAGCGGCCCATCGCCCATATGCGCAAGGCCCTGAACCGGCGTGCAGCGCTGTCGTCGTCCCGCTTTCCTCTGTAAATGAGATCCGTAACAGCGATACTTAATTACACTCTACAGTTGTAACTACGACTGCGCGGTTCTACTTTTCTCCTACTCCTTAAGGAAACTGCGCAGGTAAGATACAAAAATTAGTTTTTTTTTTAAAACCATGTTTACGATATTTTTCTTTTAAAATTCACTTAATACGGCTTGACTGAACTAATTTATATATATATATTTTTCTTTTCTGACAAAGAGATGTATTCCCAGGATATTTATTTGNAAAAAAAAAAAAAAAAAAACGAATGTACAGTAAATATGTTCGCACAAATAACTCTTAAGGGCGCGTCACTTTACACAACTTTAATAAAACATCCGACACAAATACATCGAAAGATTAAGCTTTCAATCATGTACACAAAAAATTACTTATTACTAAGTCATCAACACTGCTAGTAAGTCTGTTATTGTTATTTTCATATGATTTTGTTTATTTTGTTATTGCTAAATAATTTAGTTAACATTTATCCGTTGACTTAATTATGACATGCCTTTCAGTATGTTAGAGGGGCCAAGCTTCTTCTTGACAAATATTGGAAGGGGCAGAGAAGGGTGCAAAACACTTGAGCACCCTAAAGTAGTAGGGCAGCGGTGGTGTAGAGGTCAGACTATTCGCCTCCCACCTAGGTGAACCGGGTTCGATTCCCGGTGGGTCGCTTACGGATTTTCGCATGTGGGAATCGTGCCGGACGATCAACGGGCCGTTCGAAAAAGAAATATTGCACGTCGTCCTGGGTGTAATAATTATTTCTCAATCATTGCTTAATGAACCGCATTCTAGAAAAAGGAATTTCGCCTCTTTAAAATTTTTTAATTAATACTCATCGCAAGTTTAATAGGAGGAGCAATTTAAGGTTTAATTAAGAAAAATTAAGGCAGAGGGATGGAAACCACCCTGGATGTAAAACGAAAGCGCTTTTATTAATGTCTCAAAAAGTAACAGTGTTCAAGATTTGATTAGAAAAATGATGTTTTTCTCCGTTTAATGTCGGAAGTTAACATTCTTGGAATAATTGTATTATTTTTCCCACCTAGATTCAACCATATTACGATGATACATCAGATTCACCGAAAAAAATTATTTAGCGTCTCGAATTAAATTTTTTTGATGACATCCCATCTATGCATTAGGAATTATTTTAAAATAAATATAAAACATACATATAAAAGAAAATATTAGAAAATTAAAAATACTGACAAAATTATATTTTAACAGTTGTGACCTAAACTTGCACCAAATTTCTTTTATAATTTAAGGAGCAGAAAAAATAAGTTTTCGTTGGCTTTAACAACACGACCATAACAGCGGATGTGATCGAGGGAGAACGGGGTTAATCGACGAGGGAGCGGTGGCTAGGGAACAGTTTTTGCCGCGAATGACGTGATAAAGATTTAACCCACGAAGGTGACAAGTGTACGGAAGGTGATGTTTTACATTTCTACCCCCATTACTGCCCCTCGGCGAGCAACCCGGACCCCGCGCCGTCAACCGCAGCAGACAACCTTTCTCGTCATTGGACACCCTTTTCTCCATTCCCCGCTCGACGTAACTCCACGACCCGGGCGAGACCGGCAGTCAGGGTCTCTTGTTTACGACTTGGTGTAAACATACCAGACAAACCTTCCCTCCCTCGCCCCTTGCTCCGCTCCGCCGGTGAACATCGTTTTCCAGCGGATTGCGACGCGAAAATAGCCCGCAGCCCGCCTACGGTTTCAGCGTTTTCTCTCTCCCTTGCGATACGCTACAGGGACAAGGGGCGATCGGCCCATTCACAGCCTGGGAGCAGTTGAAAGCACCCGCGCCGGCATCTCTCCTAGCGCACATACTTCCCCCGAACTTACCAACACGGGGGCAGCCCCCTGTCAGGAATTTACTTCCAGAGGGGGTGGGAGGTTATATAATTTGGGGAAGTCGAACACAAGGGAATGTGGAAGTAGGAGCCAGGAGTCGGCCGGCTATGTTGTGACGTCACCCATCCCGCAAAGTTAGGTCTGCGTGACCTTGACCTTGGAAATGCGCCAGTGACCTTGGATGACCTCAAACCCAAAAATTTGCAAAATACAAAAAAAATATTTCAAAAATTTATAAAAAATTAAAAATTATTTTCAAATATTTTAAGAAATTATTTCAAGATTTACATGTAGGAGGTCCGGGGTTCGATGACATGTGGATCGACTAAGCTACTGACACGACCGGCCTTCGCCAGGTCGGCCAGTGTCCAACTCGACAACCATGTTAGATGTTGATGATGTTGACCTTCGACCTTGAATTTGGATTACCTCAAAACCAAAAAAAAACCAGTAAATTGGAAAAAATTAGAAAAAAAATAATAAACCGAGGTAAAATTACACTGGCGTAACCAGACTGCCACCTTGTATCCAGGTGACCTTGACCCAAGATTATGACCTTGAATAACATTAAACCGAAAAATTCGTAACATTGTTTTTAAAATTCCCCCAAAAATATTAAAACTACTAAATATAATTTTCAAAAATGTAAAAAAAATTATTAATTTTTTTTTTAATTTATAAAAAATTAAATTTCGAATGTTTGGGCATAACGGGATCCGGAGCCGAAGCAGACATCATGCTCTGTCATTCCGGTCTCTCGGCTGCCATGTTATGACATCACCCAACTACCATATAGAATCCAAGTGACCTCGAACTTGTCCTTTGACCTTTCCTTGTGAACTTTTATAACCTTGAACCCACAAAATCACAAAATTCTCAAATTAGTTGAAATAATTTAAAACTTCCAAAAATTCATAAAAAAATATTAAAATTATTATTAAAAAGTTTATTTAAAAAACTTACATTTCTGGAGGTTCCCTCAGCACCACGTCCCGCAGACGACTGACCCTCGCCAATGTTTCTCATTGGGTAATTAATCGGTTCCCTTCCAATCCCTCCACCAATGTTTCTCATTGGTTGATTATTTGTGCTCGCTTCGCCCAATAAAAGTGTTTTTTATTGGTTGATTACTCATGCTCGTTCGACCTGCCACCAATATTTCTCATTGGTTAATTAGTCAACAGGCCTCCACCTCCCTCACTCCGTCATATGAAGCCACCATGTTGTTTCGTTTGTCATTTGTTTTAATTTTCAACACCTAGGTGTATTAATTATCGATTTCGTCGCATAAGGAGCTGTCAATTGACATGGAACTCGGAAAATCGAGAAAAATTGCAGTCCATAAAATCGTCAATTACTAGTTGGCCACAACAAGGGACCATAACGATTAACAATACTAATTAACAACTGACTGCACAAAAGACCGACTCCACCCAAGACCGAATACGCCTAAAGACCGACTCCGCCCCAAGAGTGACTCCGCCGAAGACACTGACTCCGCCCAAGACTGACTCCGCCCAAGACTGACTCCGCCCAAGACCGACTCTACTTGACGAACTTACTTAAACCCAAGACTAGCTTCCTACAAAACAGAAACAGATAGACCAACCGACAAGACCAACCTGCTATACCACCCAACTATACAAACAAACGATGATGGACAATCTCGAAAAAAGTCTCCTAATAAGAGTCTCTGGTAGCTAACTTCTTCGCAGAACGCAGCATCTTTGCAAAACATTTATACCAGAGCTGGCCATACCAAGGGGCCATACTTACATGTTATCTGCAACTTGTGCAGCAAGTTTGACCTCGGCTGCTCCTCCTGTGCCTGAGCCCATTGGGAATTACAGGAGACAACTTTCTGAGCAGTTTTAAAGAAGAGTGCACCTCAGGGCTTTCTTACATTCAGGCTTAGTATAAGGCCCCACAGGCTGTTTACTCTCTCACATCAGGCGTTCGATGTGTGTGCTCTCTTCACCAGACTTTGTATCCATGACTTTTTGTGCTTGGTCAGAGCTCTAATTGACAGCAGTTGAATGCTTCCAATAGAAAGAGATTACGCCCTTTCCAATCGCAGTGGGTGGATGTTCTCCACCCAAGGGTGGTTCCACCTCACCTGTCAACAGCAGAGTACAGAGTTGAATCCGTACGTGCCACCTTGATGGGGCCGAGGACTATCCATCTCTACGAAACCGCTTCGTAAACGAGTCCTCTTACTAGGCGGACCAGACCGGCGACCATTCGTTAGTGAGCACCAACCCTTCGAAACTAACACCTGAGGTGAGCCAGCACGCTTACGTTCCACGGAAGCTGCTACTGACCCTACAGACACACAGGGCCAGCCCTGCAGGCAAGTACCCACCTCCAGATCTCCTTCCAAGCAGAAGGTTCAATCACTACCACCCAGAGTCCGACCCGCGATCAGCACGGCCGAAGCCGGGGCTTCACACTGATCCCCTGGGTACCCACAATTTTCAGACATACGCACTGAGTTTTCACCCAGGACAGCCCAACTCCTCCAGGACGCCAGTTAGTCCCTTCATTGGAGCTCAACCACCCCGAGATCAACCTGGCTTGCCAGATCAAGGCCTCAGCTGGGGGAGTGCAATTCGGTTCGCGGGTCGTTACCGCATGGCGAGGAATATACACAGTCCCTGGAAGGCTGCACATAACCTCGCCGTAACTGGTTGTCTGTGTACAGACAAGCCGTTACCGCCTGTAGTCATCCTCACTCCGTTAGCCATGGTGTGGCCACCGTGTTACCAGCCCAGACCATGAGGAGGTGGAGATGGACTTGAGCAGTGCTAGGCTATATATTCGCATCACTGCTCCTCAAGGGGTTGAGTTGGCAGCCCGTCAAGCAGTGGGGGCATTCCCAACTCCACTGAGGGGGCCCCACCGGAGCTCACCAACAGTGACAGCCAACCAGCTCGCTCTTAATCTTTCGCCGGTTACCACTGCTCGGGCTTTAACCAGGGGATGGCCAGGCGAGGGAAGTCTTTCCGCTTTTGTCACGACTACCCTACCAGGTACTCAGGATCCAGGCTCCCCCCCCTACACAGCGGACTGTGGGTTCTCAGTCCGGTTTTCAGGGCACCAAGATCGCGAACTTACCAGACCAACTGACCAAGCTAAAAAACTAGTTGAGAAACATTCCTCAGAAATATTCCCCTCACTTCATTCGTTCGCCATATAGAACTCAGTCGACTTTAAACGACCCGAGTAAGGCATTATACTTCAAATAAAACTATAACCCTGCTACTGCATGCACTCACATAAGTGTGATCTAAAACAGACTCTCGATTTATTGTTTACACCACTGAATTAATAAGTCTGTCAGAGAAGCAAAAGGGACTGTATAAGAAATTAAAAACTCACGACTATATATATAAATTTTTTTTATTTACTTACTATACACATTCTATCTTTCTAATTATTTTGAACATTATATCTTTACTTTTCTCAGATGTTGGCAAATCATAGATAGTAGCCAACAGTCTCATCTGATATAGCACCGATTCTTCAGTACATCGATGATTAAAGATATCTGAACAATACGTGAGAGATCCCCGCGTTTTTGCAGGTCAATCAAATATCTGACTGTAACAAAAAGTTCATCCGGGTGTCCGGTAAATATGCAAAGAGCGTTATTGACGCCTTATGCCTTCTTAACAACACTTGTCAAAGGAAACTCGTTGGTGAAATGTGTGGGAACATCGAAAGAATCATCCTCCTCCTCGTCAGATACTTCATCAACACTGTCTTCATAGTCATTAGCATCAATGCTGTCTTCATGATCGTCTTCACCTCTTGTTTCATCCCCAATATCATGTTTACTTTACTTTCTAGGGGTCGCACAGTCATTATCAGTATTTAGAGTCGACAAGTATTTAGTCTGAAGTTCGTCTATTTCACGATAACGTCTTGCAAGTGTACATTCCACAAATACTGACTCTACCAAACTTCGTAGGTCTCTCATTCCGTCATTAGCATTAACTGTCCCATAATAATCGTATGTGGAATCAGTACCCATCGATGCAGCAGGGGGTATTGACATCACTTGCTTGCTCTCAAAAGAAGAATCCTTGCAATTCTTGATGTGGATCTTCAATATATCACCTTGCATAAACTGCTTGCGCCCATTGTCGTAATGCTTCATTGTGCGAAAAGGACTCATCATACAGGCGGTTGTCTCATGTCGCCGAGCATAGCAGCTTTTGCTGAACATCTTTGCACAGTAGCAACACTGTTTTACATGTAATTTTCCAGCAGTGGGAGAAGATGCATCCATAAAGGTAAGCTCTACAGTAGACTTCGTACAATCTTTGGCTTGCATTATCATTATGAAGAAAAAAAAACAGAAATCCTTTCCACAGTGGCAACACGTGTATCTACATGGCTTAGCTATTGCTTTATGTGTGTGTGTGTATATATATATATATATATACTTATAAATACATCTCATCAGTAAGATTTGAGAATTTTTATGCCTCCATTCAACCATACATTTTAATTCCTTGGTCACATTACCATGCAGTTATATCTTCAATAGTTTCTTCCAGAGAAGTTATTCGCTCAGCTTGAAATCATGGCCACACTTAGAGCAGACAACTGACTCCTCCCAGACCGCCCCTTCACAATTAGCACCACACGCACCGCACTCATCACCGCACTCAGAACCGCACTCAGCACCGCACTCAGCACCACACTTAGGACAGCACTTAGCACCGCACACACTACAAATGAGCCCGAATTACTCATAATGACCGATAATGGCACTTAATGATCCATAATAACCCATCATGGCGCATAATAACCCATTAATAACCAATAATGACCCATAATTACCCATAAAGGTCGAAGGTCAAGGTCATTAACATTTAACATGGTTGACAAGATGGACACAGACCGAACTGGCGACGGCCGGTCGTGTCGGGAGCTTAGTCGATCCACCTGCCATCGAACCCCGGACCTCCTACATTTATATCTTTAAATAATTTTTGAATTTTTTTTATTTGTTATAAATTTTTAAGGTTTTTATAATTTGCTGGGATTTTTTTGAATTTTTGTGTGTTCAAGATTATCCAAGGTCACGGGCACAGGGTCAAGTTCAAAAGTCAAGGTCACGTAGACCCAACATGGCGGTGGGTGATGTCACAACATGGTAGTCGGCTCCTTGCTCTAACTTTCCCATTCCCTTGCACTAGCCTTCCCCCAATTATTCTTAGGGACAGGTGGAAAAGGATACAAATTTCGATTTTTGAAAAAAAAAATAAAAAAAAAAAAATAAAAAAAATATAAAAAAAGCTATTAAAAATAATTTGTTGAAAAAATTACTTATAACCTATGGGCTCAGTGGCATGTGGTGAACTGTTGCACGGTAAGCTGGTGCTTGCTCACTACTGTACATTCTCGGTGCACGCAGCACGAGCCAGTAACTACAGTTCAGCCTAGGGAAACTGAATGCATTCTGACCACTCACAAGCGAGCAGCAAGGGACCCACTACACGCGTCGTGTGGCGTCAGCTGCCAAGCTACGTTTTACTGGTGGATGTGTTAACTAGCAAGCAACAAGGTACAGTACACAGCTAACCTTGGCAATAGTTATCCACACGCCACTGAATGGGCTAATATGCGAAGACGGAAATGCAAAATGCTATACACCTCTGTGTTCAAGGAGGATTGAAAATTTACCCTATGTGAGAAAAATTACAGATATTAGTATACTTATGTTTAGTTATGAAACCACAAAATTATATAAACTTCCTTCGTGTTCAACGGGATCACACATTCTTATATTAAAAAAATATAAAAGTTGCAATTTTTTACCAATTTTATTTTAAAATAGTTTANGGGGGGGGGGGTATGTATCAATATCACCCTTCCTGGCTACGCCTTTATATGGGACGGTGATAGTTTTAGCAGCACTGCACTGCGAGAGAGTGAGCGAAGTGTGTTGGATGGCTCTTAGCATCGAGGTTTTGAGAGCCGACGAGGGTGAAGCGAGGTGAGTATGGAGCACGCCGGAATGCAAGGGCGGAGGGAACGGGAGATCCCCGAGAAGACTCGCCGAGCAGCGGCATCGTCCGGCACGATTCCCACAAGCAAAAATCTGGGTGCTACACTCCCACCCCCCGGGAATCGAACCCGGTTCACCTAGGTGGAAGGCGAAAAGTCTAACCACCACACCACCGCACGCCCCAGCACTGAACAGACTAGGTTAAGTACACAGACGTGAAATTACGTGATGAGAGTGAATATGCTGGGAGTGGAACAGCCGATTATGCCGCGAACTCCAGACGCACGGGCCAGCAAAATGGCGTCAGTATCCTGCATAGTGTTGGAATGGCGCTCGCCGATCAACGCCTGCACTGGTAAAACAATTTCCTTCATTTTACGGAAAAGTGCTCGTAACAAGTTATCCAGAGGTGTCCGTAACCTCTCCGAAAAATTACGGACCCGTTTTATTTTCAAAAACTGACATTCCGTTAATTTTACGGAACCTCCACGTTAATCTCTTAGTTAGTTTTCTGTACTTCCAGTTTAAATAAAAAAGAGATAATGAAAATGTCTTTAATTTTCGTTATGTACATTGTATAAAAAAGATATTTTTAAAAACTTAAAATATTTTATACTTGAGTAAGATTTGAATCCGAGTCAAAAACTTGCAAGGCTACGACACTAACCAGTCACCTACAGCTCTAACAAAATGAAATTAATGTGGTATACCTTTTGTACTTTTGAGATAAATAAGCAACTTCTCCAGTTTCTGTTAAAGGTAGTGTATCTTAAGCATTTAGAAATGCTACAGACTCCTGATGTTACTTTTTAATGTTTATAAGAATAGGTCTTAGTGGCGTGGGTAACCTTAACTACCCCATAAACGATAATTTTCTGGTTACAGTGGCGGAGAAAGCTTCGTATAGACTCAGCATTTTTCGTCCCCGAAACCTGAAGATATAGGAAATACGTGGACTTTCCGTATTTTGTATTTACGGACTTAACTCTATTTTTCATCATTACGGATTGCGTTTCCGTATGTTCACTGTCCATTTCCGTAAAAAAATGTCGTTGATATACGGAAATTTTTAACGGTGTGGTAACCTACTCGACAGTCGGCAATCCAGATAATACGGAACTTTTCGCATGGTGTAGTAGCCAAATAGACACAATGGCTGTTCCCAGAGCCTTGCGCAGCCAATCGGATGGGGTGTGTTCCCACGTCAAAGGAACCACCACGCTATTTCGTCCTCACGTACTTATTTGCTCTGTGATGTAAGCGTAGTTGGTCGCTCGCTCACCGGGCATGCAGGCGTTCCTGGAAACGGGCCTTTGGGGGTCTTATTGGTTATAGCTAGGGGCAGTGATATTTAGAGAAAAGATTTCGAGGCAAGATACAGTCCAAAGCACTGTAGGGTCGTCCAGCTTCTTTGACTGGGTAAAAAAATGTTCTGGCCCGTGTTAACCGTTTGCCCACGAATCTCGAAGGTTCAGTGTCGGAGTTACTTGGTCCTGAGTGGTTTGGTCAAAGACGAATACGGCACCAGAAGCCAATGGAGGTATAACAACAGCCGGGGTTTGTATATACTATTGAAGTCTACTGTGTGTTCCGATTTTTACGCGAAAAGTCACTGGCCCTAGTTATAGCACGTTAGTAAATATTTCCTATTGGTTGGACCACCATCTGGCAAGTTAGTCCCCGGGCCCTGATTGGCGAGCGTCGTTCCGCCATGTTGGTGGACAGTGACGTCATTTTGCTGGCGTATGCGGCTGGACTTCACTAAACTCGCCACTGATTTTTGGCCTCTGCATTACTATAGGCTGTTAACGATTATCTGAGCACTTTCGTAACCAACCTTTGCGAAATGTCACTGCCCCTACCTGCATACATTTTAACGGCCAAACTGACTGGCATGCGCCCAGTAAAGTTGGTAACGACGGAGAGAAAGTAGTTCCACGCCCTAAAGTAATATTAAATGTTTTTTGGTAAAAATTTGTGAAAACTAAAATTATTTATTTTTATTTTTGCATCGACCTAAGTGCAAGAATTGGCGGTTTTGTAAAATAATTACTTTTCCAATAATTCAACTGTTTCACTTTACCGACACATGAATAATGTGATCACGCCCATGGCAAATTGAAGTTTACATAAGTCGGAAGTATACACGGCGTGCGTGCAAGTAGATCTTAAGCAGGGCTTTCAAAAGTGCATAATTTTTATCGTGAACAGGCTTTACATATTCCGTGGCGGCACGTCGCACGGCCATGTTTGGTTAGTGATTAGCACAATCGTTTCACGTTAGGCAGGTTGCAGGTTCGGATACGATCGACTGCACCGTGAAGGTTTTCCCTTCCATGACGAACAATTACAATGTAATTCCATAATGTGCGCCTTCCCAAGTCGTCACCCATCAGATGAAGTTTGGATGAAATGAATACGTCTTCCTGACCGTTGTATCCTTCCGCCTCGAGTAAAGTTTGCATTTCCATGGCCTTCAATTTCCATGCATCATTCGAGTGGTGTTAAAAAAATTGTTTTAGAAACAAACATATTACCATTCCCATTTCTACTCGAATATGTATAAAACAAAAATAAACTCATTTCAGTGCCCACCAACCTAAAAATTAAACTTTCAACTGAAGACTGCTTCTCATAACTCGTTATCAAATTAACAGTTACGGGAAGGATGTTTTCAAAGTTATATTTAAAAAAAGGAAATTTAAGAATTAATGAGCCAGATTTTCAACTGTTTGAAATCCATCCTACCACATAATTAATCCACGAAATTATCCATTCCTTTGCACGTAGATCTTATGGTGAATACTGTACAAAGTGAAAGCAGCATGTCTGTACTTTACACTCGCTAGTCATCTCATTAAAAGTATGTGAAGGCCACATAATATTAGCTGTCTCATAAATGTTTCACCATATAGGTTAAATTTGACCAAATATCAAGAAAAAACGGTAAAATAACAGAACAGTAAAATATGTGTTAAATTGATATCATTGTTCTTCTATATCATACGTAAAAAACGTTTCCCAACTTTTCTCTTTGAATAATGTAGTTCATGAAGGGGGAGAGAAAATGGCTTAAATTTGGCTGCGTTCGCTTGTTTAGTTATCACTGTGTCTCTCATCCCCTGAATTATTATTTGTATCTTTCAGACTTACACATCAATTACAAACAAATTTGGCGCATACCCACCTCAAAACTACGAATTTTCTCTTCTATATCCCATTTAACTAATTACCACATACAATTTTATGGCGTTATTTGAAATGACTAGTACAACAGCCAATTACACTGGGAAAAAAAAACTGGTATAGTGCGTGCGTGCGTGCGTTTGCAAATAAGAGAGGTATGTAACCAATCAGAGTAAAGTGATGCGGTCGGCAGATAGATCGGTTACTGCTGCTACAATGGCAGGTTATCAAGATTTAAGTGAGTTTGAACGTGGTGTTACAGTCGGCGCACGAGAGATGGGACATAGCATCTCCGAGGTAGCGATAACAGTTGGATGTTCGCGTACGACCATTTCACGAGTGTGCCGCGAATACCGGTAAAACATCACTTCTTCGACATCGCTGCGGCCGGAAAAAGATCGTGAACGAACGGGACAAACGACGACTGACGAGAATCATTAAACGTGACAGACGTGCAACCCTTTTTTAAATTGGGGCAGATTGGATTTTTGGACTGCCCTGCAGGATTCATGGTGTGAATTGCCTCCTGCATACCTTCAGACATTAGTCGAGTCTATGCCACGTAGTTTTGCGGCACTTTTGCGTGCTCGTGGGAAAAGGAGGTGGGGGGGGGGGCACACGATATTAGGCTGGTGTACCAGTTTTTTTGGCTTTTCAGTGTACGTTATATCAAAACCAATGCCAAAATTACTGGAAAATAATACCGGTTCTCAAGTATGATTCTACCATCAGATAAAATGTATGTTTTCCTAGTCGAACAGATAGGTGCAATTAAATTTCACATTATCCAATTACGTAAATACAGAAGTAAAACAATCTTACTTGTTTACTACCAAAAACGATTGCGGGATTATTACGGGAGGCTATATAATTTGTTTCGCCCAAGACTCTGTATTGATTACTCTTTCCATTTTTCACTTCTGTGCGGATGGATAGTTGTTAGCAAGAGTGGACAAAAGCTACTTAAAAATTGCGTATTAAACTCGCATGCCCCGGAAATCTGGAAGCGATGGTTAAGTTGTAGCAATCCGTTAGATGAATGGAGGTCTCAGCAAGGTTTAAAAAGTATGAGTAATGAGTGAGAGACGGGCCAAAGGTATGATCACGTTTATGAATTATTTTTAGACCGGGAGCGTGGAAGGACGGGTGAAAGTGCGTCACTTTTATTTTCTGTTCAATCTCAGATCCAATATTTCTATATAAACGAAATTTCTGTTCACGTAAACAAATTTCAAATCTTATTGATTGCAAGAGCATACAAAATTTGTGACTGAGAGAGTTTGAAGACACAAGGTGTTCTCTTTAGATACATACATGGTCTTCACACGTCCAAAATTTTGAAATCACATTTATACTGGGATAGGTTATTTTAAACTTTAAGTGGCAATGACGCATTATTGCTGCGGGGATTATAAAGGTCTGTGTCCACTAGAAAACATAGGTCAACAAAGTGAAGCAAAAATAACGACACCCGCACACAAACATAAACCTTAGAACAAAGCTACAAAGAGATGGAAAGCAGCGAAGATCATAGTAGTAATTTAAACACCGACAACAAGTAATACATTGCCTAACGGTTGAAATGGTAAATCAAAGCTGAACAGAAAGCAAAGACGAAAAGCAATCACAATAAGCACCAACCAGGAAAAACTTATATCCTGGTCAATGAAACATTTTTTTAAATGTTAAAAACTCGTGACGTTAACAACCAAACAATGGCGATCGTATTATAAAATATTGGACCAAAATACCCGCCAAAATTATAAAATCGACGGAACATGGGCAACAATAATATAACATTATTACGGTAAAGAACTCCAGAATAACGACACATTTCCAAGACTGATACGAACAAAACCGAAACTCAGAGGACGAAAGGCTACGTAACGAGGGAATCATAATGTTCACTTCAACTACAAAGTTTTGCAATGTAAACAGTCGATTCAAATACCCATGAAATATTTTAGTTTTATCTATAATGCCAGTACCTTATAGAGTACCGCAAACCAGGGTTACTTAGCGCCTATTGGGGTAACTTTTCACCACTTAGAATTTTTGTTTTTGTGCAAATTGGCAAAAAAAAAAAATTAAATAAAGAACTGTAGATAAGTGTTTATAAGTTTTAATTTTATATACACAGTTAATCTTTGATAACCCTTACACATATATCTGAAAAAAATTATTTTGGGTGGTGCAAAGTTAACCAGTAGGTACAAAGTAACCTCGGTTTACGGTACTTCAGCATAATATCTGCACTCTTTGTCAGCATCATGTGGTTAAAACTTCTCTTTAAAACTAGATTATTTTATAAGCGCTTTGTAAATGGTGCAGAAAATCCTAAACTTTGTGCAAACCATGATCTTAGAAGGGCAGGTCTTGACACTGATGTGAAAAGTTCTAACCCTTATTGACCGAATTAGATTGTGAAATTGCCGCAAATCACTGCTATCAAAGTAATGCTAAAGTAACATTTATATGTATATGTGTGTGTGTGGGTGTGTTACTCTAAATAGTGCGATATAGATACCAAGTTTAAGGACAGTTACAGTATTTATTCTTAAAATATTAATTTATATTATTTGAGAATATCATTAAACTGTCTGTGTTTGGGAGGAAAAATTAATTAAATAATTAGAAAATTGCAAATTTTGAAGCTTAAGAAAATCGTTACGCCACTATTTTGACAACAGTGTATTGTATGGCCGTAGTATTATCCATGGAGGTAAGAAGTACCTTACTTCTTGCACAGGGATAGTTACAAGGAGGTAAGAAGTACTTTACTTCTTACCTCCTTGGATCCCTGTACAAAAAAAAATGCAAAAACACACGATTTTGATAGTGGCTACTCCATGAACTAAATCGGCGAATATGAGTGACAACTCGCTAACTTTTTAGAAGCTTTTTCGTTGTTGTAAGCAAGTGTCAAGACCTGTCCTATGACCGTGTAAACTGCTATGCTGTTACGTTGAAAATGCTTTCGTCGAGTCGTTGCTGCCATTTTAATCGTGTTGTGTTCGTCGCAGTCGTGTGACTGCGGCATTATTAACTCAAACATTCTCGAAAGAAGAAGAGGAGGGGAGGGAGGTTGGGAAAGCTTGGGCCGNCCCCCACTCTACCCCAGCGTGCGTACGGAAGAAGTGAAAGGGAGGGAGGTTTGGAAAGCTTATACCGCGATTTCCCTCCCCTCTGCCCCAGCTACGTGCGAATATGTCTGTTACAAACCCACATCATTCAATCACTTGTGCATCTGATCACTAAAATTGGTCTGTGGCACACAGAAACCTTTTGATAAATTTGCTAAGATATTTCTTTCTATCAATTTCATATCCTTTCCTTTACATGCGAAAATTAGTACTGCAGTGTATCAAACGAGAAGAATCGATTTATCGATCAAGTACATCGCGTAACTCTTAGACTCGAATTTATATTACGTTTACTTAAACAGTTACTCTCATGTGCACAACACAAAAAGGAAACGTTATCAGTGGGAACCAAACATAGTTGATTAAAATTTTAAGACGTTACAGGTTATGGAAACCAATTTGGTGTCAAATAAAACTGTAAACATATCATATAGTGTTTACGTTAAAATGTTAAAATGTGTTCGGTTGAAGCAAGGATATTCTTCTTTCAAGTGTCAATTTCAAGGTACTCGTCTATATAATCGATACGGAAAGAACTTGGTGGACAACACAGTGCACTTTGAACATGTCTGGAACCACGCTGATTGTTTATTCCGTGCTTCATACGAAAGCAGCTTCAAGTGTGCAAATGACGCGTTCTGGCAGCAAGTCACTCGGCATGCAAAACATCCGTCATGCCAGGATTTATACTGAGACTGTGTTTGATCGTGGTTGATCCATTCTCCGTGAAGAAACACATGTTGAAAATTTCTACCGTCTTGGCTCATCCATTTGCACACTACGATCACACGATTCATTTGCAGAATTTTCTCCCAGTTCACTCGTTCATTTACTTCTGGGATTGCTATGGTTGCGAGGTTATCTTGCCATCCTCTTATCCGCCGAGACAGGTTCGATTCCTGGTAGAGTCGCTCCCGGATTTTCGCAGATGGGAAACGTGGTGGACGTTGGCGGTGGGTTTCCTCAGGGTACTTCCGTTCCACCAAACACACTCCATCGCCTCTCCATCTGATTCATTCACCCATTCATGCTTACGGCTGGTTGGAGTGTCAGGCCTAACTTGCAGGTCGAGCAGTCATTTATAATGTCCGTATGTATTTCCAACCACGCGTAATTACGCAAACCTGCATTCGAGTGGGAACAGCGTCTGCTAAGATTTTCTTCGTTAGTTCACTTTACATGCCCAATATACACTATCTGATCAAATTATCTGGACACCCCTCTGTAAACGCATACTCGCGCCTAGATGCCGCTGCGACTGCCGCTTCCGCTATAAAAGGAGACAGAGAACTCGATGTTAGTTAGTGCTACCCGCAAGGGAGATCAGTGACTTCGAACTAGATATAATTAATCGATTGCCAAATCAGTAAGGTTCGTCAGGGTGGTTTCCGTTCTTCTCAAGTTGCCCAGAGTCGACCGCCGATGATGTGATCGTGAAGTGGAAACGGTAAGGCACAACCGCGACAAAACCATGGCCAGGTAGGCCACGTGTGTTCAACGACAGGGATCGTCAAGCATTGAAGAAGGTGGTACGGGAACATCACATGTCGCTGTGTAATACCATCGCCTGTTAATTCTGCGGTGACGCTAATTGTGCAGCTAACGCCACGACTGTGCGTCGGGAGTTGCGAGGCCTTGGGTTCAAAGCTCAGGCACATTGCCCACGAACTGCAAACTTCACTTGTGAACGCGAGGCGTCGCGTTTTGGTAGTGTAAAGAGCACCGACACTTGAATGTGGGCGACTGGAGATGCAGTATGATGGGAGGGTTTGGATGTATAGAGCATGTATAGTGCCCACGGTGGAATTTTGGGGAGATGGAGTGACAGCGTGTGGGTGTTTTCCAATCGAGGGACTTGGTCCTCACGTAACACCACGGGGCACGTTAAAGGTGGAAGGCTATAAAGACGTTTTGACCAGCTGTGTGCTGTCTACGGTAGAAGGCCAGTTCGGGGTTGATACCTGTGTTTCAGCGTGATGACAGTGCTCCCTGCCATAAAGCTCGTCCTTGTCGTGAGGGGTTTGTGGACAATAGGGTTCCGGACATGAACTAGCCAGCCCAGAGCCCTAACCTCGATCTCATAGAACACCTCTGGGATCAAGTGTAACAGCGACTGCAGACCAGACACCAACGACACGCATCACTACTCACTCCACTTGCTACTGTGCTGCGGGAAGAGTGGTCGGCCATTTCTCCCCGACACCTGGCTGACGGTCTCCCCAGTAGAGTTAGAGCTGTAATAAATGCCAAGGGTAGGCCCACCCCGTGTTAATGTCCGCTACTGGCCAGTATTTCCTAGTGACTTTTACAGGACAGATGGATGTCCGGATACTTTCTATAAGACAGTGTATACCTATAAACCGTGTGTAAAAATGGCGGATCGTAACGCCGGGGTTGCATAGAAATGTGAAAACTGAGAAAACATACAGGTCAGTTTGTATTATGGCCAGCCATTTGGTCACAGCGCCTCCGTGAACCTGGCGTTTGCCATCGCATCTGCGATGGCAAAACTTCATCGCGCGATTACTACAATTGACGAGGAGATGCTGAGTAATATGCAAAATAATATTCTGCGGCGGGTGGTGGCATGCCAATGAATGGATGGTGGAGACTTTGAACATCTGATCTAAATCCCGCCCGTCTAACAAAGTGTTATGTACCTCTATTGCGGATCGCTGGTTCGGCTTTCATCCCTGTACTGTAGAGCCGTGTTTATAAATGTATACTGCAATTACATGATGCTTCACATGTGGAACTTTACAATGCCTAACTTATTACCTTCATCACAGCACTATCGCGTGGCCGGCGCGATACCTCGCACACGATCATGCGCTTAATTCATGGGGCCGCTGAAACCAAACTGTAGTTGATAAAATGTAGTTTTAGAATAAAGCTTGACGGTTTTCCGATTAATAACGTAGACATACCACAAATATATACAGCAAGAAAAAGTAATAGTTTAAAAATTTGTAACATGTTATTACACAACTCTACAATAAAAAACGTAACTTTAACGCATTATTTTTAAAGTCCCCGTTAGAAACATTTGTATAATAAGTTTTTCCTTAACGATAAGTTTATGTAAATTCAAATATTATAGAGTTGCAGATAATATTTAGTTGATTTTGGGATAGATATTCAGGAATATTTACTGATTTTGTGGTTTATATCCTAGATCTTTAGCAAAACGTTCCAATATTATATCGAAAAACTATAGACTCTATCAAAAAGTGCTTTATATGATAGTGATCAGCATCCAAGTATCTTGTCAATAAATCTAACTACATCAAAATATATCAGCGAAACCTTTCCACAGCCCTTAAGTAATCCTGCCACTCACTGTTCACCACAAAATATGAAAAGATTCTTGCAAGGATGTTTTTAAAGGTTGGTTTTGAAACTTTTCAGTTCGTCGTGAACCAGTTTCCTCAGTTGTACCTTGAAATGACGCTGTTTCGCTTTGGAAAGTAAGAGCCATCTTTCTTAGTTGACATTCTCGACGACTACTGTACTTCCCTCACGTATAGAAGATCGACGTGAAATTTTTTAAATCGATATACCCCTGGAGGAAGAAATACGACAACTTCAGCGATAAGTCGCCCCGCGATAACTATGGCGCGAGCAAACACATTTCCTTCTCTCCCGAAGATCCGCGTGGGCAGCCAGGTGAGTCAGATCCGACCGCTTCGACCGCTGTCGTTCCCACGCGTCTCAGTTTGCTGAACTCACAGACGTTCTCTTGTTAAGGCTGTTGCCTGGTTGAGAATTTGGTGTTGCGAAATACATGCCAATGAAATTAGGTTTGTTGAAGCCAATTTTGAAGATATAAACTTGAAACCAAACCTAAGTGTCAGAAATGATACTCCCAATCTCCGTATAAAGGAAAATGTAACAATTTGTTTTTCAATAATTCTTTACTTAATTATTAAAAGTAGAGGAATCATGGGGACTTCGGCACATCGGGATCTGGGACCGGGGCGTCGGAGCTGTTCGTGGTCTGTTATTCCAGTCGGCCGGAGGCCATTAAGATACAATTGACATTGGTCTTGACCTTTGACCTTGATACTGGTGACTTTTGATTTTGACCCTGGTGACCTGTAACCTTGGTAAACCTTGACCCCAAAAATCCAAAAAAATTCAAAAATCCAAAAAATAAAAAAATTAAAATTAAAATATTTAAAAATTATTAAAAAATATATTAATATGTATTTAAAAACTTGAATTTCTGAAGGTCTTCATCACCCCTGTCCACCCATACTCATTCCACTATCTTCGTAGGTGCAGTCCGCCATTTTGGTAGGCGTCACAGATACTGTCCGTCGTAGTAGGTGCAGCCGTCCGCCATTTAGGTCGGTTCAGTCTGCCTTATTGGTAGGTGCAGCCGTCCGCCATCTTGGTCTGCGCAGTATGCAAAATTAGTAGGTGTTACAGCCACCGTCCACCATATTGTATTTTTCGTTTGTCATTTGTTTGTATGTTACTGTCTTTTGTCTCTCATCTTCGTTCCACCACCATCTTGGTTTTTTCGTTTGTCTTTTGTTTTACATTGCTGGTGCTGTTCCCAGCAACGGGCCCAGCAGACCACTGACAATATCCACACCCCCTTCCAATATATTTATTTGGCCAATTGCCCCATTCCCGTCCAATATATTTATTGCTCCGCCAATGTTCCTCAATGGCTAATTACTTGGGTTTTTTCAGAAATCTTTGTTCTACCAATTAGTCGGTTCCCCTCCATCCCTTTCCAATGTATTTAATTGCTCCTCCTATGTTTCTCATTGGCTAATTTTCCCTTCACCTTCCAATATATTTAATTTCTACGCCAATGTTTCTCATTGGCTGATTTCTCGTGCGTTTTCGGAAACGTTCATTCGACCAATTAGAAACGTTCGCTCGAACTCTACCCCTGTTTCTCATTGTCTAATTGCCCCACCCCCATAACCCCCTCCAACCAATTTTAACTTTCGTTCGACCAATTAGTCGGCAGGTCTTCACCCCCCTTCCCTGATTCTCATTTTCTAACCACGTTAAGTGACAATCTCTTGGATTGGCTTATTGCTTGTGCGTTTTTGGAAACCTCCGTTCCGACCAATCGGCGACCTACTTTAATCGCGAGTGCGAACTATTTTTTCCGCCTTAAAAACTCCTTAAAAGACGCACCCTGAGCTCCCTTGGGAAATCAGTCATTTTTCTCGCTCTTAGAAAAGTACGCGTGTTGTCCGAGCGGCCATAAATTCCTTTCGGCCATTTTTGCATTTGGAAGGGTGTGCTCACTTAGTGCCTTGGACAAAAGGGACGAGCTACTGTACCTGCCGAAAGAATTTCTCCTGGTCTACGAACCTTACGAAATTTCGACCGTACTCAAGTATTTGCCATCCTACCTGCAGCAGGACGAAGACATAAGGGACTGACTCTCGTGCAAGGAGTGTTTCGAGGCCTGCGCCACGTCGGTTCACGACACGCCGCATTGCAGGGGTTGGTGCAAGGCCCGCCGAGCAGCCCTCGAGACGTCTGCGCCCGTGGAAGACGACTTCCCCGTTGAAGACGACCTCCCCGTATAAGACGCCCTCCCCGTAGAAGATGCCCTCCCCGTAGAATACGACGTCCACGTGCAAGTACCCGTGGAAGATGCTCCCTTTCAAGAAATTTACTGGCAAGCACTACCCGGGGTGGAAACCAACCCAGAAAACAGGTACTAGATGTGTATGGACCTAGATTAAGTTTCAAATGACTTGCAAAAATTTTTTTAAACTTGGTGTGTGCATGGGACCTAAAATTGTTTTCCATAACAAAAAACATCTAGTGACAAAAAAAATGTTTTGCAACATCCAAGGTTTATGCTCGTTGGACTCTTGCACCATCTATCAGATCGCCATCTCATACTGTGACAAAGACGAGTAAAAACCAAAGTTTTCACTTTTTTACCGCCGTGTCCATGGAAGCACCTTATCCGCACCATGCAACAGACGTACCGCCTACAGACGTACGAAACGCACGGATTAAGGTAGGGCGAGGGGAATATTCCATACGAGAAAATTCCGGCAATGAAGGACTCTGCCATAATTTCTTATTTCCCTGTGTATGTGTTTGGAAGACGCCAAGAGTCTGCGATTTGCAATGCGTGCTCCATCGGAACGAACTTAGTAGACCTTGACTAACATTGCCGCTGCCCGCAGTTTCGACAGCTCTTTGAGACGTAAGCCACAAAACATCACGAGTGCAAAAATCTAACATATTGCTATACCCGTGAAACTCCGAAGCCCTAAGATTGTGGAGTTATGATAACCCGTGGTACATTAAAAAATAAAGACTATAAGGAACCCATTTTATATTTTAAAAAAATATTATGTATGTAATGCCCTCCAATACTGAGAGAAGAAACACGTGTTAAAAAGTATACCTTGTACTTGTATTATGCAGAATAATAATAATAATAATAATATTGTAATGTGCGTGCATAAATAAATGTATTTAAAACTATATATAGATTTTAATTTTATCTCGAGTTATGTCCTGTTCACGTAAGTTTAAAAAAACACTGCTGGTACAGAGAAAATATTTGATATAAAGGTTTTGTTATAATTAAAAGAAAATAAAACATTAAGTGTATCAGTTTTGTTATAATTTAAAGAACGTAATTATTTAAAATATAAATTAAGTGTTAGGAAAAAATGATGTGTCGTGTACGGATGCGTTATGCTGCTTTCTATAAAGAAATCATGGCTCGAATAACCCATAACAGAGTTAACACCACTTCGCTACCCATCACAGTATGCGATACGCACAGTGAAGGATTCCATACATCCCCCCTAAACCAGGCATTGACGCTTATCATTAAAAAACATTTCCTCCCAAGTTTAAAATCAGAAAATTAGGAAATTTTGGCAGCGGGAATAAATAACCATATGGTTTCTCCACGTGCGGTGATTTATCTAGCATCATTTGTCAGCATATAAAACAATTTATACTCATAAATAACGCACATATAGTAAGTTTTGCAGGGAAAAAATTATATACAGTGAGGAGATGCTAGAAAAAAGGTAAACCCACCACAAGTACAAAATCAGAAAAAACAGTTAGCTTCGGCAAACAAATGTCTGTATTTTCATACATACATTTTTAACACCCCTTCCCTCCTCCTCAGAGAAAATAAAAATAATTTAAGTTGATATTGTGGACTAAACAGTGATTTTGCATGATAAATGGGAATTCAAGAGTGTTTCATGCATTTGGCAGACTTAAGGAATTTGATGATTGCAAGTGTGTGTTAAATGTTGAACAGTTTAATTCGCATAAATTTCATNTAAGTGTATCAGTTTTGTTATAATTTAAAGAACGTAATTATTTAAAATATAAATTAAGTGTTAGGAAAAAATGATCTGTCGTGTACGGATGCGTTATGCTGCTTTCTATAAAGAAATCATGGCTCGAATAACCCATAACAGAGTTAACACCACTTCGCTACCCATCACAGTATGCGATACGCACAGTGAAGGATTCCATACATTCCCCCTAAACCAGGCATTTACGCTTATCATTAAAAACATTTCCTCCCAAGTTTAAAATCAGAAAATTAGGAAATTTTGGCAGCGGGAAAAAATAACCATATGGTTTCTCCACGTGCGGTGATTTATCTAGCATCATTTGTCAGCATATAAAACAATTTATACTCATAAATAACGCACATATAGTAAGTTTTGCAGGGAAAAAATTATATACAGTGAGGAGATGCTAGAAAAAAGGTAAACCCACCACAAGTACAAAATCAGAAAAAACAGTTAGCTTCGGCAAACAAATGTCTGTATTTTCATACATACATTTTCAACACCCCTTCCCTCCTCCTCAGAGAAAATAAAAATAATTTAAGTTGATATTGTGGACTAAACAGTGCTTTTGCATGATAAATGGGAATTCAAGAGTGTTTCATGTATTTGGCAGACTTAAGGAATTTGATGATTGCAAGTGTGTGTTAAATGTTGAACAGTTTAATTCGCATAAATTTCATNATTTGGCAGACTTAAGGAATTTGATGATTGCAAGTGTGTGTTAAATGTTGAACAGTTTAATTCGCATAAATTTCATTTTATTGAAATTAATGAAGGGTATATTTTTTTAGTGTTTTACTTGCAGTGGTAGAGACTAGTACCCTACGTCACCTTAGGTACTGCTCAGAGCAGTTTCATTTCTCATTTAACCAGTCAAAGTTATCCACAAGTGCCAGTGAGTTATTTTGTTTGTGGAGGTAAGTTGGAGGGAGAAGACAAAATTATTGATGTGCAGAGAGGGAATATTACGGCACTTTACACTTGGTACAGTACAGTCTATGTTGTGTGGCATATGCAGAAATCTCTCACATCAATCATGCATCATCACAAACACAGTACAATTACTTATTGAATCATCAAAGTGTATCCCCAGTGTGTGTGGTAAGTCAAGTGTGTCTCATGTATGTCAAAGTCTTCTCACCTCTTTAACACACAACAAAAAATAAATTCCCACAGCTTTAATTCAGTGGCGCCCATTCGTGTAGCAATTATCACAATATAAAAAAAAAAAAAACAAAGAAGGGTTTTGTTCAACAGCTAAGGTAGTCCGCAGCTATACATACCAGCGTGTACGACAAGTTTCATACCACGAAGGCGAACGGACTTGGCGAGGTATGAAGGAAATGAAATGCAATCACATCTGGCAGGCTTTACTACTCAACTGCTAATCTCCCTTTGTTCATGTAGTTTGACACGCGTGTACTAACAAGGAAACACTAGCGAATATATGGTGCTGTATGTGTAGGCGCTCTCCGCATGGCGCGCCTGTTCCGTTCGCCTTCGTGGTATGCAACTTGTTGTGCACGCATGTACGTATAGCTGCGGACTCCCTGTGATGTNTGGCGCGCCTGTTCCGTTCGCCTTCGTGGTATGCAACTTGTTGTGCACGCATGTACGTATAGCTGCGGACTCCCTGCGATTTTTCGCGTAAAATTAACTTAAATTAAAAATAATAGATAACCTTTCCTAATATTTTGTAACTAGGATTTTTTATTGATGTTAGTGCTTAAATGCTGTCATTTGAAATACGACATTTTATTCAAAAATACCTTGTATATGCCACACGTTAATATGTGGCTCACCTGGACTGTTTTTTAAATGTTTGATTTGCTAATGGATACCTCACCTAACAGCACTTCACAAACGCCCACCCAGGCTTGTGTCTTTTTACTCTTGTATTTATAAGCCTCGCAATCCANACGACATTTTATTCAAAAATACCTTGTATATGCCACACGTTAATATGTGGCTCACCTGGACTGTTTTTTAAATGTCTGATTTGCTAATGGATACTTCACCTAACAGCACTTCACAAACGCCCACCCAGGCTTGTGTCTTTTTACTCTTGTATTTATAAGCCTCGCGATCCANTCACCTAACAGCACTTCACAAACGCCCACCCAGGCTTGTGTCTTTTTACTCTTGTATTTATAAGCCTCGCGATCCACGTCCCAAAATAATCTGTCTTTTTCGCACCTCACAAATTAAGAGCTTGGCATTCATTACCAGCTGGAGCGCGCGTGGTTGTACTGGATGCGAACGACGGGCATTCTCGAAACGTATTGCTGCTCCGGGCTAATGTAACGCCCGTGTGTCCTGCCACACTATGAACAACGCATTCCTATGTGGTGCGCTGTGCCGTGTGACGCGCGTTGTGGAACTATGAAGATGTTCTTTTCTTAGGCCGCGCGTATAACGCGCGTGCATTGCGCGTATGTCGGGCGTTGTGTGTGACGCGCGTCGGGCAGCAACGCTGCCCGACGCGATAGATTGATGGAAAGATTGCTAAAGATTGATGGAAAAATTGTTGAGGAGGAGGATTGCGAAATATTGCAAAATATTGATGGAAAGATTGTGAAAGTTTGCGAAAGATTGATGGGATGATAGGACGAAATATTGATGGGAAGATTGGAACATGAAGAGAAAGGTGAGAAGATTGATAGAAAGATTGCGAAAGATTAATGGAATGATTGCTAAAGATTGATGGAAAGATTGCTGACAAGGAGGATTGTGAAAGATTGTGAAATATTGCGAAAGATTGTGAAAGATTTCGAA
This sequence comes from Clitarchus hookeri, assembly GCA_002778355.1. Lineage (NCBI taxonomy): Eukaryota > Metazoa > Arthropoda > Insecta > Phasmatodea > Phasmatidae > Clitarchus > Clitarchus hookeri. Next base: position 726,913 of record NQII01000412.1, read on the forward strand.
AGATTGATGGAATGATTGAACGATTGGGGTAAAAGACTGTTTATCACTCTCGTACATTACAAGTCTCAAGGGACTAGCACTATTGGTATTTCAATCAATGCCAAGTATGTCTATGAAAGTGTTTTTAGATCTCGATCCATACCATGATTATAACATGACTTGGGCAGGTGGTTGTTACTCATATGAAGGGCTTGGATTGGTCACATATACATATATTAAAAAAAATCTGAGTAGAATACTTATACCTACATAAAAGTCGATGTGTGTGCATGGCTAAAACATGTGTGNTATATTAAAAAAAATCTGAGTAGAATACTTATACCTACATAAAAGTCGATGTGTGTGCATGGCTAAAACATGTGTGCATTTAAGTTTGAACGCAAGCACAACGATATGATCAGCGAGATATGGCAATCTCATTTTTTCATAAATAAATATAGTGTTAAAAAAATGCCAAAAAATTATAAAAAAATTAATTGAGTTTTTGGGTCTCGAGTCGTCAAGTGTCAAGCGTTCTTTGGGAATTTGTTGGAATTGTTTTGGGATTTTTGGAATATTTGTGGAAATATTTGGTGTTCAAGGTCACGGGTACAAGGTAAAGGTCCCGGGTCAAGGTCAAAGGTTACCTGGATGTAACATGGTGGTCGGATGACGTCACAACGTGGCAGCCGGCCGACCCCTGGCTCCTATCCCAGATCCCGTATTTGCCACATTTAAAATACGTTTTACTCGAATCAACTAGTTTATTGTAATTTTAATTGTTTTACGCAAATGTTTTACGACTATGGCATAATGAAGGGGAGAAGGGGTTATGCTCAGGTTTTAAACTGTCCTAACCCTATACATTATACACACATCCATGGTATACACGTATTGGACCCCAGAGTCTTGTTCAAATTACTCCTAGAAACATCGGCCACGGTTGTTGTTTGTATGAGTTCATAGATTTAAATAAATGTGATGCGTAAGAAGCAAACAGTGTTAAAACTTGAGGTTGAAGTGCACTTTCTGTGTGCCAGGGGCCAGACAATAGTCGCGTGGTGGGGATCATGTTTTCTCAGTAACGGACAACCACAGTCTCTCCTAATAATTTTTCTCTGCCAATCGATTGCTTAACATGTATTTATACACAATACCAATAGCATAATAACATTTTTCGTGATGTCAGCTACAACACGAAAACCAGCATCCACTTAAAATTTTTTTTAGAATTTTTTGGGCTTTTTTGGGTTTTCAAGGGTAAATATCACGCGGGGTCAAGGTCAAGGCCAGGGTAAAGTTCAGGGTCAAGGTCAGCCAACATGGAAGCCGGACGGCCGGAATGACAGAGCACCGACCGCTCCGACGCTCCGGCCACAGGTCCGATGTGCCAAAGTCCCCATAATGCATCTACTGTTGTGCTGTATCGGATTTACTGTGATATCTAACTAGATTCGTGCTTGGAGTTATATATAGGTAGGGGAAGTGATATTTCGCGAAAAGATTTCGAGACAATATACAGTTCAAAGCACTGTGGGGTCGTCCAGCATTTTTCATTGGCTGAAGCATGTTCTGGTTCGTGTTAACTGTTTGCGCACGAATCACGAAGGTACAGTGTCGGAGTTACGGAATACTAAGNTGCGCACGAATCACGAAGGTACAGTGTCGGAGTTACGGAATACTAAGTGGCTCGGTCAAATGCGGAAACGATACCAGCAGCCAATGGATGTATGACAACAGCCGAGGTGTTTATATAGTATTGAAGTCTACTGTGTGCCTATATATAGGTAGGGCCACCTGTTTTTCGCGACAAGATTCAACGACCAGTTGTACTCCAAAACACGTTGGTTCATAAACAATATGTACGTTAGATGATTTTAACTCGCACGCGTCTTAAATGTCTGCCAGCCAATCACGGACGTTCATTGTTGGAGTAACTTTATTCTGATTAGCCCAGCCGAGTATAACATGTCTTCTCACTCAGACACGTAGCCAATATCAGAAGGAAATTTGCAAGTGTGCACGTAGAAGTTGAATTCTATCCTGGACATAAATATTTTTGCGAAATACAGGTGGTCCTATATATAGGTAATACGTATTTGTTGTGTTGTATAGTTTGCCCTGTGATTTTATATTCCTATTGTGTATTACGTACTTGTAGGCAACAGTTAACTCTGGCCCGTTTCTATTCCTATTGTATTATTTTGTCTATTCNTATTGTGTATTACGTACTTGTAGGCAACAGTTAACTCTGGCCCGTTTCTATTCCTATTGTATTATTTTGTCTATTAAATTTTTTTTTACATTGAAAGTTTTCAGAGACTATAAAAAAGGGATTACATTGGCGTTTGTCCTTAATAATAGTTCAGNTTTTTTTTTACATTGAAAGTTTTCAGAGACTATAAAAAAGGGATTACATTGGCGTTTGTCCTTAATAATAGTTCAGATAACCTCTTACCCCAACTGAAAGAACCATTCCAGCATCACTAACATGTTCAACTATTACATTGTAAGAAATAGCTCAACAAAAAATGAATGACTGTGGNGAACCATTCCAGCATCACTAACATGTTCAACTATTACATTGTAAGAAATAGCTCAACAAAAAATGAATGACTGTGGCGAAACTTTGGCGCAAAAAATATTGCATAGGAACTTTTACGGACGATTTCCATTTGTTGGTTTTTTCCATGCTGACTTATAGTTACCTGCACAATCCAATTAATCCGCTCGGCTTTGATTTATGTCAGACGCGCTCNTTTTTTCCATGCTGACTTATAGTTACCTGCACAATCCAATTAATCCGCTCGGCTTTGATTTATGTCAGACGCGCTCTCAACCAACAGCTAGAACGAAGTGGCCGAGCAAACAAACTGGCTTCGAGTGGTCACGACGGGCGATAACCCCGCCATATGCCTCGCATTAGTGCCCCAGGATGTGGCGTGGTTCTGGCTCCGCACCCGTTGGCCTCTGCCAGGAAGGCCCCCTCTTCACAACAACAACAACAAAAAAAAAACACCAAGTGTCTTGAGAGTAAGAGNCACATATGCATCTAGAGCGAGCGTATGCCAAGATTTCGGGCACGCGAATCTTTCTCTGACCAACATTGCCAACGTGGATGGACTTCCGACGCCTTTGATTCAACGCGCATGCCGCGCAGTTCTCCGGTAACGGCAATCCATAATCGCGAAGGCCTACTATAGTTAGGGCCAGTGACTTTTTCGCGTAAAAATCGTAGCACACAGTAGACTTCAATACTATATGCACACCTCAGCTGTTGTTATACCTCCTTTGGCTGCTGGTACCGTGTCCGTCTTTGACCAAGCCACTCAGCACTAAGTAACTCCGAAACTGAACCTTCGTGATTCGTGCGCAAACGGTTAACACGGGCCAGGACATTTTTTTTTTAGCCAATCAAGGAAGCTGGAAGTCCCTACAGTGCTTTGGACTGTATCTTGTCGCGAAATATCACTGCCCCTAACCGCGGTTTCTTCACACTTTTTGAATCAAAACTTTCAAAAATTACCCCACGTGTAACGTATTTAGTTATATCCTAAATATGCCATGTATCACACGCGTGTTATACTTCTGTTAACATAAAAGTATCTTATTTTTAGTTGAATTGAAATTTTACCTATATTTTATTTATAAATTATAATATTTCATTTAAATTAAATATGAATTAAAAACAGTGAGAAAGCTTGTGTGTTGGTATCGCTTAGTAAGAAATAGTTCTCTAGCAAAATATTATTACAAATGAGTGCGCACGAATTCGGTGCGTTGTATTTTGCTATAATTTTCTAGGTTTAGTTACGCTTTAGTTCGCACGAGGCGGAGGAATATCCCGGAAGTAGAACTTTAGCAGGGCTTCAAAAAAAGTGTGAAGTAACTGTGATTTGACATTATATACTGCCACAAAATACAGAATGCAGGGGTTAAAAAGCACATTGTATCGCGAGCTCCAGCCGCGCACGCCAACAAAGATGGCATCACCGGCAAGCAACGTGCCGGAACGCCGTTCGTCTGCCAGCTCTTGGTAGCTTTAGGCTGGACTCGCAAAGTCCATCGCACCCGTCAGTTGTCCGTCCGGCATTCATCCTTCTGTCGTTTCCGCCCGTCGCGTCAGTTGAAAGCGATTCACAACAATCCTTCATCCGTCAATCCTTCTGTACGGCCAAATTCCAGTTTGACAACATAACATCTCGATATTTCTTTAGATATAGATATAATTTGATTAAAAATAAGTAAAAAAAAAAAACCTTCTGGGAAATTTTCTTTTTAAGTGATAGGAATTTATAAGGACTTTTTCTTATATTTTAAATTCCAGAAATTTACCACAAAAGATAAATAAACATTTTATTTAAAAGTGCGTATTCACGTCTAAGGAATGCCGTCAAAAGGCGACGACTCATCCCTCCGTCCGTCGAAAGTTAAAGTTTGGTAAATGTTTGACGGATGGACGGATAAATTGGCCCCGCGATGTGTTGAAGATCACGTGATCTCCGGGCGGACGGATGACTGACGTATGCGACGGACTACGGTGAGTCCAGTCTCAGTCGCCCATAGACTAAGGACGAGGTAGACCGATCTCGCTGGCTGCGCACAACCAGTCTCCGCGTCCCAACGTGTTTAGCGAAAACAGCACGGTTTGTATTTCAGGTTAGAAAACTGATTTTTAATCAAATGCTTTGCGATGTATGTATATTTTCCTTAACATTTGTAATGGAAGTTTGATTAAATTAAAATTGCTAAAAAGTATTTTATACAAATGCACGTCATTAACAAACACTTCCATCACTGTCGACCATGTGACTTTGAGAGTTGTGTATTATTGGGGTAGGTCAATGTTGGGTACATGTGCAGAAGACGAATAAGCGGTCTACCTCGTCTTTAGTCTATGCACTCGCCAGCCGGCAGCCTAGCCAATAGGGAACCTTTCGCACAGCACGCAGTAGCCAGTGAGGCGCAAGGCTCGTTACCAGAGCCTCGCTCAGCCAATCGGGGAAGGGCTACGCTTATATCGAAAGGAAAGCAACGTCATTTCGTATCTGTGGCCAGGCCGAAATTTCGGGAGCGGACGTCGATCGTCTGCCTTCCCGAACCAGGCCTTGGGTCATGCGCACCTTCCTCGGACCGGTAATGCCAACATCGATGCAGTACATACAAAGGCTGTTCACGATAAAGTCAGCACTTTTGAAATCAACCTTAGGAAACAGTCACTGCCCCTGCCTGCATACGATATTTTAACAGGCGCATTGAGCGAAATGCGGCCAGTAACGTTGGTAACGAAGGGTGGAAAGTAGTTCCATATCTTAACGATTTGTGATAACTTAAATTATTTTTTCCCTTTGCGTTTTTTAAAAATGCATCGAAGTGTAAAAATGAGTACGTTTGTAAAACATTTAATTTTCCAATCATTTCACAGTTTCACTACACCGACGCACGGCTAAAGTGACGAGACCCATGGCCATGTTAATTTTACATAAAGAGTAAGACGATACAACGTACTTACAAGTAGATCTCAAGTAGGGCTTTAAAAAGTGCTCATTTTACCGTGAACGGCCTACGCCTCTAGTTCCTCGTGTGGTGCAGTTCTTAGGTCTGGCCATGTGGCCTCGCAAAGACCTGCTATATGGCCTCGCTCATGTTCCATCAGTCTTTTAGTTCCAAATGTTTTCTTGCTTGGTATTCTTCGGTCACGCGTAAAACTTATAACATCTATGTCAAAACATTTATGTTGTATCCATGCTTTGAGGGGCCACAGTGGTGTAGTGGTTACACTACCCGACTCCTACATATGCGAACCAGATTCGATTCCCGGTGGGGTCACTCCTGGATATGCGGGAATCGTGCGGTACGATGCCGCTGGTCGGCCGGTTTTCTCGAATACCTCCCGTTTCCCTCGTCCGGGCATTCCGGCGCTGCTCCATACTCACCTCACTTCACCTTCATTGGTTCTCAAAACCTCGATGTCAAGAGTCGCTCAAATATCTGCACCCTCCAATGCATGATTTGATTACGCGAAAATTTAATATTGTTAAAAATATGTTTCGCACTTTCGTCAATTCTTCGTAATGAGTGCAAACAAAGTGATGCAAGTTTCAGTGATCACAAATTAAAACATTTGCTTTTTTTTTTTTTTTTTCAAGGCTTACTTTTCTGCGGTTAAGCCAGTCAGTTTTTTTCTTTATAATGCATGGGTCAGAAAATACTATTATAAGGTTGTTTTAAAAAGTCTTGAAATACCTTGAACCATCTACAAAATTACTAGTGACAACAAAAATCTTCATTACAACTGCTCACATAATAGAAAACATCTGGCATTCGACCTAGATTCGTAGGCTTGAGTGAACGGGGTTAGCGATCCAGCAAGGAATGATCTCAAGCGGAACAGTGGTTCACCCAAAATTATATAAGTGAGATACGAGATCGCACCTAGTGATATGACTGGCCGTAAACTAGGCATTATATTTTGAAGCAAATAGTGCAGATCTATATTTAAAATAAGATTTTAAATTGGTAAAGTACGCATGTATTCATGCATGCATCGATACTTAAATACATACGAGTTTGTATACGCGTTATGCATATGTATGAATATATGAATTCATTTATGCGTGCGTGTGCGAATTTTCAGTTTCAAGGGAAAGTGCCAACCATTATGAATGAAATATTGTATTTCAGTTCATCGGTATGTTCTGAGGACACATTACGTCATAAATAAAAATATATTATAAGCTGGAATTACGGAAATATAATTCGTGACTTTCTTATGCCAGTTGACGTTAAGAAATTGTAGAGAAATATTTCGCTTTAATTATTTTATATTATCCAAAAAGGGTCGCAACTTGAAATTAAAGCACGCTCTTCGACAATGTGACGTTTGTACGATGGTGCAGTACTTCATCGTAGAGAAACACGGAACACAATTGAATAATTAATATACAGAGTGTTCGGAAATTCAGGGCCCAAACTCCAGGCATAGTTTTTTTTGGACCAATATTAACACGAAAGTCCTGTACACGTATATCCGGAACGCCTGGAGAACAAGGCGGTGCTATCATGCGTGTCGGACAAGTTGCATAGGAAGTAGGCGCGCGACACTGCGTATGTAATAATAAAATATTGTGAGTCTATATTCTATGCAACTTGTCTTACACGCATGATCGCACCGCCTTGTTATGCATGTGTTTTACGCTGCAACTTTGAACAACATTATTTGATATAAAATACGTTTTCTGATACAAGCGTTACTATTGGTCAAAATAAACCAAATGTCTGGAGTTCGGACACTGAGATTCCGAACACCATATATATTACCAACACTAAAATTAAATACATGTGTAAACTCCTTTTATTTTCATGCCATGTTTCTTATGCTTTACACAATAGGTGACTTAATTTTAGCATTACACGGAAGCATATCATTTAGGAAAGTAGATGTAAAGGGGAGGAGTTATTACAATTTTCGTTACCACTAGTGATTGTATACTAAACGTGTTAGACTTCTGTTTTGTCACAAATCGCCTCTTAACACCGCACGTTAATCGCGTCAACCTGTTTATATCAATATTTAGAGGACGGCCAATCACGAACGCGGGGCGAGCGAACTGGAGCCCAGCCGGAGGCTGGAGTGTGGGTCCGGTCTGCGGGTTATTTAGGAGTCGCCTGTGAACCACGTTCATAATTAACGAATGACACGTGCAGGGCGATAATGAATTGCCGCAGACCCGGTCGGGGGCGAAAGTGCAAATTGTGGCACGATGGGGAACACCGCGAACGCGCGCGGGCTGCCTGTTTTATGTGCCCGGTGCAAAGGAGAGCAGGGAAGAGTCAAATACAGGCTCAGCTTAAGACTTTTCAACTGCCCAAAATTCTTTCTGTGTTTTAAAGATATTTTATGGTTTTGTGAAATAATATCAATAAAAATTTTTAAAAAAATGCTAAGTCATTTCAAAAAACAATTTTACATACTTTTTTAAAATAATTGTAACATAGCATTAAATTGTGCAAAACAAGTATTAAAAAGTTATACGAGAAAAATGTTTTATTTCAGACGAAGTGTTACTTGAAGACTTAAGAACACCACAAAGAAATTTCTTGGAAGTCTGACATTGCAAATAGGATTAAACTTCTAGCTGTTTTGAAATTAAAATTTATTTTAAAACAGAAAATAAAATGGTAGTCGAACCATTTAAAGAACATACATGAAATTCCTTTATCTTGATCTAATAATATCAACCATTAACTTGAACTGNGTAGTCGAACCATTTAAAGAACATACATGAAATTCCTTTATCTTGATCTAATAATATCAACCATTAACTTGAACTGTAGCCAAACATGCTTACTATGCAAAATTTTGAAATTGTTATTGCAAAACAAATATAAATTAGAAATCCACTTACTGTAACTCGGGCAATTAATTTTTGTAAATTAATCTGACATGTTTTTTATACTTTTATTACAGTACTATCTGATTTAAAAAACAGAATAATAAAATACCCTGAAAATATAGAAAGTCATTTTTGACACTTGAACGCCCTTACACGAGCATGCAGAAGAGAAAACACTGTGCCGATGCCTTTGATCGTTAATTGTTAAGAATGCTGCGGAAGTAAAGAAGTGTTAAACTCGTTTAAGATAATTTTTTTCTAGATTTTGAGAATATTTTATGGCTTCATGACATTTTAGCCGTTATAACTTAATAAAAATGCAAAATATTTCTTAAAAAATTACTATAACTATGTTTCTATTATCGCAGATAAGAGATGTTTGACAAAATACTGATTTGTGTAGGTTTCAGAATTACTTTGACGCAAAGTTTGGTGTCAGCTTAAGAATATATTGAAGTCACACGAGTTTATTGTGGCAAATTATTTGAAATTCATCACTTGGTTTTCCCGTCACGAAGATTTCACTTAAAGCTATTTTGACTTTAAATTTCATTTCACAAATTAAAATTGAAATACGAATGAACAGAATATNAAGATTTCACTTAAAGCTATTTTGACTTTAAATTTCATTTCACAAATTAAAATTGAAATACGAATGAACAGAATATAAAATTACCAAGAAAATATTCTCATGGCATTCTAATAACATGAAAAATTATTTTGAGCTGTAGCCTAATGTATTTTNAAAATTACCAAGAAAATATTCTCATGGCATTCTAATAACATGAAAAATTATTTTGAGCTGTAGCCTAATGTATTTTTGCTGTTCAATTTTTAAATTCCTTTAGTTTTCAGCATGATACCTAAAGTTTAGTTTATATACTTGTATATCACAAAAACGTATTATATTTTGGTTACAGGTTTTAGTTTCCGTGTATCAATGCATACATTTCTAAAGCATCCACGAAATTCAATAAGAACAAAAAATTTCACGTCACGTTGATTTACGGTACATTATCAAACAAAACGAATGGGCCCTACTACGAAAACATGCCGGATTTTTTTTTATATTACACCAACTACACGTCTTCAAAAGCATGTGCTGTTTGTGCTGCACAAAATGCTCTAAAATAATTTGCACAAACGAAGTGAAACTCTTTGAAAAACGCGTTGTGACGTCACATCCGATTAGCGTTATCAATTTTTCCAGATTTGCTATAAGGGACAATTAAAACAATACGATAAGTGGCATCTAACCTCAATAAAGTGATCAAGGGNTTTTTCCAGATTTGCTATAAGGGACAATTAAAACAATACGATAAGTGGCATCTAACCTCAATAAAGTGATCAAGGGGAAAAAAAAAAGAAATTACAATTTTAAATACACTCTGTAACATGAACATGTCAGTATTATACATAAGTAATTTCTCCCTGAAGATATAAAATAACAAAATATAGTTTGTAGTTATAGCCATAATTCGGTGTGATTTGAACATCTGATTTAATNCCTGAAGATATAAAATAACAAAATATAGTTTGTAGTTATAGCCATAATTCGGTGTGATTTGAACATCTGATTTAATTGACTTTAAAACAGACGATACCGCCACACACTGGAAGAAAAGATAATGTAGACGTCTTGGAAAGTGCTACCTGTCGGCGTCAATTGTAAATATATGCGGCCATTGGGTTAGAGCATCAGAGAAAACATACATGCAATCACGGAAGTGATAAATTATCAACAGTGTGTTTATTAATATTCAGTTTATTTTCGAAGAAGCCTGTTATACGGGATATATATTGTATGACGCCCCGTCACACGTTCATTNATTAATATTCAGTTTATTTTCGAAGAAGCCTGTTATACGGGATATATATTGTATGACGCCCCGTCACACGTTCATTCGGGATAATTCATTCAGTTCCAGTATACGGGAAATCCTTATACTGGCCAGTTGGTAACCCTACACCCGACTGACAGAAGCGCCGTGCTGTGCAGTTTTGTGCAGATCTGGCAGCTTGTGCAGCAGAGAGAAACGAACGTACAGCCAGCAGAGACGGATGGCGGCCGGCAGTTGTTACCGGCGGGCCGTGAAGTTCACTAACTACCCACTACGCGGCAGGAGGGAGGAGCTAAACTGAGACGTGTTTCATCGTCGACCTTGAAGGGGGAACTGAAATTAGGCCTCCGCAGGCGCGTTCCAGCGTGACATGGTTGTGGCGCTCGCACTATTTCCGTGCGGTGGGCGTCGAGGTGCGCGCGAGTACGAACGAGAGAGAGAGAGAGTGGACAAGGAGAGATATATCGCGCCTCACTCTTAGATTCCCGTGGGGGGGGGGGCTTATCAAACAATCTTGTCTCTATTACAATATAGCAATTTTTGTTACGTACCTATTGTCAATGTGTACCTATTCTTTTAACACCAGCGTAACTTCTTGCCTGTTGATGATCAGTAGAAATCTGGCAACAGAGCGCTCCTTGTGCTCTGTACTGCCATCTATAGGCTGTTCAAGGTAAACTGAGCACTTTTCAAACACCTGCTTAACACAGACTTGTTTGCACATTGTGTATTCTTCCACTGTATGTAAAATTAACATTGCCTTGGGCCTGATCACTTTATCTTCATGTGTCGGTCAAGTGAAACTATGACATTAATAGGAAATTGAATCTTTGAAAATATGCTAACACTTACACTAACGCAAGCATAAATAACCGAAAGCAAAATAAATAATTTCAGTATTTACAGATGTTTATGTAACACATTCAATTAAACGTTAAGTCATGAGTTACTTTCACTGCGTCGTTAACAACTCTACTGGATGCGCGCCAGTCAGTAAATCTTAAGCATGGATTCCAAAAGTACTCAGTTTACTCTGAACAGGCCATAAAAGACGACGCACAAATGTTTAATTAGACAACTAGCCATAGGCTGTTCACGGTTAATTAGCCACTTTTAAAACAAAACTTAAAAATAAAAATAACACTACCTGTAACAACGTTTATGCCGTAGTTCTCACTGGCACGCAGATAACTTTTTAAGTTTGTAGCGATTTAATGAAAATACATTCATTTGCAAAAAAAATTATTATCCTGTAGGTAACATCTCAGGGGCACGTAAGTGGGTACAGGCAAAGGATACGGTAGTATGTATACAGAAAACATCAAAATATTGTACCACACCAAGCATATATAGCAGGGGACCAACACTTGAAGATGCACTTAGTACGGCGTTGGACCACACGTAGTACGGAGACCGGCGGTGATACGGTCGGGCATGGAGGCATATGGAAGTCGGATACTCTCCTGAGGAAGATCCTGCCACAGCTGGCGCAACTGACCCTCCAATTACACCGTAGTTGCTGTCTAATCTGATCCCAAACTTTCTCGATGGGCGAGAGATCTGGGGATCTCGCTGGCCAAGAAAGAATGCTGAAATCACGAACCTGCTGTGAGAGGCCAGGCATTATTCTGCGGGAACACGGGGTTGTCAAGCTGCACCAGGAAGGCTCCTTCAATCAACACCATTGGGGTGCCAGAATCGTAGGGAACGGCATTCCTCACAACGATACCTTTATTTGGGGCGATGTGCCGTTCTCACTATGTAGCGTGGATCACGGCGTTGACCAGGATGTCTCCAGACTCGAATTCGGCGATCGCCTGTATCCAAACAGAACCGCGATTCGTCGCTGAACACCACTCGTCGTTTAATTCTCAAGTTTCAACGCTGTCCGTTAGCGGGAGATGGTAACACATGCTCGGCGATGCTCGTGTCGTAATGGTGGACGTCGTAAGGGACGCCGCGATGACAGGTCCCGCCCTCTAGCCGCCTGGATATGGAGCTGGCAAACACATGCGTACTCCCAGCTGTCCCGACATGTCCTTGGTGGTGCGCAGCAACGCCTGTGGAGTGCTTACTGTCTGTCGCGCCATGAAATGATCCGCTGTGGTCGACCTGAGCCTTCTCGACGGTCGTGTGTACCGTCCTGTTCCCACTGCGTCCAACACCGACTCACAGTGTAGGTAGGACGGTTCAAGTGGCGATCAATGGGCCAAAACGTCCAACTTGCCTCTCGGAGGCCGTCGATGAAGCCTGTATCAAACTCATCCAGCTAGTGAAGGCTTGTCGAATGCACCATCGGGGCATGCTGCATGTTCACTGAACTTATTTCTGTTGCTCACACTGCTATTAAGGCCTTATTCAGTGTCTTGCAGCTATGGTTATCCCGTTGTGGCACATCCGCGCGAGCAAACCGCATTAATTGCAAATGGGACTCCTGTCGGTCTATGATGATACTGAGTAACAACCTTCATTGTACTAGCGCAATTCGTTCATAGTGATAGATTTGTTTTGCAAATTAATGTAGTTCTAATACTTGACGTTGTATTGAAAATGTAAACGTTTAAATCTATGGCCTCTGATGGAAATGCGTCTTGTTTTATTGACACAAGATTTCAAATGTGCATATTATCAGCACACGTGCTTTCCTAAATTTTTCACGTTTTCACTGAAATTACACATGAATAAAGCGATATGGTGCATGACAAAGTTAATTTTTCGAATGGGGGAAGGAAACAAAATAAGAAGAATAGTAAATATTAAGTACAGCTTTCGGAAGTTCACAATAAATCCGTGAACAGCCTATATGTGCAGTGACATTTATGAAAAGTTTATTTCAGAAGTGCTAAATTAACCAGAGCCACGTTGGCGCAGCGGCTAGAGCGTCCGTTTCCCACCAAGGCGAACCGTGTTTGCTTCCCAGCGGGGCCACTCCTGGATTTTCGCACGTGGGAATTGTGCCGGACGATGCCCCTGGTCGGCGGACTTTCTCGGAGATCTACTGTTTCCCCCGCCCTTGCATTCCGGCACTGCTTCATATTCACCTCACTTCACCTTCATCGGCTCTCAAGACCAATCCACTCCACTGCTCAATTAGGCGTGAACAACCTACAGTACATTCATTCCCACGCAATTACGCTTCCGTACACTTATCTATTCTGTGCCTATACTCTGACTGTATATCGGAAGCTCGGCCGGGTACATGCAGGCCACCATAGTTATTTCAGGGCTGTTTACAACTTTTCTGAAGCCCTGCTAAAGTTCTACTTCCAGGATATTCCTCCGCCTCATGCAAGCGTAGCTTAACCAAGTGTAGAAAATTACACTAAAGGGACAACGCACCGCATTCGTGCGCACTCAGTTCAATTATCCATGAGAACTATTACTTAGTAGGCATTACTAACACACCGTTTTTCTCCCCTTTTTTATTCAAATTAATTATAAATGAAACATTATTATTTATAGATAAAAGACAGGCAAAGCTTCAATCCAACCAAAAATAAGATACTCTTATTTAAAAAAAGTATAAAAAGCTTGTGATGCATGATAGTTTAGGAAACAACCAATCATGTCATACATGGGGTAATTTTTTAAAGGTTTTATTAAGAAATTGTGAAGAAACAAACTTTCAAAAAATCACCCCATGTACGACGTATTTGGTTCTTTTCTAAACATATTATGTATCAGAAGCTTTTTATACTTCTGTCAACGTAGGAGTACCATATTTTCGGTTAAATTTAAATTATATTCTAACCATAAATTATAGTATTTTATTTATAATTAATACGAATAAAAGAGGGACAAAATAGATGCGTCAGTAATGGCTAGTAAGAAATAGTTCTCACGCAAAATTATTACGTAACCGAGTGCGCACGAACGCGGCGCGTCGTCTCTTTGGCGCAATTTTCTAGTTTCGGTTAAGATTTGTTCGCACGAGGCGGAGGGATATCTTGGATGTAGAACTCTTAAGCAGGGCTTCAGAGAAGTTTGGAAGCAACCGCGAGCGAGCGAGACGCACTGCAGCTTGTCGACGGCGGAAGTATTGCGGGAACCGCAGTCCGACGACGTGGGCGGCCGAGTGCCACCTTCGTTACGTCATTTGCGACACCTGCCGTCCAATTACCGCGTCGTCGAGCTGCGTCGCCATCCCCCCCTCCCCTTGCACCAAATTAAACCTCGTGCGTTACTCAGCAAATTATTTACATCACGGAAGAATTAGGCCCGACGATCCGGCGGCATCCGCCAGTTTGCGGCTGAACTAACACTTTTCCGAATTGTATCCTTAACTAAACGCTTACTTGCCGGGGACTGGCGTTCAGGGAAACTGATATTTTTGTTTTGTTTTATACATATTAGTAGGGGTATTGATATTTCGCGAAAATATTTCGAGACAAGATACAGTCCAAATCACTGTAGCGTCGTCCAGCTTCTTTGATTGGCTAAAAAATGTTCTGGTCCGTGTTAACAGTTTGCGCACGAATCACGAAGGTTCAGTGCCGGAGGTACTTAGTCCTGAGTGGCTTGGTCAAAGACGGACACGGCACCAGCGGCCAATGGAGGTATAACAGCTGAGGTGTGTGTGTATAGTATTGAAGTATAATGTGTGCTCCGATTTTTACGCGAAAAGTCACTGGCCCTACACATTAGTGTAGTTCATTCACGGATACCTCCAACTTTTCTGAAGCCCTGCTAATAAGTTTCTACTTCCAGGGAATTTCTCGGCCTCATGCACACAAATATCAACTACGCCTATAAAATTACACAAGATGGACAACGCACCACATTCGTGCGAACTCAGTTTAATAATATTTTGCATGAGAACTATTTCTTACTAGCCATTACCAACACTTTTTTCCCCCCTTTTTTGGTTAATATTAATTGCAAACTAAAGACTATAATTTATAAATAAAATTTAAGTAAAATCACAGTTTAATAAAACATAAGATCCTTTATGTTTACAGAAGAATAAAACGCTTGTGATAGATGAAATATTTAGAAAACAACCAAACACGTCGTACATGGGGTAATATTTCAAAGGTTTTATTCGAAAAGTGCGAAGAAAACTTGAATAGACTCGAATATGAAGACTTTGCATGAGTCACAGAATATTTCAGCAGTAAATCCCCGTGTACACAATGGAAGACATATTGCACTTTGAGGATATTTATGCTTGGCACTGTACACCACATAGAATCAGCAGCTTGTGTTTTAAGCGTATTACTCGTGAGAAACCTTGATTTCTTGCATTTTCCGCACCTCTCATTGGCGAATGGTTAATGCTGATCTAGGCTGTTCACGGTAAACTGAGCACTTTTGAAATATTTGCTTAATATCTAATTGTACGCATGTTGTGTATTCTTGCGCGTTGTGTAAATTAAACACTGCCATAGGCCTCATCACTTCATTGATGCGTCGGTCAAATGAAACTGTGAAATTATCAGAAAAGTAAATAATTTACAAATCTGCTAGTTTTTATACTTAGACGCATTAAAAAAAACATTAACCGTAAGAAATCATTGAAATTATCACAAATGTTAACCTAACATTTTAAATTTGAAGTTAAGACATGGAACTACTTTTCCTCCATCATTTCCAACTTTACTGGGCGTATTTCACTCAGTGCGCCCGTTAAAATAAATGCGGGTAGAAGCGGTGAATTTTTTAAATGTTGATTTTCAAAAGGGCTCGCTTTATCGTGAACAGACTATCGCCGGTCACGCTGTACCACAGAGTAGATAAGTAAAGAGACGAAATGTCATGGTGGCTCCTTTGACAAGGGCGTACCCATTCACTGATTGGCTGCGCGAGTCTCTGGAAAAAGGGCCTGGTGTCTTATTGGCTACTGCGTACTATGAAAGGTTCCCTTTTGGCTGGGCTGCCGCGCCGGCTGGCAAGTAAATTACAAGGCGCTGGTTGGCGAACGCCCTTCTGGCATTTTGCTAGCCAGTGACGCCATTGTTCGTTGTATAAGCGGCTGTTTTACCTCTGTACTTTAAAGAATTCTATGCCCGAGTGTAGCTAACTAGAGCAACACTCGTAAAATTATCCCCTAGCCACAAAACAAAACACATAACGTGTCCTAAGATAGTCGCACTTTTTTGTTAATTTTATCAGGTCGACGACAAATTCGTACATAAAAATTTATTAGTTCAGTTACCTAAATCATGTTACGTACGAGAAAATATTTTACTCGAACATGGCGAACGTTATACTCTGTTGGCTCTTGGTTGGCTAATAATAAACGTCTAGTGTGGTGTTGGTTAATTAGGACGACGGTAAGTGAGAAGAGAGACCAACAGTATATTGTATCCTTGCAGTGGTGGTTAAAGGTGACACAAGTGTTGGTACAAGCGCCGAAGTGTTAAAACACTTAAGTTTCTGACAATATTACAGCGTTCTTAATCGAGAGAGGGAGAGTGGGGTGGAGAGATTTGGGCGGATCTTAACACAGAGGTCTCGAGGGCCGACGAGGGTGAAGTGAGGTGAGTATGGAGCAGCGCTGGAATGCAAGCGCGGGGGAATCCTCGAGAGAAACCCGCCGACCAGCGGAGTCGTCCGGCACGATTCCCACACGCGAAAACCCGGGAGGTGGGAGGCGAGTAGTCTGACCACTACACCACCGCGACCTCCAACTTGTTCGACAAATGGGTGATAATAATTAGTCCCACGCTAACGTTCAGTATTACGTGTGGTGGAAGAGTACACAGCGGGTTGAAAGAGAAAGTAAGCATGGCCTCCAAATTAACGTTTTCCGTTAGCCGTGAACAGCAAAGCTAATGCAGGTTAGAATGCGCACGCCACATGCGCGGAAACCAATTTGCATATTACAGCACTGAACGACTGCTTACCGTCGTGCCTGTCAAAACTGCGTGGCTTGGACAAGTTTCAACATACTATTTACTTAAGTGCATGCTGTGAAATATTACTATGTTTACTTTTATTATGACAGAATCCTGATGCAATAATGACGTAGCAAAATTCAGCAAATAGTGTTTTATGAAGCGACGTATCTGTTGAATTAACCAAATGGAAACAAACGTCATATTACTTTTCGAAAACACGATTTTGACAGTATTGTTGGCAATTATGAGGCAGTGTTCCAGGATATGCACAGAGGACCGTATTCAGTCTAACTCGTTTTCAGTTTATGCCGTAAGTCAACAGTAATATTTTTCGTAGTCGACGATCAGCAAGGCTCGCAAACACCGTGAAGAAATTACTTAGATACCAATGTTTTTTACATTTGTGATCAAAAATTTATTTCAGTACAACTACTATTTGTGACTGAATGTTCATAATGTGCATCATTTTCGTGTAGGTTATTTCACTGGTTATTGCCACCAAAGGTTATTATGTTAATTTTATAGCACACTAAATACGATTCACTCATAACATTTACCTTCTAACGACATGTACATTGAAGAAATTGAAATAATTTTGTGCACGTAAAGCGGCGGTATTTTGCATAGCAGTAAAAAAGGCAACGTTTCCAAAACTTGCCGCATGAAGAATGCAGGAATGACAAAGCTCGGCTGTTCCTCACCACTTTACATTGAACACAAATTATTCCCACGCTTCGGCAATTATTTTATTTCCTACAAAGATACTCGGATTTTGGAAACGTCAAGGAAATATTGGATCTTACAATAACTTTCATGACGACCTAATTGTGTAGATGATCTGAATGTAAGCTCACGGTGCGAGAGGTCCTTGGTTCAAATACCAGGTAAGGCCCTCATAAATACACCGTATTTAGATATAAATAAAATTTAAGTGGAATGGACTGAAGTGGGGGCCCTATGGTTAAATATACTAACGCATAGACAAGGGGCGCGGTCGTTAATAAACTTGAACCTTACAAAAAAGAAAATGCATGGATAACCGACAAAAAAAAAAATCGAAAGGCGCAGTGAACATCAAAGGGCGAAGGAGTTGGCGGGTACGCGAAAGGGTGAAACCATATTTAGACGTTGTGTTCGCTGGAAAAAAAATAATGGTACTTGCTGAAGGTAGCTGCGTTTCCCTTCATTCTTTTTCTCCTCTTGCAATCTACACGCGGTTAACTTTTCCTTCGTCGGCTGTACCTCGTTTCACTCCAACGAAGTGCAAGGCCACATTTACCGCTGGCGTGCAGGCTGGAAGGAACTCACGAACGCACTCTTTCATCTTTATTTCGCCCCGTAATCCCCTGCTTACAAGTGATATACCGGCACAGCGAGTGGGCTGCGACCTTTCAACGGGCCAGGATTTGGCTTTGCGGAGCCTGCCATAGCGATAGTAGTGCACTTCAAAGTGCCTTTTATCGTGAACGGTTGAGTTCTCCGAGCAATTCCGCGAGCACTCCTGCCTAAAAGTCTTATGCGCGGTGTTCACATAGCTCAGCGTTTCATGGCCGGCGCATGCGCCAGCGGTGGTTGGAAAACTGCGACGTGAATAATTTAGGCCGTTCCGTTTGAAGTAATGACCGCCTCCGAGTCGTAGGGAGTGAGGCAGGGTATAAGCTGTTCGCGGTTAAACGAGAACTTTCGAAGTCCGTATCTCCATTTAAAGAATGCTCCTTCCAGAGAGCACTCTTTCGCACGACCGGGCGAGAGCACCTTCTACGCGGTCTCTCATTCTATCACTCTGTGACATTGAGACAACCACTTTCGTTTCTCCTCGACGCTGATACCAAACAGGTGCGCAATCATATTAAGTTAAAATCATGGTCATAGCTATCAAAATAATTTATATATATATATATATAAATCACAAATAATTATAGCAGTATCAGGATAATTGTTAGCGTATAAAATACTATTGTTTTTATTTGTATATCACCTTCATGTTGCAGCAAAGTAACAAAAAATACAAGCCTTCGTCAGAAATCCTTATTTATATTTTTTTTATAAATTCATGTTACAGGAGTGATTTCGTTGAATCAAACCGTGGAAATCATTCCCTTATAGTTAAAATGCGACGTGGTTTTGGCCTAATAAACTACTATAATCTTATTCTAACACGAAAAAAAAATGTAAACAAATATGACGCGTGGTCAGAGAGTGCGAGAGAGAGAGCCAACGAGTACACAACTTCGTGCTCTCTCCATGCACTCGCGATGACCAGAGTGCGTTCTCTCTGACGTAATAACGACGTGGTCGTGAGAGCAAGAGCAAGAGCAAGAGCAAGAGCAAGAGCAAGAGCGAGAGAGAGAGAGAGAGAGAGAGAGAGAGAGCTCTGACACAACTGAGACACGGTTGAAAGCCCTGCTTAAGGGCCGCGGTCGCACGTGACCCAGAACTTCTTCGCTTCAAATATACTCGGCATTGCACGCGGCCACACTAGCTCCGAGTGCGTTCCGATCACAATCACTTCTTGTTCGAACTAAGGTTGGTAAACCTCATTCAAAGAAAACAGGCTGTGCAAGTACATTGGGAACGACGTTTATTCTGTGTTGCGCTCTCATTGGCTGCTAACAAGTAAATAGAAAGTATAATTGAAATAACTGATTTTGGCGGAAATTTCTGCATTCGTTGAAATAAATAGTACCACTCATTAAGGTGGAGTATTTTATTAATTGTATCCAAACTTATTTTATTTTTATTGTATCAGTATAGCCAATAATGTTCTTTTTTTACCTAGATTACTATTTATTTTTTAACGAATGCAGAAATTCCCGCCAAATTAAGCCATTACAATCATACTTTCTACTAACTTCCAAGCAGATGATGATAGCGCAACACAGTATTAATGTAGTTATTTTTATAAGGCAATACAAGTCCTATTATTGCAAATGGACAAACATGATGAGCCCACAAAAAAAAATTTACGTATTTTCGTGGACTTGTGAAAATTACGGTATTACTATAAACTCTTTAAGTTTCATCCAAAAATAATTTTTCATTTACTGTGTAAGCACGTAAGAAGCGAAGGCTAGTCAGTATGCATGCACTTTACAGCCCCCTCCCCCCCCCAAAGAAGAAATGGCGTGGCGGTTATTTTAATGTAGGCGACCCCATTCTCTGATGCTGGATTTACAATACCACGACGAACATGCTCCAACAATCGGACACGACATGTCCATCCGACAATATCCGCCCCCAATATGTGTTCAGTGTTTACAATACTCTGACAGTTCCCATCCGACAAGCGTATCGTAGCTGTCGGCAAATATTAAAATGGCCAGTGCTGTGCTATACTTTCTCGTTGGAATGCATATAAATCACAATAATTTTACACTATTTTGTTGTGAAAACAGTTGAAAGCTATCTAAATATACTATTATCCATCAATATTTATTTCCGTCACATCACAACCAGGCATCTTTCTTTTACACAATAATCAGTATATACCTGTAACATATTTTCAGAGTGAAATTTCCCACAGCAGTGACATATGCACGACATTTTGTTTTATAAGGCTGTGCTTATGTTATTATTTATACTGCCCGCTCGGCGAGCCCGACTACGACAAAAGTAGAAATAGAATCTGCTTTTGTCGGCCTGTCAGAGCCGTGACTTTGTCGGGGTGACCTTGCTTCTGATTGGCTGTTGAAATATTTACGTCGGTGTCGGGGCTGTGATGTCGGACTGTCGTGGCATTGTAAATCCAGCGTAAGTGTCTGCGCGAAGCTCTGGGGACGGTTCTTGCGTCTGGTTGGCTACTGTATGATGCAGAATGTTCTCTATTGGCTGTACTGATTGGCGAACGGCGTCCCAACATGTTGCTGTCCAGTGCTGCCAACTTGTTGGCGTGTGCGGCTGGAGTTCGCGGTACAAGATAACGTTTCACATATGTATTCTTAAGTATAGGCTATTCACGGCAAAGTGAGTAATTTTTTCAAGGCCCTGCTACTTTTTTCCTTTGCCCAAAATTTTTTATCTTTCTGCCACTTTTAAATATAAACATTGCCCACGCGACTAATAAACAACGTGTAAACATTTCACCACTCTCAAAAGTTCACGCCTGAAGCTGAAATAAACACATTTATTAATGGTTAATGACTGTTCGGAGGACCTTAAAAAGTGCTCACATAAGCACGAATAGCCTATACCATAGGGGAATTAACGGTGTGTACTGCGAACTCAAGCCACACACGCCAGCAAAATGGACTTGACGGCCAGAAAAATGGCGGAACGTTGTTCACCAATCACCCTGTGGGAAAAAGGCCGCGGTGGTGTAGTGGTTAGACTACTGCCTCCCAACAGGAGGAACCAGACTCGATTCCCGGGGCCTCCCCTCCCCCCAACTCCGGATTTTTGCATGTGGGAATCGTGACGGACGATGCCGCTGGCCGGCACGATTCCCACATGCAAAAATCCGGGAGTGACCTCACCGGAAATCGAACCCGGTTCGCCTAAGTGGGAGGTAAGTAGTCTGACCACTACACCTCGACCCTGTAACTTGGTTTAGGAAACAGCCAAGATAATCATACATAGGGTCTTTTTCCGAACGTTTGATTTAAAAAAAAGTGCGAGGAAACTGCGAATGCGCTATAGCTACTAGCCGCACCGGCTGGATTTGGCTACGCAGAGTCCTTTGGCCGCGTGTTATTGGCTCGTGTTCCGCCGCGGCGCGCGCCAAATACACTGCGGTGCAGTCGTTAAAGTAAAAACAGGTTCGCACGCAGCTGTTTGAGACTTGGAGCTGGTGTAGGGGCCGCGACACGAAACACGGCTACAAAGCGGGAACTCACGGGCCGCAGAGAGAGAGAGAGAGAGAGAGAGGGAGAGAGAGAGAGGGAGAGAGAGAGAGGGAGAGAGAAAGAGAAAGGGAAAGAAAGAGGGAGAGAAAGAGAAAGAGAGGGAGAGAGAGAAAGAGAGGAAGAGAGAGAGAGAAAGAGAGAGAAAGAGAGAGAGAGAGAAAGAGAGAGAAAGAGGGAGAGAAAGAGAAAGAGAAAGAAAGAGGGAGAGAAAAAGAGAGAAAGAGGGAGAGAAAGAGAGAGAAAGAGAGAGAGAGAAAGAAAGACAAAGAAAGAGAAAGAGAAAGAAAGAGGGAGAGAAAGAGAGAGAAAGAGAAAGAGAGAGAAAGAGAGAGAGAAAGAAAGAGAAAGAAAGAGGGAGAGAAAGAGAGAGAGAAATAGAAAGAGAGGGAGAGAGAGAGAGAGAGAGAGAAAGAGAGAAAGAGAAAGAGAACACTGATTCGCGTCCAGGGAAGTCTTCCGATACTGCGGATTCTGACCTGGGACCCAGTTCTCAGGATCTTGCGACTTAAGGCGTCCGTCTACTGGCGCGAGAACTGGATTGCAGTTTATTCGTAAAGCATGTTCGCGGTATGAATTAAACCTTCGAATAATCGACCTATGCATGACAGGCTTGGCCCTTTCTCAAATATGCCATGTATCAGAACCATTTTGTAATCCCAGTTGACATCGAATAAATGCTGTATAAATGAGAATGCTCGAAACTCGCTGATAAAACTGGCGAACGCGACACGCGCATTCTAGCCCCGTTAGACTCCTGCTATAACTCCTAAATAGTGTACAAGATATGGGGCAAACATAGATAAATTATTAAGGTTTATTACCATCATGTGGATGCGACGTGTACTATCCTTAACTCATTACAGAACATATAATGCGTTATATTCCATTAAATTAAATTGCGTTATTATTTTAAAATATGACACAATACGAAATAAAATTTTTCAGTATTCGACAATGCACTCAAAGTGTTTACATTTATATGCGCACTGTTCTTGTCGCATTCAGAGTTTTTTCTTGGTGTTTGTAATATGGTTCTTCATATCGTTCATTCACATAACATTTTATCTACAAATTTAAATTTTTGTCATAAAACAGATCCCTGCAGCCATCACAAATTACTGCCTTCTGTCGACGAAAGTTCTTTATTAACTAATGTTTGACACCATTTATACTTTCTTGGAGATATGTTTTTAAAAACATTGCATATGACTAATATAATTTTTCCATAAATTGGATGGTTCTTTATTGGGATAGATCATAATAATTTTCTCCATCATAATATTTGGAATAAATGTACACTTGATTACGAGTAGCATTCAAGGACGAAAGGTGTCTTCTGCAGCTATCATGCTTGAGTTTGGAAATTGCCCACCTTGCAACTTTGGGTTCAGAATTTGCTTTTGTGATATCAATTTGAGGTGTCTAAGAATACCGATTTTATGTTCAAATTCAAAATTTTTGTCTTCTGGCGTATTAAAATCTAATTTGTAATAACACATCTTAATTTGTTATGAAATTTGTTCCATCGGAGTGATATTGTTATCGACCTTACACCTTACAACAGGAAAAAAATTTTCAGTGCAGTCTTGAGTGAAGTGTTTGTAAAGAAAAACTGTATCTCCTGTGCAAATATTGCCAAAGTAGTTAAAGAGCAGCGACATTTTCAACCTAACCTTGAAAATATGCCAGATTCGTGTAACTCTTGTTTTTGAAAAATTTAGTTTTTCAATATAAATTAACGCGTTCGTTTAGAAATTTCCAGTGTGTAGCATTTTATTTTAATGCAGTTCGGTCAACTTTGGTAGATGTTAATAAATATGATTTGAAACAATCAAAAAGAAATTCCATCATCCCTAAAAATTTAGCTCTTTAAACACTTTCACCTATCATAGAATTAAGTGAAACGGGAATAACGATCCCTTCTATCACTGAATGACTTAGCACTATAGCTGCCAAGCATGTTCTCATTAGAGAAAGGGGAGGCAAGTCCAACCATTTCTTAGTTAGCTTTGATGCCAAACGTGGTTTCATTTCTTTGTATTTTACGTAAAAATCTAATTTATATATTCCCAAGACCTTTTCTATAGCCTTTCTGAATGTCAAATACTTTGAAATTGTTTATTGTTGATTTAAGCTGATACGGGGGATCGTGAAATACGTATAACATTTACGATTTAACTTAAATGTACGACTTTTCTTCCGTTACATCAAACTAATTTCTAATTTATAAGTTCCTGGGAGCTTGATCAAAAACTGAAGCTGGAGGGAAATATTCACTGTTTTGCTACAGTTGGAAAAAATATATATCGCTCTGAAAAAAAAACAGCAAAGAACCTAGTGCTTGTTTAAATCAGCATCAGGGAAGCATACACATGTTTTACGTACTTTAAACTGGCAATAACAGCAGTTTTGAATAATAATTTATACTTGAATTTGGAAAGTACATATTTTTGTCTCTGGGAAACAAGAAAGTGATTTAGAGAGATTTTTAACATTATAAAACATGTAGCCATAAACGCACCATTTACAGTATAAAGAATGATTCTAAAATCATGGGACAAACATTGATGGGTGGTAGAGCTCACTAAAAAAAACAATTATTGTATAGGAATATATGGGCGGAAGTGACGCNAAAACAATTATTGTATAGGAATTTATGGGCGGAAGTGACGCGTTGAGGCACAAACACAAAAACATAACACATTAAAGGAATCATAAAATGTTCATTAGCAGCATACTTAATGAGTGATTCTGTACAGAAAATGTTAAAACAGTTGCTGAAAATGCATCCACCAACAGTCTCGCATGCTTGGCGACCTCTACATATGGCGTGATTGGCTGACAATGGTGGCGTGCGTGAAATACCCGGCGTATTTGAATCTGTTCGCCAATCACTCCACCGACGCTACCAAGCTTGCATTACTGTCAGTGGTAGNACCAAGCTTGCATTACTGTCGGTGGTAGTAATTTTGAGCAATTATCATAAAAATTGCTGTAAAAAGGCATTTACGGTGACGTTGTAAATAAACAATGTGTTGCATTTCATGTGTTATTTTGTGTTTGTGCCTCAACGCGTCACTCCTGCCCATCTATTCCTATACAATAATTGTTTGTTTTAGTGAGTTCTACCACCCCTCAATGTTTGTTCCATGATTTTAGAATCATCCTGTATAACCGGGAGTGTTCATCAGTCCATCGCTGACAAATAGTGCGCTCATCGCGTTCGCCAGTAAATGCATTGAGAAAGCACGAAGTTTTGCGTTTTATAAGTTCTACAGTATTTGATAAAATATTTCATTTTTGGGTAAAAATAAATTTTACTAATATTTTATTTATAAATTATAATATTTAATTTAATGTTTATATGAATTAAAACAGAGAGAATATAGGTGTCTTGGTAATGCCTAGTAATAAATAGCTCTTATTCAAAATATTATTAAGCTGAGTGTGCATGAATGCTGTGCGTTTTCCCTTCAGCGTAATTTTCTAGACTTGGTTAAGCATTGTCTACACGGGGCTGATTAACATGAAAGTAGAACTTTAGCAGGGCTTCAAAAAAGTTGAAAGTAACCGTAAATGTAATACACGTTTTGAAAACAAGCTGTTCCACGTGTTCACAGTCGGTTTGCACACTATAAAAGAAATAACACTCCACACTTTGGCTGAATACAACCTTCAACTTATCACGCTTATTGCAAAAGTTATTTTGAAGGTCTTGAGCATGGCCAAATATGATATTTTCAGGCTGTATTAGATTTCTATATTATGATTATAGTCCATTCGTAGTTTCTTCGGATATTTAGAAACAAACCTTTGAACAATTATGCTAGGAGTAACACGTCAACCTGTTTGTTTGAAATAATTTGTATACCATATATATATATATATAACTGTGATTAACTCTTAAAAAATTGTATTCTTGAATAAATGAAACTTTAACTAAGTATCTTCTATAACTTTTAATATTTATTTCGTATTCATAACGAATTAAAAACAGCGAGAGTAGCGATGTGTTGGCTACGGGTAGTTAATAAATAGTTCACAGTTAAAATATTGTTTTAACCTAGTTTTTTGGTAGGGCCTATGCTATTTGTAAATTATACATTGCCTATTGAAATATTTAAGTTTTTAGGTAGCACTGATGGAAATATATTTCCTTGTTACTGTAAAAAATATCAGCGCAAATTACGGTGCGTAGGCCCTAGTGAAATGGTGTTTTTTTTTTCGTCCGCGGAAGGAACGAAAGACGGAGCGGAGCTTGTCACTCTCTCTCTCTCTCTCTCTCTCTCTCTCTTTTTCTCTCTCTAGGGAAATTTCGCACCCCTACTAGTAGCAGGAAAATTATACATGTTTTCAATTTTAGCATATTTCATTCTTAATACAGGAAAAATAATGATTTATGAATTTGTATTTTAAAACTGAAAAGAGATTTTAATTTTTGAATACTTAGTATAATATATTATGATGTGATGTAGGGAAGATTACAAGTCCAAAGTTGGCAGAAGTGGTGACTGGCGACATAACATGGCGTGTTGCTTGTGGATGAATGACGTGTTAACAAAAAAATTACCACATGAAGTTTGTACACGTTGTGTATTTTGAACTTACCTAGGCAAGTTACGATGTGATTAATTTGTTTTCTACGACAGGAATAAATATACTGTAACGTGTGTCGTAACCGCTGTGTGTGAAAGAGTATTGCTGCCTTTACGTTACGCTGGACCAGTGTGCGTGTGATTGAAAATATTGGACGTGCGAAATGTATAAGTTTTAACTGGAAACTGTTTTTATGACGAAATTAATCATCTGAAAGTCACGTCTGTTTATTTATCACAACTTTGTAACTTTGCCTAAGGTGTTTGAAACACAATTGTGTAACGTGAATACGTTTATGTGATTTGAATGTTTGCCACAATCTCAACAAAATACCAAGCTCAGCTAGAAAATTTTAAATTAATAATAAATCAACCTAGTAAAAACTAAGTACCTATGCAGATAAATATAAGCGGAATAAAAGTTACGGTAGGAAAATATTCGTGTGCATGTTCACCACTATATTTCATGTTTGTCGCTGCTACGTACAAAAACTAAGCGACGCAAGTTACATGCTTGAATTTACTGTCTTTTTCGTTGGAATGTTTGCTCCTTCGTAACAGTTTACGAAGTGCGCAACACGGACATCCCCGTCTTCAATCGATAACATTGAAATAATAACAATAACAGACACGTTTCCTCCGTCTAATTATTTTTGGTACTGTATTATATTTCCACTTAAAGATGTATGGTGCACGAGTATGTGGTCGCAAAAAATAGTTCTACAATTCAACACAATTCAAAGTTATCATTCAATGAAACACCAATAACTGAAAGTCATTTTATAAACGGTTAGAACCATCCAGTTAAGTGGACTTGAGACAACTGTTTGGGTTAATATTTATAGTCTTGTCTGTGGGCACGACGCTAGGTATGCCTCGTATTTCTTACACTCTAGAGCGTAGAATTTTCGATATTCTATACATAATATATTATATGTAAAATATTTACACCAGTATTAACGAAGTAGATATATATTTAATTATTTTAAAAAATGTTGAAGTGCTTGGGATCGAACCACCGCCAAAATTACACACAGTCCTTGGATGGGACGGCCAAGAGCAAATTACGTGAATTGGATGGCCAAGAGCAAATTACACACAGTACGTGAATTGGATGGCCAAGAGCAAATTACACACAGTACGTGAATTGGATGGCCAAGAGCAAATTACACACAGTACGTGGATGGGACGGCCAAGAGCAAATTACACACAGTACGTGGATGGGACGGCCAAGAGCAAATTACACACAGTACGTGGATGGGACGGCCAAGAGCAAATTACACACAGTACGTGGATGGGACGGCCAAGAGCAAATTACACACAGTACGTGGATGGGACGGCCAAGAGCAAATTACACACAGTACGTGGATGGGACGGCCAAGAGCAAATTACACACAGTACGTGGATGGGACGGCCAAGAGCAAATTACACACAGTACGTGGATGGGACGGCCAAGAGCAAATTACACACAGTACGTGGATGGGACGGCCAAGAGCAAATTACACACAGTACGTGGATGGGACGGCCAAGAGCAAATTACACACAGTACGTGGATGGGACGGCCAAGAGCAAATTACACACAGTACGTGGATGGGACGGCCAAGAGCAAATTACACACAGTACGTGGATGGGACGGCCAAGAGCAAATTACACACAGTACGTGGATGGGACGGCCAAGAGCAAATTACACACAGTACGTGGATGGGACGGCCAAGAGCAAATTACACACAGTACGTGGATGGGACGGCCAAGAGCAAATTACACACAGTACGTGGATGGGGCGGCCAAGAGCAAATTACACACAGTACGTGGATGGGGTGGCCAAGAGCAAATTACACACAGTATGTGGATGGGACGGCCAAGAGCAAATTACACACAGTACGTGGATGGGACGGCCAAGAGCAAATTACACACAGTACGTGGATGGGACGGCCAAGAGCAAATTTGCAAGAATCAGATAATTTTAGTAACCTCAATAACTATCAAGCTGTTTCACGTTTCGATTTTATTTCTGAGTTTAATTAATTCTCTCCGGAGAGCATCCAGTGTGCTGAATAAACGTGTACGGACCGATTTAGTTTCGAAACCACAATCTCACTTTGGAAGGTAGCTAGCTATTCTTGAATGCCATTTTTGAAATGTGGAATCTTTGTGTGATTATTTTCTCGATCACGAATTTTGTTTACGAGGTGGTGGGATACATATACAAGCAATGTACCGATAATACGCAAGCTTTAAAAGCGCCGCCTCAATGGAGCTGTTCGGCGCTTTTAAAGGTCCAGGAGCAAGCGAGTGATAAGGGCGATACTGACACGTGCAGCTTGCGCCCAATCAGTCTTTAGCGTAAGGCGCTGAACTGGCATGCAGTTCTTCCGTCGTCCGGTGGTAAATGTGGGACTTGAAGCGGTGACCTGATAATTTCATTGCTGGGAATTGTGAAGCAAATTTCAATGCGTGCCTCTTTAATATACTGCTTACAAAAAGTTCAACACATATAAGAATCCAGGATGTTGTATTGAATAAAAGTAGTTTACATTTCATGTTGTACCCCTAATAGCACATAAAGTGGAAAAAACACAATACTCGTTTACACCTTCCCAATATGAAACAAACCAAAGGCATAAACTGAAAAACAACTTAAACAAAGGAACATCATCAGTTTCAATAACAACAATAGTCTTCTCAGATGCACTGACAAACATCAATAACGTGTAGAACTTCCACGATTCCTGAGGCACGCTTGTATCCGACGAGGCATGCCGAATACAAGATCTTCAAGTATTTCCCGAGGCAAATTGTGCCATTCCTCAATTGCGGCTGTTTTTAAGGCCTGAGGCTGAACCTGCTGTGTTTGTGTACGTGCAATACGCATGTCGCATGAGGAGAGGACGCCAACGTGTGCACGATTCACACGTAGGTACGATACACTCCTACTAGCAACATAATTATTACATATTCGTTGGCGAACAGGGAATATGCTNACACGTAGGTACGATACACTCCTACTAGCAACATAATTATTACATATTCTATGGCGAACAGGGAATATGCTGAACGTTTTGTGAGCAGTAAATTTTCACGTGTTTTCGAACTTGAATATTATGAGATACGACCGTGTGAAACAGCAGTTTTTAACTGTGTTTGAGGGCTCGGAAACAGCATTTCTAATATGAATGGTATATTGGTAGTGTGATTCTTCCCGTGTCTGAAGTGTGTTGTCTTTTCGTACATCGGTATAATGGGAATACGTTTAGTAGTGTAACGTATGATAATCTGGTATTTTTGCCCCCTTAAAATTTTTTTACTTTATTTTCACTGGAAATTTATGATTTATATTTAATATTTGCATGATAGTTCTATTGGCAGAATTCTTTTTTATTTAGTTACTTTATGAGTTTGTAATGTTTTGCAAGTGTTTGTTTATTTTATTGTTTACATCTTTAATTACAGTTTTAGAGTCGAGTATGACCACAGATTGAAATATTTTCAGAATTGTTCAATTAATTTAATATTTTAATGCAGCGTTTTAGATAGCAGTGTTAATCAGATTGCTAAATGAAATATTTTTAAATGTAAACATTGATCGATAGTTGGCAGCATAGTACAAACTCGACTGTGTTGAAAAATTATCTCTGTCATTGGAACTTTTAAGTCGTCATATTGGAAACTGAAGCTCATCAAAAATATACTGAAAAAAATGTTATTTAAAGTGGATCCTATAGGCAAGATTTATCCAGGACATTATTTTATGCCGCCGGTGTGTGAGCGACGTAAAATAATAATGCCCAGATAGTCAATTTCCAGAAAAGGGCTATCCGAGTTGATGCATGTCCGGTTTGATAGCAATTAAATTGCTATCATGAACAACGATATCTTCTTGCTCCAGAATAACTACAGTTACAGATAAGTGAATACTGAAATAAGTTGCAGACGGCAGTAGCCCGAAATAATATGTTTTCTCCAATTTAGTCTTCAAGAATTCTGCATAACCCTTTCTTATAGAAAGGGTTATGCCTTGCTTGTAAAATTTGCCTACACTTCCTTCAGAAGTAGAGATCTAATGCTTCTACCTAAATATTTTATAAATTGGAGCCACTGAGGCCAGAAAGGGTATTTGCTGATTAATGGAGTAGAACCGAGTGAGACTTTTTTGTTTATTGGTTATTGAATAATATTTCCCTGGTGTGAAAAAAATAACTTACACTGCCAAATGTCAACTGTAATTACAATTATATTCTGAGTTGAGTGTTTTGAAATAAACTGCACGTACTCTTATATCTGAACATTGATTGCTTATGTTTATTCACTAAAATGCAATAATTAAACGCTCCTCAATAATTAAACTTCTTTATTGGTTGGTAGTTTGCTCAGTAGTGGTATATATTTTTATTATATTTATATTTTTGATTATTACTGATACATTGTTAATATGATCATTATACTACAAGTTTCACTATTATCTTCACTGCAATATAAAAGTCACCTTTACGACAGCTTGGTTCGTTAACAATTACTCCCGGATAATCACACATACCCTAATACACAACACGTATATTCATTTCAATGGCAACCCACGTGGTGAATTAATATATTCATGTCAGTGCCTACCAACGTGGGGAAATATTAAACATATTAAACTTGGTTTCTACGCATAATAACATACATTTCAGTAGTTTCGCGAAAGGAAAAAATTCCGCTCCCAAACATTTTAAAACGCAATTGAAACGCCTGACAGACGGTATAATAAATGCTACGAAAGGCTAAAGACGTGTAATCGGCTTGGTAATCGCAGACAGTTTGTCGTGCCAAGGCTAGGCACACGATTAAAGATGATGGAAAATCGCGAAAATTTCTCGAGCCAAATATTTTCTGTGATACCCCCACTAGTTTATTCTTTCGTGATTGAATGAACAAGGTTTCGACCCGGCTAAGTTGTTTGCAGACATATCACGAACGTTCTGCCTTATGGTCTCAGAATCATCATTGGCCCAGTGAAATGGGATAGTATATTTTTACATGCATGACGGCCAATAAAGAAAGAAAACTGTCGGACATGTGTACAGTACGTTGAATCCTAGCAAACAGTCAACTTTTCCCGCGATAAACCATCATCTCTACACACTTGGTGCCATTTCAATTATCGAAGGACGCTTTCCACTTGTATAAACTTTTACAATTTCTCCAGTCACCCGTGCGTTTGAAATGACATAACAGTTATTCTGGTGTACGTCAACATTTCAGCATGTTGTTATTTGTAATTTTATGTTATGCCCGTTCGCCTATTTTCGTATAATGAAACTTGAAAAAATTTAGGGGCGTGAGAAAGACAGAGAGAGAGAGAGCGAGAGAGAGAGAGAGAGAGAGAAAAGGACTGATACTTATAACTTTTGGCGTTCTTATTTTATAACACATTACTCTTTAAACATTTGTATCTTTGCGCCACTTTTTGCGTAGCATCATATTTAATTTGACACGCCCTGCGTAGCTTTGAGGCGGTGAACAAACACTTCATATTAACGTGAGCGAATCACGTGGCTTACAGTCAGAAAAAAAGCCGCTAAGCACCGAAGACAGCAGCCAATGAAACATCGACGCCGGTTCGAGCATATACAGCACTGTGAAATATATTACAGTTAAAATTATTCACGGCAAAGCCTTGCTTAAGATATACTTACATGAACACGATGCATTTCTACACCAAACGTAAAATTAACATTGCCATGAACCAGATCGCTTTATTCATACGTCGGACAAGTGAAAAAGCAACGTTTTTAGAAAAGTAAATATTAAAAAAATTTGCTGATTCTTACACTTACATATATTGAAAAAAAAAAAATCCGAAAGCAAAATAAATTAGTTCAGTATTCACAAATGTTTATATACTACCTTTAATTAACGTTACGACATGGAACTACTTTCCCTTCGTCGTTACCAACTGCACTGGGCGCATGAAAATTAATGTACCCGTTGAAATATATGCAGGTATGGGCAATTACATTTTTCATACGTTGATTACAAACGTGCTCAGTTTACCGTGAACAGCCAGTAATGCACAATAAAGCGAATTTTGCAGGCCCCTACTTATAATGCTCTTTGGATTAGAATTAAATTCTTCAAACGGGGTCGTTGTAGCGCAGCGGCTAGAGCACTCGCCTCCCGGTAAGACGAACCGGGTTCGATTCCCAGCGCGGCCTCTCACGGGTTTTCGCACGCTGGTCACAGCGGGTCAGCGGGCTTAAGTTTCTCCTCATCGGCTCTCAAGACCACTCCTATACATTATTCAAGACATTTATGTTGTACATGGTTAAAAAAACGAAACCGTTAAAAACTTTTAAATAAGTAATATAATGAAATTTATATTTAGTTTTTTTTTTTTGTTTTAAACTGGCGCGATTTTGAGCTTTGATTTGTGGCATGTAGTTTGAATGGGGTAGCGGAGAGACAGAGAACTTAATTATACCCTGGGTCATACGTTTAAAATATGCGTCCTCCACATCACGACGTCTTAGAGAATTGTGAGGAGGAAATGAAAAAGAGAGAGAGAGACAGACACGCGATACATATCGGTCGCTGATAAAGAGAGAGAGAGAGAGACAGACAGACACGCGATACATATCGGTCGCCGACCGCCGAGGGCGCGAAGGCCTCTGGGGCGGGGCCGCGTGCGTTGGGACATCTCAAGTGCTGCTATTTGCGAAGCCCGCAACGGACTGTAACGTTCTCCAGGCGGGCGGGACGAAGTGTGGGTGGCTCGCTCCCTCCCTCGCGTGCGAACACACGCACACACGCGCACGCCGAGCTTATAAACGGTTGGCGGACGTCGTAGAACCCGCCTTANCTCCTGCGGCAAGTTCCCATGAAACTCTGAAATCAGTCGTTGTGAACGGGGAAG
Source organism: Clitarchus hookeri (assembly GCA_002778355.1). Lineage (NCBI taxonomy): Eukaryota > Metazoa > Arthropoda > Insecta > Phasmatodea > Phasmatidae > Clitarchus > Clitarchus hookeri. The sequence goes on from NQII01000412.1 coordinate 760,296, forward strand.
CCGCGATCACGTGATTATCAGGACGGCCTTCCACCTAGGTCGTCCGGATTCGATTCCCGGAGAGGGTCCCACCCAATTTTCTCAAGTGGGGGGAAACGTCGCGTACTTCTTTCCGATGGCTAGAGGGTTTCCTTGGGGTGCTCCCGCTTGCCGTGCTCCGTCGTTGATCCATATCCATCTCTCTCCTCGTCCAATGGGCGATAAAGAACTCGCCATTGACGGCCCTCACAGTACCTCAACTCAGCTGAACCTGTGAAAAAATCCCCTGCCCGTTAAGTGGATGCGTTCCAACGTAAATATTGATAGGCATACACCCAGTGTATAAGGAAGAGTAGTTTTATGTCTCCGCGTGTTATTCGGAGTGTATTCGTTAAATACGTGGTCGAAGTATTTAAATATGTGACCGTAGTGTTAAAATATGAGTTTGCAGTGTTTAGCTATGTGGTATTGGAGTTTAAATATGTGGACATAGTGTTTAAATATGTCGGCGTAGTTTTTAAATATGTGGGCATAGTATTTAAACATGTGAGCGTGGTGTTTAAATACACTGGCGTGTAGCGTTTAAATACATGGGCATAGTGTGAAAACATGTGGTCGTAGTGTTTAAATATGTGACCGTAGTGTTAAAATATGAGGTTGCAGTGTTTAGCTATGTGGTCTTGGTGTTTAAATATGTGGACATAGTGTTTAAATATGTCGGCGTAGTTTTTAANTTGCAGTGTTTAGCTATGTGGTCTTGGTGTTTAAATATGTGGACATAGTGTTTAAATATGTCGGCGTAGTTTTTAAATATGTGGGCATGGTATTTAAACATGTGAGCGTGGTGTTTAAATACACTGGCGTGTAGTNGTCGGCGTAGTTTTTAAATATGTGGGCATGGTATTTAAACATGTGAGCGTGGTGTTTAAATACACTGGCGTGTAGTGTTTAAATACATGGGCATAGTGTGCTTTGTACACCAGCATCACAAATTTATACGCCTGCGTCACAAATTTATTGTGAAAGTAGTGTTCAAATATGTCGAAGTAGTGTTCAAAATTTGGTCGTAGTTTTGAAATAATGGTTACAGTGTTTTTAATATGTGGTCGCTGAAGTTGGTGGAGCTTTTTTTTATATGTACATTCTAAACTTGAAACAGTGAGAATTGAGCCGAATCGGTGAAAACAGTGAAAATCGAGCAACTGATAGTCTGTGCCAGATAAATAATTAATATAGTGGCTGAATTTCACTTATTTATTNAACAGTGAAAATCGAGCAACTGATAGTCTGTGCCAGATAAATAATTAATATAGTGGCTGAATTTCACTTATTTATTAGTGATTCCCACTGAATGTAAAGAATGTCACTGCTACAAATCACTTGTTCCCAGTTAATTTCCTTGATTCGCGAGTCAGCAGTAGCTTATCAATTGACTTTCAGTGAATGCTAGTTCACTTATTAATATCACTGATTCGAACTTAATAAGAATCCGCGAAGTATACTCTGAAATTCTTCACTGTATATTCACCACACTAATGTATACGCGTATCAGAAAGCACGAATGGTAACATATTTTTCAATGTGTCCATAATATCTTTCTTACATTTGTCCAGGAAACGGTCAAATAAGTATTTAGGTTCGCAATTTTGTGTAGTAACGATNCCATAATATCTTTCTTACATTTGTCCAGGAAACGGTCAAATAAGTATTTAGGTTCGCAATTTTGTGTAGTAACGATGCTCAACATTAACCTCTTTGAGACTTGACCTCTGGTACATTTTTCTATACCACGCACGAGTTAAAAAAGTTCATTGCAATAAAATAAGTTTACCGAAATTTTTTTTTACAGTGAAACACGTATATGACACTTTACTGTTTCACAGTGGGACTTGACAGGACCACGAACACAAGCNTTTTTTTTTACAGTGAAACACGTATATGACACTTTACTGTTTCACAGTGGGACTTGACAGGACCACGAACACAAGCTATTAGGACTGTCGCAACGCTAATACTTTACACGTGGCGAGAATATATAAAAGCATTCAAACTGTGACAAAATGAGTTCAGTGTGGGGATATAGTTGACACTGTCATGAGTTTGTTTTATTAGATGCCCGTCTTCCTCGAAAAATGACACGTAGTTGTACCTTACAAGGCGACATGGGCGGAACGCATTAGCCAGGGAAAACGGGAAGACTACGAGAAAACGTTTGCCTGGTGCGAGGGTGCGGGNCGACATGGGCGGAACGCATTAGCCAGGGAAAACGGGAAGACTACGAGAAAACGTTTGCCTGGTGCGAGGGTGCGGACGATCGAGCCCGGGTTTCGTTTCACCGTGGCGGAGGGCAAATAATGTCCCAGTTCAGAATCGGACCACGTGATATTTCCGTCAGTCTTGCTGATTCGAACATGGTCTTACTGTAATATAAATAGATTTAAAATAAATGTATGTAGACGTTTCGGGTGTTTTGCTGGCACATTTGTGGGACAATTCTGTTTCTAATTTCGGGAGCGGAATATGCATATGGTGGATTTGTGACGTACAAAAATACTAGAATGTACACTCCGTGATGTGGGCCTAAGCTACAAGTGGATTGCTACCAAACTCGTAATTTCAGATGTTTTAGCACCCGCAGTTTCATAAATATTAAAAATATTCAAGTAAGAAATAATGGTGATGAAGTCAGAGTTTACGGAAATACATTTAGTCTATATAAAGTTTCTTTACATCTTTGCAGTTGTTATTACAAAGACAGCCTGGCTATTTTATCATCCTATCTTACCATGAGAAGTACGTCAAAAATGGGACTCATTTTGAAATCATGATATCAATATGCAAGAATCACTGGCGTACAAAACAGCGTAAACGAGGTTAACTGCCAACATCGTCTTGTTTTAGAGCTGTATTAAATGAACTATTAGACAAATGATTTGCGACTTCGGTCAGCGTGGAGCAAGAACCTAGCTTTCCAAATGCTTACACGACCTTCGCTACGACCAACATCACTACCATACTGTAAAAAATACATTTTGCCCGTGATCCACCTCAAAGAAGCTCCCTTCCTGAGTTACTCATAAACAATTTGTCCAGCCATCTTCCCCTCCTCAAATGGCGCGGTAGTCATAGGGTCGAACTTAATACATTTAGGTTGTAGATTAAAATCCCATTCCCAGCATGTGTGTGTAGATTTTAAAGCCTAACGGCCTACAACACCAAATATCGCTGATTTTGAGACGCCAGAGTAAGTGCCATTCAAATTTTATCTGTCCATCTCACCAAGAAACAGGTAAATAATAGGAAATGGCAAACATAACCTCTGAAATTGTCCGCTAACGAGAAATAGTAAGTTGCATACGCTGTTCGATATTAGATCGTGAGATCTCATATCGAAACGCATTTATATTTTTCTGGCACGCTCCAAAATATGACTCATAGCGGATGATTATTAATTTCAATGGGAAAATAGTACACCGAACAAAAATTTTACGGGAAATTTATTTATGAAATTGTTTGGTGAATTGAGCACACATAAAAAATATGTAATTATATATATCATTTCCAGACATCATATATATATATATATAACCTCCCAAATTCCGGGAGGTGATTCCTTATGAAAAATAAAGTAAAAAATATATAGGACACTATATACCTAAACGGAATATTAAAGGTGATAGGAGTCTATGAAAATAGGGGTTTGAAAATTTATTTTTTCCGAATGCCTTGTACAACGTATGGTGACTTATGCTTCCCATGTTGCAGACACACATGCGTAATGCTGGCCGTCATCGGTCTGTGCTCACTGTTCGGATTTAGTAAGTGATACGTCAGCACATCAACGACATGCCCTCCACTAGTACACGCTCCATAGCGCGCCGAACGGGCGTGTCCCATTCAACTGTGTGCGACGTACTGTGGGTAAATCGCTGCCATTTCTATCGCTGGCAGAAAGTAGAAGGCATTCAGCGAAAATACTTTAGAGGCTCATATCTCCTTTAATATTCTGTTTAGGTATATGGTGTCCTATATATTTTCGACTTTATTTTTGATAAGGAACTACCTCCCGCAGTTTGGGCGTTTAATTTCCGAACAACCTGTGNCATGTTGCAGACACACATGCGTAATGCTGGCCGTCATCGGTCTGTGCTCACTGTTCGGATTTAGTAAGTGATACGACAGCATATCACCGACATGCCCTCCACTAGTACACGCTCCATAGCGCGCCGAACGGGCGTGTCCCATTCAACTGTGTGCGACGTACTGTGGGTAAATCGCTGCCATTTCTATCGCTGGCAGAAAGTAGAAGGCATTCAGCGAAAATACTTTACAGGCTCATATCTCCTTTAATATTCTGTTTAGGTATATGGTGTTCTATATATTTTCGACTTTATTTTTGATAAGGAACTACCTCCCGCAGTTTGGGCGTTTAATTTCCGAACAACCTGTGTGTGTGTGTGTGTGTATATATACATACGCACACACACACACATATATAATCTCCATCCCTGCATATAACTGTAGCAGAAATGTTAATCAGCTCCTAGTTTCACATTTAATAAGGTAAAACAGTTCCACCCACGTATTTTTAAGACTTACGTACGGAAAGCGTAATGTTTCGATCAAGAACAACTGTAGCATGTTCCTTTTTATTGTGTAAACATTGGAAGGAGGGGCTTAATATTAGCATTTTTTTTTTTTATACTTTCTTACAGTGACATTTTACAGGCGTATCATCACAGGACATCGGGTACATTTGTGTAATTATTAATTAAGGAAATTTTAATGAATGGGTCAAATGATCGTAGGTGCAAACTGTGGGCACTACAAATCAAATATTAACTGTCGTAGTAACTAAAACATATTTACAGTAATTCTCAAAGAACTTCTAAGTTTCATAGTGACCTTGCTTTGTATTCTGGAGTAGTTTATGGCCTCGAGAAAGCGGACTCACCATGTGACATGCCATTACGTTTAGCCTAACATATACGCGTGCATGCAACTGAAGTCAATATTTGCGATACGCCTGGTAGAAAGTNAACTGTCGTAGTAACTAAAACATATTTACAGTAATTCTCAAAGAACTTCTAAGTTTCATAGTGACCTTGCTTTGTTGTCTGGAGTAGTTTATGGCCTCGAGAAAGCGGACTCACCATGTGATATGCCATTACGTTTAGCCTAACATATACGCGTGCATGCAACTGAAGTCAATATTTGCGATACGCCTGGTAGAAAGTNATGCCATTACGTTTAGCCTAACATATACGCGTGCATGCAACTGAAGTCAATATTTGCGATACGCCTGGTAGAAAGTCTAAGAGTGTTTTTGGTGGTGCAGTCTTGTTGAGATGAGCGCACGCATTTGTTTTATTTACGTGTGTCATTCCAGCGGTNAGAGTGTTTTTGGTGGTGCAGTCTTGTTGAGATGAGCGCACGCATTTGTTTTATTTACGTGTGTCATTCCAGCGGTCTGAGCTCCATTTACCACTCGTTTCAATAGTTTACGTGGAATAGTTCTCGAGTTGTGTGAAATCTCTTTCAGACGTTTATTTTAAACGAAACAGTGAGGGGAACTGTATATTGGCGTGTCGTAAGTTACCGTCCATTACACGTGTTGACGAATTCCGCGAAACTTAAGTGAGTTTTTCATAAACCACTGACTAATATTTTGCAAAAATCTGGGGAGATTTTGTTTGAACGTGGATTTTTATAGCAAGTTGTTCTTTCAGTAGTGATGAACCAGTTGTTTGTGAAATTTGCATTCCAGTACAAATTTGCAGATAATCTGTTTACTACAGCCCTCATAATTTCGGAAGATATATACACAGTATTTTGGTTTATATTTTTAAAAATAATTATTCGGAACTAGTTTCCAAATTAATTTTGTGGGACTACCAAGTTTTACAACACGTTACTGTAGAATGTGTAAAATTAACGTTGAATTTCAACAAGCAAGTTATTTATATTTGAAATTTATAATATACATTGAGATACACGATTTTGCATGTTTCAAGACAGTGTATTGAAAATATACAATATTATCTTGTAGTGATACAAGAATATTTTTGGCAAATAGTTTCAGAAAAAAAATTATCTGTAAAACGTAAAAAAAAAGTATGCATTTTAATTAAGTTTCTTAACAATGCGCCGATATATAATGACTCACGTTACACGAAAACGATAAGTATACAATGTAATTGATGTGATCATACTAGCAAATGTAAAAAAACTAGACCCATAGTTACTTTTCCAGAATTCTTTTTTTTTTCTTTAGCAATCTACTGTGCTTATGACCAAAAAAATAATGGCAGGCATGTGCAACTCGATGCCAGTTTCATCTGTAACTGTTTCAGCTTAGAGAGCACAAGCAACAAAAACGATTTTATTGCGGCCCCAGAAATGGATCGTGGTGTGATCGGGAGGAAGGGGGGNGGTGCAGGGAGTAGAGGGAAATTGCATTGTTATATAAATATAACAAAATCCACGTAAACTATAAACAAACATTTATGAGCAGATATTATATAGCAAAATTAACGTACATGTATTTATAATATTGGACACAACATGGGAGCTTGACATGTGGGTAGAAAATTAAAAAAAAAAGGGTTCAACAAATAAAATAAATTAGGTTTTCAGAAGTTCTCGGGCGTGAACCAAATTATATAACTAATACACATTATTTACAACAATCTATTTAACAGATATGCGATTTTTTTCAGGTATTATAGTTTTATTTTAAAGTTATTCGCTTTGTATGTGAAAAAAACATGATTTCAGAATCCTTATTTATGAACAGTAAANATAGTTTTATTTTAAAGTTATTCGCTTTGTATGTGAAAAAAACATGATTTCAGAATCCTTATTTATGAACAGTAAATGTATTTGCACAACTTCTGAGATTATATTATTAATATTGTTCATTTTCATTGCAGATGGAATCACTGGATGGAGATCAAATGGCAAGTAAGAGAACATCTTTCTTTTAATATAGCACTATTAGTGAAAATGTTAGCTTTTTATGAGGCGAAATCATAAGATCTTACTGCTATACAGAGCACATCAAGCATATTTTTACAGAGTATTTCTTCGTTCGTCAATTTAAAAGTAAATTACATTCCCTTACACTATAAATGTAACTCTTTATACCCATACATATAGCCTCTGAAAACACATATTTAAATTCAAAGCGGTGACATTACTTTATTTATTTAAGTCTGATAATTTTATTGATCAAGCCCACCTCTGCATACATTATTTTCAAATTCGACTTGCATATTTTTGTACATCTAGAATATTAATAATGCCTATTTTAATTTGGTCTGAAATTTTTTTATTCGGAAAAGAACAATCAAAACTGACTTTAATAGCTAAAATATTATTTATAGATTCTGACTTTCGAGAATGTGAGGCAAAATTTGCTGCATTATGTTATAGCCGAAAACAGAAGAACTTTGTTTAGCATGAAATCGTAGTCAAGGTTAATCTTTATTAGGCCTTTACAAAAATTATAGGCGATCCATTGAACCCGTGTGAGCATAACTTAAATTTTTGTTTGTTATTCTTACTGTATACCCCTTACTTTAAATTAGAAAATGAAATTTTAATAAATAAGAAACGCTATTATGCGCTAACCGAGGTGAGGTGTTAGAGGGAAATATTAAATTTTTGAGACTCTACACGTAATTTTCTGTAACTTGGGAAAATTACATACTTCAAGAGTTAACAGATGCGGCAATTACAGCACCGTGTTCGATAAATTGCCCTAGAAGACGTAACTAATGCTTCACACGTGTCAGCCATATTATAAAAAATACTGAAAATGTCTATTATACCGAATGAAAATGAATTAAATTAAAGAATAATCACCCTTGGAATATCCAGCAACTGAGGATATAAAATTAACTGCCTCATGGTTGACAAAAAGTTGACGCATTTAAAGCGTATACAAAGTTTTAAAAAATTGATCAGACTACTGCTTTTTTCCTTGAAACTTGTTTAACTACAGAAGGTTAATAATAATAGTTTATGGAGAATTATGACAATAATAACTGACTAGGTCAATCCTGCGGTATTTTGCTAACGTGCTAACGGTAGTTATGTAAATATGCTGCGTTTCTGTAAGACTCGTACGCTCTTTACCGACATTCAATGTCTTGAATTACAGTTACAGTAGGAGGAAACTTTTCACCTGGATTTACCGATATTTCGTAAACTATGCCTGTGCAAGGACTTGATATCAAAATTTCAGGCTGCGAGGAAAAAAAAAAGTTTCATTTTCATTTCGAAGATAACGGCCATTNCAAGGACTTGATATCAAAATTTCAGGCTGCGAGGAAAAAAAAAAGTTTCATTTTCATTTCGAAGATAACGGCCATTTAAAATTGCTTACCGAAAGTCTCATTTTCAATTTTACCAGTGTCATGTCTGACATTACGAAAGTCAAGCAGTTTCNTTAAAATTGCTTACCGAAAGTCTCATTTTCAATTTTACCAGTGTCATGTCTGACATTACGAAAGTCAAGCAGTTTCAAAACATGCCTAATTTAAAATGCCATTTAAAGGTTTACTTAAAAATTAAGTGTTCCAGAAAATTTTTCTTGTCAAATGTGATGACAGAGTTTAGTTCATTCGCGATGTAAGGTGTATAGGTGCTCAGAAGGACGTTATTACCTGTATTTCTCAGATAACTTAATTATTTTCTTAATTTTCCATAATTTGTTAATCCTGTGATATTAAATTAATGATATAAAATGTATAGAATGGAACTGTTTTATTTACGAAATTTTGTTGCGATGGGTACCTTGGTGACCTGTTTANATGATATAAAATGTATAGAATGGAACTGTTTTATTTACGAAATTTTGTTGCGATGGGTACCTTGGTGACCTGTTTAATTTTTATTTCATTGTAATGGGCGGTGTTTATTTTTGTAACTAATTTTCGTATATAAACCTAATTAACCTTACAAAAGTACGAGCCAGAAGAAAATATAATAAACTGAATCTATCTCACACTTCGACAGTAGATTCTCTTCGCAAAAACCTGTTTTTTTTTCGCAAACATCACAATAATATGAAGTAGTTGAGATACGATTACCATATTTATCGGCCGGTAGTAAGGAAANTTTTTTTCGCAAACATCACAATAATATGAAGTAGTTGAGATACGATTACCATATTTATCGGCCGGTAGTAAGGAAAGGGTTCGCGGTTCGTAGTTATGTATGAACAGCGCGCGGAAATAGGGAATCATTGCCGTGGCAGCGACGTCCCGAACAACTTTCTTTATTCACCTGGGCTCAAATCGAACAACGCTTTGATGATATCCTGGCAAATATCTGTTTACCCATTCTTCTCCATGCTCTATCAACATTTGTTTCCACCCGTTGATTGAGCATGTCCCGTACATTTTATTTAATGAGTAACAAATACGGCATTCTAGAAGACCAGAAAAGGAGAGGGTNTGATTGAGCATGTCCCGTACATTTTATTTAATGAGTAACAAATACGGCATTCTAGAAGACCAGAAAAGGAGAGGGTAGTTGTCATTTCCTTAGAAAAGCACATTTATTGCAGCGAGATACAAACTTTCTCTCCAAGAAGGAAAACCTACTGTCCTTAGAATGCCATAAGTAAAGCCAGTGACTTTTCGCGTAAAAATCTGAGCACACAGTAGACTTCAATACTATATACACACCACAGCTGTTGTTATGCCTCCATCGGCTGCTGGTGCCGTGTCCGTCTTTGACCAAGCCACTCAGGCCTAAGTAACTCCGACACCGAACCTTCGTGGTTCGTGCGCAAACGGTTAACACGGGCCAGAACATTTTTTAGCCACTCAAAGAAGCTGGACGATCCTACAGTGCTTTGGACTGTATCTTGTCTCGAGATCTTTTCGCGAAATATCACTGCCCCCAGCCATAAGGGACACTAGTAAAGTGCCACGTACAAACGCCAGGGGACGTTTTGCAACACTTCAAGTGATTATACACCACGATGGTGCAGTATGCTTATATTGCGAATACTGTTATCTTCACGGCACCTCTAATCAGGTCGTCGGTGGGCACAGGGGAAGTCAACATTTTTCACTTACACAACAGTGCGCATTCGCGTTACGCCATTCGATTAGTTTGATGCACCGTTGCAACGTGATATTCATACGATGAATGGTCAAAGAGCCTTCGAAGAGATGGACGAGCATGCAGTTTAAACTGGAAAAAACGTCAACGAGTTGTTACAGCAGAAGTTTGAAGGTGCGTTGAAGTTGGCGCAGGATCAGCGTGGTCTCTCAGCTAGTTTCTACGCTCTCAAATCGGAATCAGTCAATATTAACTGATTGCCAGCTGAAACTGCTCCATCCGGAATCTGTAGAAAAAAATCCCACAATCCTTCAGTTAAAAAAAAATCCACTAATTGAAACAGTAGGAAATAAATAAGTACCAGAATTAAAAAAAGGAAAACACTGCATTCTGATGCGAAATTAATTAAGAAAAATTATTTTGTCGCAAAACAAAAATATTACCTAAAATAAAAATGTGGTAATGGTTAGGACCGAACCTTCGACCAAGATGTTGGACGTCTCCCACGCTACTCAGTGGCATAACAACTAAGAGAAGTAGGAAATACATTGCCCCTCCACACATTTAGTAAAGGGTGCCAGAATGAGTATAAATGGGTACCCAAACTGCCTTTGTTTACCGAGATAAATTTATATACTGTATGATAAAATACCTAATAAATTGTGCCTATGTATTCTCGCTTCTGGGCTGTAAAACTTTTTCCTGCCTTTTACGCTGCATGCATCTTGGGATTATACGTATACTAGAAGTAAAAATGTTTTAAGAGGGGCACCTAAAGGCTTCCTTCCTAATAAGTTAAATACGTTATTTCGCCACTGAGCTGACGTTGCCGCATAATAAAATACGCTCGCTCGCGAGATGACTTTCCTTTCGCTGCGCCCCTAGGCCACGCCCTTCTTCGTATCACTACCTGCTGGCAGTTTGCACTACGGAAAATACAGCGGTGCACAGCATCGGTGGTTCCTGGAGGGCAGCGTCGCAGCGCAATGTTTTTAACTTTGAAAATACCAGTTGCGCCTATGCTTGTCCAAATGAGTAAAACTGTGGCCCAGGGTTTCCCCCAGATAGGGGAAAAAAAAAACGTTTAACGTGGAAGTTAAAAAGCTTTCCGTTTCCGAATCCTTACATATTTGTGCTAGCAGGTGCAATAACGCGGAGGCGTGCGCTGCTACAGTGTTTCAGCGGGTTCTTTACGAGTTACTGTTACAATGTATTCTCTCGATGTTTGGATACCGGGAAGCAAATATATTCTCCGCAGACGACAGGCGGCCGCTAAATCACTGCCGCACGCCTCGCACACACTGAAGCTGAAGGAAACGTGATACATTCACCGTTATCTTCCTGTACGCTGGCGTACTGCGCATCTGAACTGCAGCGAAGAAAGGCTCTTAAACGTGCAAGTTTATTTCCCAACCTCTCTCTCCGCGACATAACCATGAGTCACTCAAACTGAACGCCTGGCTGGGGGGCGGGCGTGCCAATTACAATCATGAAAACTACGACGAGAGAAAGAGAGAGAGAGAGAGAGAGAATAAAACTCTGCTGTTAGTGTAATACACCATACATGTCCGTGGCGAAAGTTAACACAAGACGTGCACTTTAAAATACATACATATATATATATATATATATAATATTTTTTAATGTTTCTCGCTGGGTAACGCCAGACCTCTAGGAATCCCATGACGCTACACAACTGACGTGAAGAAGCACTGCAAACTCCCATATCTGCAATGCGCCATCTGTTAAACTCGCCTACTTGTCTGCAAGGGTTGTTCAACACGTTGGCAGGAAATCGTCAACAACTGTAAGGAATAAGCATCAAGACTTTACCTGAATGTAAATAGTATACATTACGAGGACATACGAAGCCTGAGTAACCTGAAGCCAATACACCCGCACCACTGTGCTCGAGGTGATAATCGTGTTCTCAAACAACGCCTCGTAAACACGTTTCTTGAAAATCGAAATCGTAGCTCAAATATTTAACGGGGTTTTGATTTTTGTGGGAATCGACGTACGTTTGTAAAATTTAAAAGTAGTGTGCCAGGGTAAGTAGACCAGAAGCAATAGCGAAAGGTCATTGTCAGAAGGGCAGAGAGAAAAAAAAAATTGGAGTTTAGCCCCCAACCTTCTGATTTAAATCTTAAAAAGCCTCGTGTTTCTACCAACATGACGCTGTCAATAAGTAATTCTGAATTTTTGGAAATGAATTCATTATGCATAAATCGCGCGTCTCGTTATTACCCCACACTTTACGAACACTTTCAAACTTCTGAAAGAGGGAATGGGGAAATTAGCCAGTGTAATTATCATTTGCCGCAATGCCGTAACGCTTAGCTGTGCAGCTTGCCAAGTGAGAAGTCGAATCGGCAATAACGATAACTGTTATGGCGTGTGCTAATCTATTTTACTGTTATCCAGGAGTCTCAACTCTCACCGGCTTACGTTTGCCGCCTCTCTTGCCCCACCAGATTACGCTCAACGCAATCTACTTCTCCATTAGGGCTACGTTGCTGAAACGGAAGCTGAAAGGCTATTAGCAGATCCCAGTATCACTTGCTTTCTTGGCCAACAGGCGTGAGAGTAAAGTTTGACGCGTTTCCTCTCACCAGTCAGAAGTTAGCTGGTATAATTTCACGCCACTGCGAAGGTAACGTTTAAACAAATATACCCAGTCTCCTGGTTGCTTGTAGAGCTCTGAAAGTTGAGTTTCAAATTTTGCACGGTGACAAGAAGTAATAAACTGATCAATAAAATATTTATTAACTATACAAGATAACGATCAACAGGTACAAGAGGCTTGTTCTTGGGAAGAAAGTGCCTAAAGCAATTAGTAATAATTTGCGCAATGTTATAACTGCACTGCAGACTTTGAAACAAACATTTACAGGGCGACTTGATTTTCGTGGATGAAGGCAAGTAAATTGAGAGTATTGCACGAAAAGGTGATGTGACATTTTGAGAAATCTCTTTTTCCCAAATTCCTTACTTCTTCATTGCTAGACAAAAGTAGCTTGCAGAAGATGGGAGCATTAATAACACTAGGTGCAGGTATTGTTCTCCAAGATGAAATAAGCTTTATTATGTAACATTTTTATAAAAAAAACGTGGGTGCATAACTGTTTATAGTGTCATACATGTCACGTAGCGGAATTATGATATATTTAATTACTCGTAAACTGAAAAACATTACCTGGAAATGAAACTAACACAGACATTGAATAATTATTGTCATTGACAAGGTTAAATATAGTCTATATTAGCGGTTTCTTCACACTTTTTGAATCAAACCTTTGAAAAAACACCATAAGTATGACATGTTCGGTTGTTTACCATATATGCCACGTATCACAAGCGTTTTTTTACTTATTTTAACATGAAAGTATCTTATTTTTGGTTAATATGAACAGTTTATCGTTTTTTTCTCTAAATTGTAATATTTAATTTGTAATTAATACAAATAAAAACCGAGATAAAATAGGTGTGTTGGTAACGCGTAGTAAGAAATAGTCCTTATGCAAAATATGATCAAACTGAATGCGGTGCGTTGTCCCTTTGGTAAAATTTCCTAGACTTCGTTTGCACGAGGCGGATTGATATCGTGTAAGTAGAACTCTAGCAGGGATTCAGAAAAGTCGGAAGTTACCGCGAGTGAACTATATAATACACTGAGCGTGGGACCACGCCAAATGGACGACACTTTAAATGCGGTAACTGAAGATATGGCAGAAAGCGAGACACTGGGCGTGCAATGGTAACAGGATCAACCGCACCAGACTCGGTCCTAGCGAAAATCGAACCCAGATCGCTGTTACGCAAGGCCGTATTGCTAGAAGCACTATTCTCACACGGGAAATAGTTAAGCGAATAGTTTTACTACGTGTTTGCTATGCGTGGCGTTCGCACCCGCATGCCATGCTTAAACAATCACGTCATTTTCCAATCCGTTCCCTGCATCGACCATTTATCATTATTACAGTTATTTACTACCGTATTTCCCCATTTCCAGTTTTATATAAAATGTAGGCATATTATCTGCACAGAAGTTGTGTCACTTATATATTATCTTATATCTTGCATACTATAACAATTTTTGAACCGCTAATATTCAAATTGTGTTACATTTGGTTTGTGTGTTTTCCTAATTTATTTGATTTAGTGCATGTGGTAAATACTATTGAAACTGTGTTTATTTGGTATTATAAAGAAACTGCATTCTTTCAGTTCCATACGATAACGTGAAGTCAGTTTACTATCATTTTTATCCCTCAGTAAAAATAAGTTTTCAGCCGGGTATCCACCTATCTGCCAAGCTTCACAGGATGTTATTATTAGAGTACAGCGTTTCTTACTGCTGATACCCGTTACTGTCAGCAAGCATTATTTTACGTTACATTTTAGCTTATATAACCTTCACAAGATACTCTATGAGAGAATTTGTCTAAGTTCCTAGATTTGAACAGTAGCATTCCCCAAGTTAAATTATCCCATTAAAGCTTAGAAAGTTTATTGAAATATTTGTTACAGTTTATATAAATTAAGTTTTTTGTCAGTTATGCGAGACCAAAGTTTATACATTTTAGAAATTTTTGTTAAAGTGGAAAGGACCAATTCACATATGATCACGTTGATAAGTAGAGGACTGGAATACTCGCGGATTCATTTGGCAACAAGCCAGACTCCACAATCATGAGTGTACTCGAGTTTCAGTTAGTTGTTCATTGGCTGTTGTTCCAGTTTCCCCATAGAACAGGTAGCATGGGATTCGGTCCTTGTTTTCCTCGCAGGTTCGTCGCTGGTCGACACACACTATGGTCCAATGGAGGCAGAGACTCAAACGCACAGGTTGTTGAAGTTTAACTTGTTCCCAAACGAGTACACCACATTTCCGGGCCTCGTGTATTTTGCTGCAGTTCTGTGTGATTTACACACCTAAAAAATAGTTCTGCACCACCTGTAATTGGGTACACATTAAGGTTGTTCGGCGGGACAGTGTACGCAATAAAAAAGACTCGTCAACTCTGGCGTGGTATTTTGTACAGTGCGTATTCTCAGCTGGTACTTTCTTTCGGACCAGGGGAAACCTAGTAACTCAGTTTTCCCGGCGGTGAAAAACTGTTTTTTTGAAGTGTGTATGCTTCCTAGAGTTAACAATCTCTCCTACGTGTGTTTCACTCTAAAATAGAAACAGTTAAAATTGCTCCAATGAGCGAATAGGACTGCAGATCTGTTAAACTGCGCTCCATTCGAATCAGTAGGTGAAATACTAGCGATAATTTTAGTAGATAATATTCACTAAATAAGCAATGATTTCTACTGATTCCTAGTGAATCGCGCTGGCCTGCCAGTGCATTCCACCGATTATCCATTAGGTATAAATTCATTAACTAAATATTAAGTAAAATAATTCTACTGATTGAAATCACCTATTCAGATTTAGTGTGTGCACACTTGAGTTTCCAGTAGACGAGAGGTACAGGCTGTTGATGGTTTATTCAGCACTTTTTAAATCAACGTTTGAAAAATGTCACTGCTCCTACCTGCATAAATTTTAACGAGCTGACTGACTGACATGCGCCCAGTTTAGTTGGTAACGACGGAAGGAAAGTAGTTCCATGTATTAACGTTGAATAAAAAGTTTTAAGTGAACACTTGTGAATAACGAAATTATTTTATTTATATCGGCTGTCTTTAAATGCGTTAAATGGTAGAAATGAGAAAATTTGTAAAATATTTACTTTCCGGATGATTCCATAGTTTCACGAGACCGACGCACGAATAACGTAATAAGGCATATGGTCAAGCAGGGATAAGGTTAATTCTACTTAGGTTGGGAACAAAACGAGATTTACTATGGGAGAGTTTGGCATAGTAAATATTTCCGCCGCTGGGTACACGGTGTTCCAAAAAGTAAGTTTTAATTTATTTTAATTAAAGTTTTAAGCTTCGTGAATTATGACATAGAAATATCTTTGTTTTATGATTATTGCGATAATCCTGTTTTCAACGTAGAAAATAGAGAAAATCCGGTATATTGCCGACACTAGCGCTTATCTAGCGGTGAAAATTTCCCCTCTGCCAAACTTGTAACACCGATCTTCCCAACCCGCGGTAGAAGTAACCTCGTAGCAGGGATTTCAAAAGTGCTGAGTTGACCGCGAGCGCAGGCTGCGGGCGAGTGCGAGGAGGAAGTAAAGTGGCGGAGCGTGTGTTGCAGTGCTGCGGCGGGCGTTCTCCATGTTCGACACGGGCAAGAAGGGCAGCATCGAGAAGGAGAAGGTGCGCACCATTCTCAACACCCTGGGGCTCATGATCGACGAGCAGGGCCTGGAGGTGCTGCTCGAGGCCGAGAACAAGGACGGTACGATCCCGCTCTCAACCCGTCCTGTCCCTCTGCCCGTCTGCGTTCTCCAACTCTCGCCGTCAACTGTAGTTGATTGGACGCTAAATACGGCCATCAAATGTCTCCTTCCAACTAATTCTATCTAGTAATCTCGAACGTGTTTGAAAACGTGCCACACTGTCAAATTTTTTTTTTTACCATAAAAATAATATTTGAATTATTAGTAAAAAATTATTTTCATAATGAGATATTGCATGTGTTTTTCCGTGCAGTCCATTACAATGAGTGTAATTAATCTCGCGTCTTTACTAAATTCAAATTGTATTACACAATGAAATTTAATGCCTCTGAGTTTGTAATATTATGTACAATATTCTCTTAGAATAGCATTCATGTCCAGACAGCTTCTACATATATTCATTATCTTCATAACTTCTTTGTTTCCAGAAATGTATTCGTTATTTTAGAGTTTCTTGACGTCCATTTTTTTCGTGCCCGAATATGATTCGCTGAGACTGTTAACCATCGAAGAAATTTTATAACCGGCCTAATCTTCGGATTTTTTATGGGAACTCAAGCCACCCAACTTCCCTAGACAAATATGGTGACGTTCATGACGTTTCTATGACGTCACAACTGTCCAACTTTATTTGACCAAATTATTGCGAGCAGTTGAACGGAAAACTTTGACGGTGTGAGAGGGGTTTTATTGAGTACATGTTGCACAAGAAGGATATTTTTGGCCATTCCTGTACACAGCGAGGAATATGTGCCCCATGTATCAAGAGTTCCCCCCCTCCGCCCCCAACGGCTAATCTGGTTTATGAAAGTTGACACACCTCTCATTTCTGAATGGCAGACGGTAACGTATTTGAGCACGAAGCAGGTAGTTCATTGGTTACAAAATGCACACTAAACACAAGTCGAATGCATATGAAAATATTACAAGATTGCGACAACTCGGCTCACAAATCAACTCGTGACAGAACGGGCCAAGGCTCTGTCACACTGTCAAGTTATCGCCTTCAAATACAGGGTGATTAGTGATGATATGGCCTAACTGGAGAAACTGATTACTTGAGTCAGTAAGAGTAAAAAAAAAAAAAGCTATATTAACGGGGTACAGTTCGTAGTACGCATGGCGTTACGACGATCTGCAGGTGGCGTGTTTGAACATCTGTAAAAGCTGATTACCATTTGAAGCGCTAACACGTACATTACCTTCCATTAAATGTAGTACACGGCGCATTGTTACCAAAAAATGTGCGTTTTTAGTTACCAATAGCCAATTTTACGTTGCTTTCTCTGAATATTCGACCTCATCATAATCCTAAAGCGTTGTGTTTAAACCCAGTGTTGATAAATCATTTTTACTCCTATTGTGGCGGGTAAAGATCTCCTTCAATTAGGCCATATCGTCACGAATCACCTTGTATATTTGACAGTAAAAATTGAAGACGAGATACGGTCACAAAGTCTTTCCTTACAACAAATATTATCATATATAATATAGCCTTGAGTATATTTAAAACTGTGTCAAACTCTAAAAAAATTTTTAACAGCATGTTAGAACCTGTATTTTTATTTTAAAATTATTTTTAACGTGAGAAGTTCCTGTTGTGTTTCCATTCGGTCCATTACAGGAAGAAATGTAACGCACGTTGTGATTTATTTTCACTTCTTTATTTAATTCAAATTTTATTTATTAGAGATGTTTCTTGCAAAATGAAATGAAATGCATCTGAGTTCTTAATATTATGTGCAATATTCACTTAGAAAGTTTTTATATAAATTAATTATCTTCATAACCTTATTTTGTTTCCAGCAATTGTTCGTTATTTTTAAGTTTCGTAACGTCGGAAAAGACAATTTTTTGTCGTGCAGGATTCTAATTGGCCGAGTCAGTCAAACGTCAAAAAATATTTTAGAACCGGTTCGATCTTCAAATTTCTGAGGGAAACTGAGGTCATGCAACTTCTTCAGGCAATTATGGCGGCGTTTAAGAAGTTTCGGTGACGTCACAACTGTCCAACAAGCAGTCCTACGGAACATTTGACAGTGTAATAGGGGCTTTACTGACTACCTTTCAAATTGTTGTTATGTTGCACTGCCCACATTAATGTAGAAATAGAGCGGACTCCAGCGGAGCGCTATACCCGACTGGACAGTAAGCAGATCCCACTAAAAAGTAGCGTGCAACACACGGCCTAAACTGTCCGAAAAGTACGATTAATACTGCATTTGAAAGAAGAATGCAGATGTTTTGTAAGATTGTAAAATACTTTGCTATAATTTAATGGTTTTAAAATTTAAAAAAGAATGTAAAAGATTTTAGGTTAAAATTTAAGCGTATTTCGGTTTTGGATGCTTTAGAAAGCACATTTAGCAAAAATTAACCTTTGCCAAGTAAAGCAATCATAATAATTGCGCTACTTTTATGCAAAGAAAAATTGGTAGTAATGTTTACAAATATTTTCAATAAATAATTTTATACACGTCCAATTCAGTCACGTAAGATATTATTTTTATAACAGAAATTAATGTACTACTTAGAATAAATTATTATACATGTTTGTTAATATTTGTACCAATAATTTCTTACATGAAACAATATAATTATAATGACTGCCCTACTTGATAAAGGTTTCCTTGGAATATATGCTTTCTGAAGCACTTAAAATGTAAACACGCTTAAATTTTAATCAAAAAATTAAAAACAAACTTTTGTTTATTGATTATTTAAAACGTTTAAGTAAGTACATACATGCTGCAAAATAATTTCACAGGGTTACAAAATATATGAATTAACCCTTTCATGCCCGTTGTATGTTCATGTCGCGCAGGAATGTTGTATTTGACCGGCGTTGTATTCTGAGAGACTCGGTACCCGATGATGTTCATTGGGATAACTGATCAGTAGTGACAGCCGAATTTCGCGAAAAGATTTCCGCACATGCTAGATTTCAATACAGTATCCTTTTGCTTATTGGCGGCGTGTCTTTGTGAAAATGCATTTTCTTCCTTGACATGCCAATCACAATAAGGTTATTCCGCTACTGTACGTTTGCGTTTCGCGGGTGGACACCCAAGATGCGTGACATCTAGATCATACAATCGCTGAAGTGTATCTGAGCTAAAGTGTTATGAAGTACAAATGGTCGTGAAATCTTTTCGCGAAATTCGGGTTTCCCTATTGATTAGTAAACTGTGCTACTACTCTGCGTTTTAAATGTTATTAGGCATAATTTCGTAACGAGTAATTGCGTAATGAATAATTACGAGAGTAATGAAACACTATATGTTGTTACGAATGAGCTTTTAAGCCATTCATACGCGAAAGTGTCTAAGGGCGTAGCTCAATAATGAGTCATGATTAGGTAGAGCACAACAGTATAAGATGAGGTTTTTTGAACATAAAGATTATACAATTACCATTTACGTGACTATTGATCGTGGGAGCTTTAAATGGTATACCAAGATGCTAATTAATTATATAAACTGTTATTACCTCACGCCATTACTATCACAATCTGACAACTGATCACCAGACACCAAGTCTGCCGATTATTGGCTTGATAACGAAACGAGTTCTTTGTCAGCTTAATTATAGCACTGATAAACATTTTATTATTTGCAGCACCAGAAACCATAAATTAATGTGGGAAATGAAAGGGTTAATCTTTCATATGGTACATTAAAAATTCTCTTTTCTGACAGCTTTGGCAGTGTGAGTATTACATGTTAATGAGGTCTACGTGTTGTGCAGTCAGGTGCATTATTCCACTGGAAATCACTCTCGTCTCCTGCCTGAAGAGCCTTGCCTACGTGGACCTGTTTAGCACCTCTGAGGCTCGGAAGCAAGCGAGCGATAAGGGCGACACTGACAGGCGCTCATACTGCCACATCACTCCTACGCGCAAGCCACTGAACTGGCATGCAGTGTTTCCGTCGTCCTGACTTAACCAGGGGACTTCAAGTGGCGATACTATGACTCCATTGCTGGAAAGTCTGAAGCGAAGTTCAGGGCAGGCGCCCATAACAATTTCGCGTGTTTACGACCAGTATATAACGAAATGTGGAAATTTCAGCTACGCTCACAGCTACGGAAATAGCATTTATAATGTCCGTGTTGTATTAGGAGCATGACTCACCTCTCTTATGACGTGTGTTTTCTTTACGTATATAGGAATCATTCAAAAACGTTTGATGATTTCGTGAAAAAAAATTGATTTCGAACTCCCTGCAATGCTATTCAAGGGCAAGGTTGGCGGCACCCTTAATTTCTCTAAAGCAGCAACAACTACAGGATGTTCACTGTAAAGTGACCACTTTTGAGACCCTAGTTACTTTTCCTTTTCAGTCATTTTTTATCCTTCGACCACTTTTTAAAATAAATATTGCCATGTAAGTAATAATCATAGTGTCTATGTTCCACCACACTCGGGAGTTAACGTTCTAAGGCTAAAATAAAATGTATTAATTGGCTATTATTCCAAATGAGAGGGCTTTCAAAAGTATTCACTTTACCGTGAATAGCCTATACACACGAAACTACATTATAACCCTGTTTATCCAAATCAATTAGGACAGAAAGTCGCCCAGAAAAAAAAATTCTGATAACCTCGAAATTAAGACGAAGAAGTACTGTACTCCACAAAATGTACGCACTGCACAAATGCATACTTACTCCTCATTTTTACATAAAAATAGTACAAAATCACTTACGCACTTTTAAAAAAACTCAGTACGTGAGTCAACGATCGCGTAAAAAGTTGCAGAGGTACGTTAAATATGGCCAGCACTGTACACACAAAGGTTCAGTGTTCAGTGCTGTCAGTGTCTTCCCTACAAGGCTTATGATTCGTGGACTCTGGCTGCAGGTATGACCAACGGATATTTAATCTAGCCATCGTCTTTCGGCACGAAGCACGTAGCTTTCTGCGCGTGATAATTAGGCAAGTACAGACGCGACACGAAGTACAGTAGAGATAAAAATTATTCTTGGTTACAGCACAAAAAAAAACGAAGTGCTGATCTGATGATAGAGTGGGTAGTAATTAGAAAGGTATTCTGTGCCCAATAGGTGTAATGTTTACGTGCGACAGGCACGTTTTTTTTAACTTTTTTCTTATTATACCACGCCATGTTGGATACACCAATTACTAGAAACTGCTCAACACTACCCTGATTCTTGCTATTATACCACCGTACGTTAAACATAGCAGTGCCCTTAAACTGCCCACAAGCAGTATCTCCTGAAATGTCTTGCGACAAACATACTCTTACTAGATCAAGATATATTTAAAAAAATCTTGCAACTCCAAGCATTTTAGCAGCAGAGACACGTGCAGAATGACTTATTCGGCAATAAATGGTGGGATAGGGGATGTTATTACAGAAAATGTTTCGCTAAAATAGACATTGCCACGCGTGTTTCGGCAACAATAAAATTATTATTCTGTTTTTTAGTGTAAGCCTATTTCTTATAATAAAGAGTGATTATTTAATGTTCAGTAATAGGTTTGTAGTGGCTACAAAACCAATTTTATCACCATAAACCCTCTGTCCGAGCTTGCTCAATGTTTAATTTTTTCGTTATTTAACTCAATTATAAACAGCACAGAATAATAAATGACACAAACCAACGGTAAAGGAAATTAGATAGCTGCGATGTCATTAACATGTAATAGGTTTGGAAAACCACGTGCGCTTCCCGAATTGGAGTAATGTAGGCATTATTTTTCCACAAACAATAACTCACTTAAATGTAACACACGTTAGGCACGTAAATAAATTTTATGACCGTAGAATTTGCTTGCGTTGTATTTTCCCGATTTCCGCCGGTAGCTGTGTGTATTAACGGGCCATTTAAGTGCTCGTGTGAAATTAATCTAGCAAAAGAAAATAAACCTTTGTGGAAGCTAGCTCGCGCTAAAAATACAATATTCTTTTAAAAACTCTGCCTCAGCGCAAAAAAAATCAAAATTGTGTACGTTCATGCGTCACGGTAAGCGAACTTCCCATTCTATAAAAATGAGAGGAGAAAGTAAATTTTTTTTACGAATTTTAAATTGTTTATAAACGCTCCCGCATTTTGACAATGGGACGATTGATGGACAGGCCGCACGTTGAATCTAGCCTAAACATACAATTTCAAACAAAGAGATTTTGCCTTCAACATTTTTGCCATCGTACCCACGACCGTTCGCTCCGTATAACTGTGTGACAACCATCTACTACATTAAAGACAACTTATTAATCTTCAGTTATTGATCGGTGAAGTTTATAAATTTGTTGGTTTGCATTCCACCGTGGGATAGAACACAAATGCATACCGCCCTAAAACAATAGTTTCAGTGCTCCCAGCGAAATCTACTCACAACGATTAAAACACCTCCTCAACGTGATTCATAATTTGAGCAGTCAGTTTACATTGCTTCGAAAATTTCACCAGGATCACGAATTTTGGTAGCATTTAGTTTTTCTCTGTAACCATACGAGTAAAATCTCAGTTCACTGACACAATCCTACTATCCTACTAATATTATAAATGCGAAAGTCTGTGGTGTGTATGCTTGTTACCACTCAGCTCCATAACGGCTGAACAGATATTCATGAANATTATAAATGCGAAAGTCTGTGGTGTGTATGCTTGTTACCACTCAGCTCCATAACGGCTGAACAGATATTCATGAAGTTTGGTATGTAGGTACTTTAGATCCTGGAATAGGACATAGGATACCCTTTATCCTGGAAAACTGTACGGTTACTGTGGAATAACAACCAAAAATAATTCTGCAATGGCTGGGAACGTGACCGAAATTTTGTTTTCCTCTGGTATCAGAGTTTATCAGGCCACCCAAGGACCTCTGAAATGGCTTAGCGACTGCTATCAATCGATAACAACCGGGACCGAATATTTAACGCGCCCTTTGAAGCCCCGAAGCGCTCTGATTTTATGCCACTAAACGGTCACCCATCCAAATTTGTGCCACTGGGAACGTTGCTTAACTTAGGTGATCGATTAATATCCCTCAGCCAAGCGCAAAAAGTAGTATTTCTAAAACTAGAACTTAATGAAACTCACGTTTTGATTTTCATACATTGACGCTAGAAAGCGGAAATGTGGTAACTACGCGATAGTTGCACAGATACACTCCAAAAACAATACCCTACTTCTTGGCTATCGGGTAAAAAATATTTCCTTCCTTTTGGGTTGCCGTAACCAGTTAAAAACCAAGGGTAACATAGTATAATTTTATAATTCGTTTTTCACATAAATGAATTGTCTTTTCACAATTTATTTATTAGTGTATCACTGTAAAACTCAATTGTACCCGGGTGAAGCCGGTCCGGTTCACTAGTAGGTAATATCATGTTTTCAGGCCCCTCTCATTGTTTACAAGTCGTAAGGGAATATTATTATGTTGCTGTAATATTTCACGTATTTAATTGCGCAAGCGGCATCAAACCTATATAATCTAAACAACCGGAAACGGGGGGTATAAATCAGAACTCTGACGACACTCCTCTGGAAATAGAAGCAAGCAAAGAGATTTGGGCGGCTCTTAACATCGAGGTCTTGAGGGCCGATGAGAGTGAAGCAAGGTGAGTATGGAGCAGCGTCGGAATGAAATGACGAGGGAAACGGGATCCCTGAGAAAATGAATGGCATATTTTTGCAAAAGTGTAAAAAAGTTTGGTAGAATTTTCGTATGTACATGTTTTAAAAACGTTCAACAAGAATGTATTTTCAATAAATTTTTAAGCGTTTTGCAATTCTAAATGCTTCCCTTAGAGAGCAAGCTTTGTTATAGATATTATTATAGGACAAGACCACTATAATAATTAAGCAGGTTGTATGTAATAAATAATTAGAAACATGTTTAAAAATACTTAAAATAATATATTTTTTGCACATCTATTCCAGCCACCGAAGTTGTAATTTTTATAACTGAAATGAACGTAAATAAAATCAGTTATAACAATATTTTTTATCTTAAGCGTCAGTAATTATTGAGACTACATTGTTGAAAGTTTTCTCGCAAAACGTGCTTCCTAAAGCATCCAAAAGTGAAATGCGCTTACATTTTTTTAAATGGAAACAGGCTCTTACTATTGATTTTTTAAATATTAAAACAAATAAATTGTAGCAAAATTTTTTTACAGCGCTACAAAATATATCTACTTTCATGTGCGACATAAATGGTACTTTTCCGACCATTTTGGTAGCGCGCGTACTGCTTTTTAATCAGTTCTGTATTTTTTACAGGCGGATGCAGTCCTTTGTTCGAAGCCACTGCGCCTCTACCTTAATGATTAGAAGTTACTGTAAAAATCAGAAATCTTACGAGCAGTCGGTAGCCTCGGAATTTTTCAGTCGCCACCAGGCAGCGTTGCTAATCCACAGAAACGCAAAACACGGCGCGCGACCTCGCAAGAGCAGGGCGTGTTTTCTGAACTGAGCTCGGCGTGAAGGTCAGTTGCCGTCTCCCGTTCCTGTCCCCGACGGCTGTTACAGAAGGCAACTTCCAAAGTATAGAACAACAGCACGCACAGCAGTCCGGCGCAAGTGATTACCCAGACATTACAAGAGTCACACCTTGTCACCTTTCCATTAGCTCCAGAGCATTCTGCTGTGTTGCACTGGCCGAGCATCTCAGTCGTTGCCCGATACCAGACTTATCATAGGCTATTCACGGTAAAGTGAGCACTTTTGAAAGCTCTCCCATTTGGAATAATAGTAAAAAAATATATTTTATTTTAGCCCCAGACGTGAACTTTGGAGTAGGGTGGAATATACATTCTGTGTTTATTACTTACGTGGCAATATTTATTTTAGAAAGTGGTTTAAGGATAAAAAATCACTAAAAGGAAAAAAGTAACTAAGGTCTCAAAAATGCTCACTTTATAGTGAACAACCTATAGGCACAAAGAGTGCTTCAATCGGCTGCAGCTGAATGCAGCAAGGGCGGTGCAGATTGAAATGACGCGAACAATCCCGTTGCTCAGCTCCAGTGATCCCGGCGCGGGGAGATCAAGTCCAGGAGTACCCTTCCCACCGCGCCATCCAACCTCCCTTCACGGCTCGGCCTCTGTACAGCCGTCTATTCTCCGGCACACGGGCCGGCTCGGACGTCTGCGAGGAACCCTTGTCCTCGTAGGGCCGCGTGTTTGTACAGATACGGCGGGCCGGGGCGAGCAAACCTACAAGCTAATTATCCAT